>VZQC01005406.1:103184-264754 GCA_009823505.1 Rhizomys pruinosus | reverse complement strand
GAAGGTGGATAAATAGAGAGACTTTCTAAATAGAGGGACTTTCTGGTCTTGAGAAGAGAAGAACAAGAAGGAGAAGAGAAGCCTGGAGAAGGAGAAAAAGATGTGCTTGAATAATAAACCACTTTGAGAAGAACCAGCGAGAGGTGCTTTGTTTCTGCGGTTTCATACAAGTGTTTCTGTGGGGAGACAAGTGCTCCCTACGCTTTTCCAAGCATTTTGTGCTAGGAGTTACAGAGACAGCCACAAGCAGGATCAGACACAGCTTGGTTCTCAGAGAGCCTGAAGACACAGGACAAGGAGGCCTGGATTGATTTAAGACACCACCAATCTTTTCCCAGTAACCAAGAACATGCCATATAAACCACAACAGTGTGGTTCTCATATACAACACTTTCCCCCAGGAATATGTATACTCCAGGCAGCAAGAAGAGGCACCCCTCATGGTAGCAGAGCCCTGAGGCTCCCTCCTGAGCCAATTCTGTTCTGTAGTGTCCATTTTGTCTACCATGGCCTACCTTCTGTCTGTGTCAGAGAGCAAGACATTGCCCAGACTGCTTTGACTTTGACTACAGCAAGGCAGCTGTGCCCAGTGGGAAGCCAGGGGAATGCTGGCTCTTATATGAGAAGCTGGTGTCTCTCTGCACACACCAGTTTTACATGGCATCTCAACAATAACTAGTTTTGTAGCCAGGTAAATACTTTTTAACCCACTGGGGTATCACAAGAATGGAGTATAGGAGGGTGCATAGTGGAGAAAATGAGGGAGATGATGTGTATTTTCCAGAAGAAAACCTGCAGAGCACAGAAAGTGAAAACCAGTCAACAGTTTCGGAGTAGTGACTGCCTATGTGGCTAGGAGAGGACATCACAGAAGTCCCTGCATCAAGGGTAGAACAGTTTTCCATCAACTGTCAGAAATGAGGAGTGGAAGAAATGTAGACAGACCCCTCACATGGCTTCGGGAAGTATGCTAGGAAGGTGACAGCCACTGCCTGAAGTTGAAGGCTCAAGTGTCATGCCTGCAGAGTGCCGAGTCAGCAAACACTTTCGTTTCCAGGAATACCGCCTGCACAGAATGAGGGCTGCATTTATATAATGAGAAAAGGAGGCCATTGTTAAAAAGAAATGGGGATGTGGTGCCTTGAACCACAGAAACTAAAATGATGAAATACACAAAGCACTGAGAACAAGCATGGCAGTTAAGAAATGCTTAATGGAGGGTGGCTGTCAGAATGTTGTTATATCCCTGCTGAACTCTACGACAGAGTGGAGGGCCTGTCCCGCACCATTCCCAGCTGGACTTAATCCAGCACAATGTAATGATATCACAGAAACAATGTCACTGCATTTATCCTTTCAAGGTGTTGCAGGTGCATGCAGACATTTCTACTAAGGTGCCTGCTTCCCACCTAGGCCAGTCATTTGCATGTTAGACAACAAGGCAAATCCTTATTCTCTGTCTGTGTCAGAGAGCAAGGTGTTTCTTGGACTCCTTTGACATCTTGTCCAACGGGAAGGCAGGGCAACACTGTGAGAGGCTGGTGTCTCTCTCCACCTACCCATTTTGAGTGATGTCACAACAGTAACAATACCCTTCCCATTGCTTCACTCCTCACCCCAGGCTTGGCTAGGCAGCCCTGGTAGAGTTCTAGCTCCCACCAGAAGGTTCCCAGCTCCTGCTTTCTTTTTTTATTATTAATTTTATTTATTTCCATATGTGTTTGAATGTACTGTCTGCATGCAAGTTTGTGCACCCGTGTCGTGCAATGCCGCGGAGGTCAGAAGAGGGTGTCGGATTCCCCTGGAACTGGAGTTTTCCTGGAATTGGAGTTTCAGATGGTTCTCGGCCGCCATGTGGGTGCTGGGGATCGAGCCCGGGTCCTCTGTAAGAGCAGTCGGCGCTCTTAACCGCTAGGCCATCTCTCCAGCCCCCCAGCTCCTGCTTTCTAACATGACTTCCTGCTATGATCCAGCAGAAGAGGCTGCAAATTCCTAATGCTCTTGACTCACCTCCCTTTGGCCAATTCCCTGTGCTAAATCTTCTCAGTGCAAACAATTAAAATAGCTATTCTTCCACTCAGAGACCATGACCCAATATACACCCAAAGAAGAATGTTCCATGGAGTACTCAGCATCTATAAGAAGAATGATGGACCTGGATATATGGCTCAGTGGTTAAGAGCACCAACTACTCTTGCAGAGGACCCGGGTTCTTCCCAGCAACCACATGGCAGCTAAGAACCGTCTTTGATCCAGGCACAGTGGCATTCGCCTTTAATCCCAGCACTTGGAAGGCAGAGGCAGACAGATCTCTGTGACATCAAGGCCAGCCTGGTCTACAGAGTGAGTTCCAGGCCAGCTGGGGCTATAGGGAAACCCTGTCTCAAAAAAACAAAAGAAAAAAAAGAACAAGGATACATTGATACATGCATGAACACACTGACCTGTAAAGAGGACCCAGCACTGTGGTAAGGAGCAAGAATGCAAAATGGTGTTGGAAGACAGACAGCAGGAGCAAAAGACATTTGTAATAGTGTGGCTGTATACACACACACACACACACACACACACACACACACACGCACACACTCCCTTAGTTGTGTTTATTTCCAAGTGATGAGATTATTGACCTTTTAAAAACTTGTGTATGACTTTTCTGAAGAATGTGATGATTTTGAGAAAACTGAGAATTATTTTCATTTTAGAAGAAAAAAATCCAATTCACATGTCAGGCCCACAAAGCTTCTCTGCCAGGGCCTCTTAAAGAATCAGGGGACATTGCATTGAGCTCCACTTCCCCACCAGCCAGCCATGTCAGCTCTCTCCTAGAAATCAAACATAACAACACTTCAGACTAGACAGTTTTGTTAACACTAAAACAAAATACCTAAGAAAATCAAGAGGAAAGGTTAATTTTGGCTCATGGCTTCGGAGGTTTTATCTATAAATGGCTGGCTACATTGCTTTTAGGCCCATGGAAGTGCAGAGTGGAAGAAAGCTGCTTACCTCAGGAGAGTCAGGAAGCAAAGACCCTGAGAAAGGGACCAGGGGCAAGGTATGCTCCCCAAACCTGCTTCCTCAAATAGGCTTCACCTCTTCATAGCCTATTCAGCTCTGAACCAATCCATCACTGATGAGATTAACAGCTTCATGACCCAATCACCTTTCAATATTTCCACCAGCCAGAGATGGAGCCTTCAACAGAAGAACCTTTGGGAACATTTTATACCTACACCAGAATATCTCTCAAAGCTCCCAGACCACATTTGTCCCATTGTTATTCTTGTCCAATATGCCTGTTCACTTCCCTTGAATGAATACAAATGCAATGCTTTTTTCTAAATACACTGATCTATCTTGGGTTGAGCATGTTATGGCATGATTCTGGCTCACTGTAATTTTTTGTTTATAGTAAGCTCAAAAATGAGCCAAAACCTGGTTTTGGCACTTCAAATCTGGGTGATTTAGACTACATAACTTATCTTTTCTAGTGATGAGTTCAGAGTACAGACATCACATATGATCATCATGAAGGTCAAATTACAAAACTGATGTCACATATGTGGTATCAGTCCTGCCAATATCCTCAAATGATAGATCTTCTTGCAATTCATGGGACCTGTTGTCTGTAACAAGAGGGATAGATGTACAATGTGCAACAGGTGTTCTGTGGACATTTTGGATAAACAGGTGTTCTTTCTCACACATATGTGTTGTAAGTATAGTCATCAAGAAACGTCCCATGAAGATGCTTCCCTCCCTGCAGAATAAACACAAAGGCATAAAAACAGCACAGATTTTGGCTCCAGTTTCCTGTGTATGAATTTCAGCTTGTGCCATTCATGAGCTGGATATTTCAGACACGTTACTGGACCTCCCTGAGCCAGTCTTGTACAATGGACATGACCTCCCTGGAAAGGATTCTTAGAAAGAGTAAGTGAGGAAAGCACACAGTGCTTAGCCCAGCTTCCGGGGCAAGAGGCCTCTGCAAATATTTGTCTTCATTCAGGCTTACACTGTGACCAATCTTCTCTCAGTTAAAAAAAAAATTAGAGCAGACTTCATTGTAATTTTTTACTACCACAGCATAATGGCATCCAGGTGGAACTGCACTAGTGTCATCTTCATTTAAGAATTTTACATTGTTCACTGATTTATTAGCCATAAGGAGCAATTCCCTATGGGAGAATACAGTTGAAATAATTGTTTTGAAGACAGCAGGGTGGACCCGCACACCAGAACCATTAATCATCGAAACGGCAGCATACATCTGATGAGCTGGCCTCTGCAACGCTTTCTTCTGTAACAAAGGAGAATTCACACAAAAATCTATAGCCATGTCAGCCCACAACTCAAGGCATTTCCCAGCCTGGTGCTGCTCCGCCCAGCAGGGGCCTGTCCGCTGAGAATGGCAGCTGAGTGGAGGAGGGACCCAGCCATTAGTCACCACAAAGCACTGAGAGCTTAATGGGTTTATTAATGAATTAATAACTTGGGGAATATTTACTGGCCATTTTATACTGAATAATGTCTATGAAATACTGCAAAAGTAACCCAGGAAATGAGAGACTGTGATGCTGAACATGCAGGAAAGAAAAAAAAAAAAACTGCCTCCCCCAGAGGCAGGCAAGACACAGCTTTCAAATCAGTTTGGCTCTTATTAGGAAGTATGAGGAAGGCTTTCTCTGTTCCCAAACTCAAGCTCCTCTGCTGGAAGACCTTCTTCCAGAAGCCCTACTCTCCCCTTCAAGAGCAAACCTTCCACAGGCCAGTCTGAAAATCTATTTTGTTTTCATCTTTAAAAGCATATGCTTCAAAGTGGGTGCTAATCTCTCAGGCCACAGGAAAAGAGCCACTGGTCTTGGCTCAACAAACACAGCTTATCCAAGAGGAAGGAATTCCAAAGGTGTTTCTTCTCTGCATTTGTATCAGAGTGTCACAGTTTTAGTGTAAGGAGACATAGGACACTGCTTTCAGAAATAAACGAGCTAACCATTTCTTGAGCACCTACTATGTGTGAGGCACTACCATCAATTTGGAGTGTGGGGGCAAATGACTCTAGATTCGTCTCTGTCCCTATGGGTAACATGGTGGTTGTTTAATGGCTAATGTGAAACTACTGAATACTACTTCCTGTCTTGGATTCTTTATGAAAGAGCTCATTTCATAATTACAAACCCATGCAATGAATAAAGTCATTACCATCCTAATGAGTCAGTTTCCTCATCTGAAGTTCTCCAACATAATTTTAAAGAATTCCAAAGCATTTACTCCCACTTTTCTTGAGTCTAACCTTTATGCACACACACACACACACACACACACACACACACACACACACACACTAACTTTTCTTCTTTTATCTGAGAACTTTAACTTAGGTTCTAAAAATAGCACGAACATATAAAAATAATCACCCATAAGCCAAGCTTCTAGGACAAGCCACTATTAACATTTTGGGGCCTGCTTTGTCGGCCTCTTTTTATGTATTTTCTTTTAAATCACAAGCAAATGGGATAATTCTGCACTCACTCTTTTGTAAGCTGCTTTTTCACATTTTATAAAGCATGAATTTTTCTCCATGTCATTAAATATTCTACAGCATCATTTTAGGGACTGTCTACTACTAGAGTGTATGCTTCGGCCCCAATTTACTTAGCTTGTCTGAATTAATTAGCTTTTACTATCTGACAAAAGTTAGTCTTACATTTCTAGCCCCAAACTGCAAAAGTCCGGCTGCATTACAACAATTCTTTAGGAAACTTCTTTTTCAAAGGGATCCTAGACATCTCATTTCAAAACATGCCTGAAAACGCCCCAGAATCTGAGTCAATATTCAAACCCAGATCCTTTCCATCTCTATCTCCAGCCCCCAGAGGAGTGAAAACATGTGCTGTCCCAGGGACCCCAACTCAAAGCCTTGAGGCCTTAGGAGGTCTCACCCCAAGGCATCAAATAAAGATTGCTCTTCAGCAGACCGGGCTGTCCTCTGGATGGTTTGAAAATAAAGCAGAGGGCTGGAGAGATGGCCTAGCGGTTAAGAGCGCCGACCGCTCTTACAGAGGACCTGGGTTCGATCCCCAGCACCCACATGGTGGCTGTGAACCGTCTGAAACACCAGTTCCAGGAGAACTCCAGTTCCAGGGGAATCCGACACCCTCTTCTGACCTCCACGGCACTGCACGACACGGGTGCACACACTTGCATGCAGATAGTACATTCATACGCATACAGAAATTTAAAAAAAAAAAAAAGAAAATAAAGCAGAAACCTTCCAAAGCCCCCAGCAAAATGACACCTCCCATACTCACCCTCCCAGTGAACAGGTAGCAAGGTTTGTGTTTTCCATTTTATTTCTTTTTTTGGTGATCTAAGTTTTAGAAACAAGTTAAAAACTAGACTATTTCCCCCAAAGCACTGGGCAATTTAGGACTCTGAGTTCTCTCCCAAATAACAACCTGTCCTTTGGACATGTAATATGAAGCTTATCCCAGGAGCCCACCAATGCTCAGAGGCCTCCAGTTATGAGAACCCATGTGTTTAATGTCACCCTCTGTGTGTCTAATGTTGTTGTTCAACTGATTTTATACTTTAGGATATGGTACTCCCCTTACAGTGGTTTTATGAATGCTTACTAAAATCTGCGTTAAAAAAGGAATCAAAGCTAAAACAGAAATCCAGGCATGATGGCACACACCCTTAGTCCCAGCACTTGGGACACCTCAGAGAAAACTGGATCTCTGTGACATCAAGGCCAGCCTGGTTTATATAGCAAGGGTCAGGCCAGCTGGGCTTACAGGGAGATCCTGTCTCAAAAAGACAAAAAAAAAGTAACTAAAATGGAGAACACTATCTCAAGAAACCACAGCTATCTAATGGGACCTTGCTTGCTAGGATAACTGAAGGATGTCTTAATTCCTGCCCTAAATGCAAACATGTAAACATGTCTACAGAAGGAAATTCCCCTTCAGTGCTGTTAAAGCATGTAAGCATCTGTGCTGGTAATCACTGAGGCTGTATCTTTTTCAATGTTTTATTTTTATTTTATGTGTATGTGTGTAGTGCCTGCATGTATATAGGTACACCTGTGTCATGCAATGCCCATGAAGGACAGAAGAGGGCGTTGGATCCCGCTAGAACTGGAGTTACAGATAGATGTTAGCTGCCATGTGGGTCCTGGGATTCAAGCCTGGGTCCTCTGTAAGAGTGGCCAGTGCTCTTAACTGCTGGGCCATCTCTCCAACTCTGCCCCCTCTCCAGGCTGTATTTTACCCCCGCCCCCACACACAGACCACCAATGTTGTAACATTTAAAGACCATCACTGGGAGACCTATGAACACTAAAGGAATTCAACTTGGACTTGGAGAATTTTTAGGAGAAATTCCACTAGAGTCAGAGGATGTGAATACCTTTCTTGACTTTTCCACATGAGTCTCTTGGGTCCCTTCTTTGTGGGACCTGTGCCTCAGTTTCTTGGAACCCCATTTCTTGTACCATCTCCAGTTAGTAACCATCACCAGCAGGAGCCTCCTCTGTGTGAGATACTTTATCTGAGGAATGAATGTCTCTGGGGGACCAGCACCCACTTCTGTGTGGTTCCAGTGTGTCTAAGCTACCACAAGACAGGAACAGCTACCATCAGCTAAATATCAGTCCTGACCAGGAGGACCCCAAAGCCCTGTCTTGGCCTCAAAGAACCCTAGATCACATGAACCAAGCAGGATGATAGTGTCACCTACGGAGGACAGCAGAGGATGGTTACATTCTAGGCAAAGTGTGTTCCTATTTCCTGAAATTCCCTCTAACACATTCTCTCCTGGGAACTCAGAAGGAAGGGTACTTTAATAAATGTACAACATCACACTTTCAGGGCAACATTGAAGCTAGTCCCTAATATACTAATTCAACTAGGTCCTGGTTAGATACAGCAATCATCAACATGGAGTCAGGGAGGAAGCAGGAAGTGCTTGCATATAGAAGAGCGAAGCTTTGGCTGGAGTACAAAGTCACAGAGAAAGAGCAGAGCTGGAGTACTCCCTCTGTTCCTGCAAAAGCACCCAGGGACAGCCAGGCACCTGAAATACCCATCCACAGTAATACATTTCTTTTTTTTATTATTATTATTGATGCTTTGTGTACTTCATACATCATTTTCCAATTCAGTTCAGGCCTATTTCCCTTTCCCTTCCCCCCCCATCCCACCCCACCCCATCCCAGATCATGCATTCTGCCATAACTGTCCTGCATCTTTCTCTCAGTTTTTTTTTTCATTTTTTAGCAATAAGTGATAATTTATGTGTACAAGCATCCCTCATGTAAAACCAATTTGCAGGCTGTTATGCCCAAACCCCCACAGTCCCACCATCCAGCGGGGATGGGGTGGGGAGGGGGCTTATAAGTTGATCAAATGAGTGTCCAGACTATATTGCTGTAGTTTCACCATTCACCCCAATCACAGCCCTTACATTCTACCACGTCCCCTCTCCGCAGATTGTTCCCTAGGTTGTATCGAAAAGGGCACAAGTCGTGGATGAGAAGCAAAACAAGTCTATCCTCTTTTCTCTTCTGGAGTGTTGTCTTGGTCTATGGTCATTTCTGGTCTGTTTCCTTTCATTGCGGCTGACCGTTTGTCCAGGAACTAACCTCTTCGATCCTACTAATGACAGCAAGGCAATCTCGATATATGGTATTTAACAGCCATTAATAGTTATGGTAGGTTACTTTGGGTATGAACCTATGTTTGGATGTATGTTAATCCATGAATTACCATTTTTTTTTTCCTGTTTAATATGAGAGTCTTACTGTTTTTGCTAACATCTTCATTGAGAGCTAAGGCCCATGGTGCCAAAGACTTGACATTAACATGTGAAAGATGATTGAGACCATACATGCAAGTGTACAATGTGCTCTGGAATAGCGGAGAGTGTTACCATAAGGCCACTAAACCACATAAAACAATATACAGGTCTCTTATGAGTCAAGCAAGACTCCTCACTGTCAGACCAGCTACCACCTACCTGCCTGGCAATATCTGTGCAGCAGAGGCAGCCCTCATGCCTTGTCTATCCCAAATCTAATTGGCTTATTAGCCCTCTCCTTGGAGGATACAAAACCAGTCTGATTCCACAAGCTTACCTCCTCTACGGGAATACATTTCTTAAGGGAGCCCTAGGCTCTCCCTCTACTCACCCAGCTACATCAAAGTAAACCTGGTCCCAGTCTTCTAAGCCCCCAGAACACATTGTTGCTTAGTACCTATTTGCCTGGGGCTTGGGGAAAGAGATTCAGCTCTACCCATCACATGGCCAAGAGCCCACCTGCCCTGGGGAAAGCTCCCTATAAGTCTTCCTAAGTTCATGGGCCAGGGCTTATACAACAGGGTTGTGTTCATGTAAGACAGAACAAAAGAAAGTGTTCCAGGGTTTCTGATAATTTACATCAAGTCTTGCAGGCTCCACATCCTGGGGGAATGAAGAAGACCCTTTAAGTGTTACCATGAAGACAGATGCAGGGTAGAATGCAGCTCTCCATGGGCCAATGCAGAACCTCTAATTGGTACCTCTCTGTCCTCTCAGGTGAATCCTATACCCCTACAGACACCCAGATGGACCTCTCTCTTCCTCTTCCCTCTCTGAGTTCCCTGTCCCTGGAGGATACCAATGAAATCTTGCCTCAGGCACTGAGCCAGTTGCTGCAGCTTACCTAGCTAGGGCCTTTGTTCTGGCTCACACTTTGTTCAAAGTCCAAAGGCCTCAGAGGACAAGAAGCTCACCCTCCCTTCCCTCTGCTTGACTTGGTAAACTTACTAGGCAGCCAGCCCTGACATCACCACTCATCAGTGGGTAAGCACGAAGTCTCAGTATCTTCTCTATTACAGCAGCCCTAATTTTTCCAACAGCAGTTCAAAGACCTCGGGAATTCAACACAAACTCAACCCCCTTTTGTCCAGCCTGAGACAGAACCTGGCATTTGACAAAGCTTCACTAGAATCCTAGCCTTGCCTGTGACAAGCTTTCTGAGGCTCATTTCCCTTACCTGTACAACAGAGATAATAAAACCTGCATTGGGGATTTTGAAAAAGAATTAATTAGAAATGCCACAGATAAAGCGGCCAGCACAGTGCCAGGGATACAGTCTGTTCTTTATGAAAAGTAGTTAGTATTACTGTTGGTCACACATCTGATGTTTCTCCCAGGCTAGGATCTCTAGTGTCTGATTTATAGTCTGGCTCTATTTAAAGGACAAGCAAGATCCTGCCAGTTAAAGTTTTATACCTGGACCTTATTCTCCATTGTTTCTCATTCCCCTGGGCATCTTACCCTGAGCTCAGCACCAAGCAGTTGCTCTATAAATTAAGCTCACAGGACAGCCCCAGCCAGTGCTACATCTTTAATTGGCTCTAGTGAGCTCAGGAGCATTTAAAGCTCTGTCTACCCCCATGCATGGCTCGGCCTCAACACCCAGCAGAAATTAGGTATCTTAAGGAATATTTGAAGCAGTTATACACACCAAAGCTAACTCCTTTTGAAATCTTATGACAGCCCGAAAATCCGAGCCTTCTGCTGCATAGGCTGCAGAATCCGGGGAGCTCCTACTCCAGCTTGAGTTTATCATTGTCCCTCTGTAGTGGCCGATAGAAATGTGGAATGGAAAGCAAGAGCTGGGACCACGCTAGTAAACGGTAGTATTATCTCAGCTAAGAATCTGTCTTCTTCTGCTAAGAAGCCTTCCAAGATAGATCCACCCTGCACAGAATTCAAGGCTGATCTTCTGTACTCAGTAATTCAGATTCACTGAACCATAATTCCCTCTTCCTCTTCTATCTCATCCCAGGAGGATGTGAGTTTCAAGGACCTGGTTTTATCTCTGCAGTAGGTATGGTGATGAGTATCAAGCCAGGGTTTAGCAAACTTTTAGGGAGCAAGGTACCAACCATGAGAATAAAGGCTGAGTGATTTACCTTCCCTCCACTGTTTTACTGAAGACGCCTGCTCACCAAAGCAAAGCATCACAATCGGGCTTCCGCTCACGGCTGACCTGACGGCTGGAGGCTCTTTCCCTTATGGTTTTATTTATATATTTTCCCTCAACAGTAAATTCCTTGAGATTAGGCATAGGATCTGCCTCCCCTGGCCAGACTTGATCTAGGCTGTCCCTTTGTGTTTCTCCAACTTCCTTACACAAATGAATCCTACCAAGAAAGCCTATTTGGATATATAGATTGTTACTAGCTAGGTTTAGAGAAGGGTTGGAGAGTCAGCATTTCTAACATGCTCCAGTGACCCCAGGCTTCTGAAAAGCAGAGGCCTTGGCTCCTAGGGGCTTAATCTTAAGGGGGGGCTAGATGGCTAAAGTCAATCCTCTGCTTCTCAAATGGGAACTTGCAGTTCTCATGGGGTGCCTGGAGTGCTCATTTCTTTAAGCTACTACATAAGTCTTTCCCTGTGGTTTTGGATAGCACACAAACTTGCATGCAGACAGTACATTCATACATATACAAAAATAAATAAAATAAAAAAAAAAAAAAAAGAAATTCAATATCTCCATCCCCAAAGAGTGAAAGGCTAAAGAACTTTCCAGGTTAAACCCTCCATGCTACCTTTCAGGCCCTCAGCTTCCACTCATGACCAACAACCTGGCCCTGCAGCAGAGGTCTGGGAAGAAGCCTGTACTTTTAAATCCTAGAAATGCCAAACCTTGTCCTCACTACTTTTTCCCTACAGTTTTCGTCTCTAGCTCCTTTGGTCTTTGACTACTTCATTCATGTCCAGGACAGAGTTCTTAAATTACAAGATACCAAAATTCTGCAGCTCAGTTAGACCAATTCATAACATGTTGGTTTTCTTTTTTAACAATTAAAATAACACCATTTTTCTGAGTTCAGCGTGGGCATGCAGAGGCCCAATGGAGAGTAAAATCTACCCGCCTCTGTAGATTTACACTGCCATGTTTTCTAAAAGGGGTGACACTGCATATCCTTCTGAAGCTTAGCCTTTTTTTCCAAGCTGAGAAGAGTCTTGAATGGTAACTTGAACAAAAACCTAAGCAGCTCTCCTCCTGAAGGCTCAGAGTACCAACAACAGCCCCTTCACTTCAGTGCTAGCAGAACTAAGTATGGGTATCCTAGGAGGCAAGTCCCTGCTCGCCAGCAATAGCTCTTGTCTCTCTCCTCTGCTTTCACTACAGGCAGTAGACAAACAGAGAGAGCTTGAAAAGTATGTGAAGCCATGAAGCATAAAATGCCTTTGCTCCTCGCTCCCACCTGTAGAGAAACTGCTGGGCTCCCTATCTCCTTGCTGCATGACCACAGCGTAAAGGTAGAGAGAATTGGTGATCTCCCCTTAGAGGGACTCTGAGAGATTTGTCCTGGATCTACACTGTTGCTGCTTTAGGGCACTGCAAGACACTACAGAACCCTAGCCTTAGAAGATCAAGCATTAGCGTGATTCAGGATCAGATGGAGAGTGGCTTTGCAGAACTGAGGGAAGAATGCTGATAAAAAGCAAACCTAAGAATTGGTAGTGTGAAGAAATCTATATGGAGCCACCCTGTCCTTATCAACAGCCTCTTGGACATACCCCATTTCAAGAATCAGCTCATCAGTGTTCCTCAAGGCTGGGAAACCAATCCACGAGTAAAGTCAGGCTTCTACAGAAATTAAGCATTGGTGCAAAGCCACCTCTTTCCTCTCATGTGGGATGTATTTACGACAAGAATTCATTCACCAACTATAATCTATAAATGAAACCAAGTCACAAAGGGCATATTTTCTCTCCCTTTTACTCCATCAGAATAAACCAGTCTAAGATTTCCAGAGTTATAGTTTACCCCTCTCTGTTTATATTTCTCATTTCTCTCAACACTTTATTTTTATAAGCTATTTTTGAAACTCACCACAACCTGTGATAACAAATACTTTTAATTCGATCATTTTAAAAGTCTCATTAGCTTTTCAAGGCATGTGATGCACATGGGCACAAATGTGTGTGTCGGAGCTTTGCACACCAGTGAAGGTTAATAGTCCTTTAATGTAGCTGCAGATAGTACAAGCCATCTTCCTGTCCCACTGCATTTTCAAAGACTGCATAAATATGTAATCTATTCCTCTCTTTTCCTATCATAGCATTCCACTGGAGTGATTCTGACGAGCTGTCCCCCTGCTGCCTGCACAGTAAAGTGTGGCACTGAGGCTGATGGATAGATACTGGGTCTGAGTGAAGAGGATCCTTGCAGCCATCCATAAACCTGGCTCATTTAAAATTGCTAGCTGCCGACTACCTGAGAGAAAAGAAAAGGCTGTCTTTAAATAATAAAAATATGTGGCTCTATTGTCTGCAGTGACAAGCAGAATTCCTATGTCCAGGTACCAGCCCTGAAGGACCAGCCAACATGACTATGAGGACAGGCTTGGTCTGTCTTCCCAGCTTCCTCCCCGCAGAGCCTGTCTCAGTGCTCTGTGGAAAGGTAGGGTTGCTCATGGTTCTTCTCCCTGTCCCTAGGCATCTGGTGAATCATGAACCAGGTAATATTTTCACTGGCCAAGTATATCTGAAGTGGAAATGCAAACAGATTCTGGATGTTATCATAAATTACTCCTTGCTGAAATGGAAATTGAAAATGAAACAGTTATTGTCTGTTGCTTAATTGTCCCTCTTTTACAAGTAGGGTGTTTTGTGAGGAACACTGAGATTGCCACCACCACCCCCAAAAGAAAAACAGAGCATACGCGAGAAAACACAGCAGAGGCTGACCTTGCACAGTCCGCCTGATCGAAACAAAAATGTTTGACCCCAAGACATACTGCCAAGGGCAGTGACACGCTATAGTGTACATTTGCTGACCGATTCACCTGCTTCCCTGCAAGCTATAAAGCTTCATTCACTCCCAGACTTGCCCAAAGAGAACATTTTGAGGTTGTCATTCTACCCAGAGCACACACCTCATGTTTTAGCCACTAAAATTTGCCAACCAATGTGGCTGTAAGCTAAAATCTGTAATAAGTTACATCTTCCATCTCAGCAGCTCAAATTTGTCCAATCTCTGCCTGAGAGAGAAGGGGAGATAAACACCGAAGCAGTCCAGGGCTGCATGTCATGAAGGCGGTAGCATCTACGTGAGATATCACAAAGTCTACCCCGCTGAATGGTAAGCTGTATCTCCTCAGAGAACTGAAAATTCACAGATTCTAGGAAACTGTATTTGAAAGAAAAATCTCTCTTAAAAATATTCCTAGTACTCAATGATAGAGATTTCTTTTGTCCTCTAATTAATTTGGAAGTAGCAGTCTATAGCTACTTTTGGAGAAAGCACCCATTAATTTAATTTTTTCATTCCCCCTTAGATTGACATTCTTTGAAGAGAAATTCTTTCCAGTATTTGGAAAATCTAAATGATCAAACTAGTTGTAGAGTGTTGCTGGCGAACAATTTTATGAGCTGTCGCAAGGCTGTATTTGTTCAGTGATCTTACCAAGATGATCTGGCAGGAAGTCACAAATATCATTTGACACAAAAATGCTAACTTAGCAAATGCACCAAGTCTAAAAAGCTATTATGAAAACTCTGGAATCAATTAGGAATTCACAGAAGCTCAAACCCCAAAACAACTATTTCACGATAGGTCACAAAACACATTCTTCAACCTCTCTCCCAACCCAGAGCAGCTTATGATCAGGAAGAAAATGGAAGTGCACCTGTAATAAAGATAGGATAGTTCAAAAATTCAGGCATAGTAATGCACATGGGAGGCAGAGGCACACAGATCTCTGTGAAATCAAGGCCAGCCTAGACTGCATAGTGAGTACCAGGTCAGCTAGGGCTACTGAGAGACCCTGCCTCAAAACCTAATATATACCTCATGGTAACCCCAAACCCTCCCTTCACCACCTCCACAAAGTAATTATAGGCAGCAAAACTGGGACTAAAAATATACAAAACAAAAAAGTGTCTAATAAGACGGAAATATTAAGTATTTCCCTATCAGTAGTTATTTTAAGTGTAAAAGGACTCAATAAATGGATAAAGGAAAAATAAAAACCAGATCCTCTACACTGTTTATAAGAGACTCACTTTGGATTTAAGGACATACACAGGCTGAAGAAAAAGGAAAAAACAACATTGCCCATGAAAATGGCAGCCAAAAAACCAGATGCAGCCATACTCACATCAGATAAAACAGACTCAACCCACAGTGCCACAAGAGGCTAATGAAAGGTCAAGCCAAGGTTCTACTTCTTTGTGGAATCTAGAAAAGGCAAACTGATACAAGCAGAAAGTGGAATGCTGGTTCCCAGGGGCTCAGTGGGAATTGTTAAGATGTTAATTAAATGATACAAAATTTCAGACAGACAGAAGGAATGCATTCAAGAAATCTACACTATAAAGTGTGACTACAATTAATAATAATCACTGATGTGAAAACCAGTAAGAGATGTTGCCCATTCTCACTCTAAAAAATTATAAATATGCTTGGTAATGTATGTCAGCTGAATTTCCTCACTCCATGTTGCTCACATATTTCAATACCTTGTGTCCTATATTAGAACACATACCATTTTGTGTGTCATTTGTACATAGTTGAAGAAACAGCAACATAATAGTTAAGAGATTCCAATATTCCACTTTCAATAAGAGATATAACATCAAGACAGAAGATTGTTAAAAGATTTAACACTGTATGCCAAATGGACCTAAGAAATACACATGAACCACCCCACCCAGCAGGAGGACTCATTCCTCTCAGCTTTACCCAGAGCATGGCCAGGGTGCAGCACATGTTAGGATACAAGATAAGTTTAAGAAGACTGAAGCAATACCAAGTATCTTTTCCAGCCACTGTAAAAGTAAACTGGAAGCTGATAGAAAGAAAACTGGGAAAAGCCTAAGTGTGTGACAATTAGGCAATATATTCACAAATAACCAATAAATCAAGAAATAAATTGAAAGAAAAACAAAAACTATATATTGATACCAATAAAAATGTAAACAACAAAAAAGCATAAGTGTAGAGAAAACATGGTACATGTGGGAAGTTTCTGGCAATAATGTCCACATTTAAAACAAAAACAGAAAGGATGAGGGTTGAGGGTATACGTCAGTGGTAGAGCGCTTGCCCAGCAGGGCTGACAGCCCTGGTTTGATTCCCAGAATGAAAGAGAGACAGAATGAGGGAGAACATGGAATGAAGGACAGAGCACAGGTAACAAGCCTGATGGACTGGGAAAAGTGAACAAGCCAGGTGTGGAGCCTTAGCTCACATCTCTAGTTCCAGTGCCTGGGAGGCTGAAGCGGGAGGATTATCTTGAGCTCGAAGCAAGCCTGAGCTACCTAATAAATTACACAACAACCAAGGTGTGTATATACACACACACACACATACACACAGAGACACACATACACACACATACACAATGAAACAAAAAGAAAGAAGGGGGAGGGAAGAGCAGGCAAGAAGACAGAGAAGACAGAAAATGGGAGAACAGTCTCAATGTACAACCTGTTTTCAGATTTAAAGGAACTATAAAAGGCCTAAGTGCAGGGGCTGGAAAGATAGCCTAGCAGTTAAGAGCATCGACTGCTCTTGCAGAGGGCCCAGGTTTGATCCCCAGCACCCACATGGTGGCTAAGAACCGTCTGTAACTCCAATTCCAGGAGAACTCCAGTTCCAGGGGAATCTGAGACCCTCTTCTGACCTCCGCAGCATTGCATGACACGGGTGCACAAACCTACATGCAGACAGTACATTCATACACATACAAAAATAAATAAAATTTAAAAAAAAAAGAAAAAAAGGCCTAAGTGCAGCCCAAACATAGAAAGAAGAAAAACTGGGGCTGGAGAGATGGCTCAGTGGTTAAGAGCACCGACTGCTCTTGGAGAGGATCCGGGTTCGATTCCCAGCACCGACATGGTGGCTGAGAACCATCTTTAACTCCAGTTCCAGGGGAATCTGACACCCTCTTCTGACCTCTGCGGCATTGCATAAAATGAGTATACCAACCAACATGCAGATAGTACATTCATACACATAAAAAAATAATAAATAAAAAAAGTTTTAAAAAGAAAGAAGAAAAACTATAAGGGTAGGAGAAGAACAAAGAAAATAGAGAATCACAGAAAATGAACCTGGGTGTTGATTACTAGCTAAACTAAGAAAAATAGAGATTACTTAAATTATTAAGGTCCAAAATAAAAGTCAGAGATATTATTACTTACTTTGTACAAATACATGGAATAATAGAATAATGTGAGCACTTATTCACCAGAAACCTAGATAATCCAGAAAATAAAAAATAAATTCTTAGAAACATAAAACCAAGACTGAAGGATGAATAAACAAAAAATGTGAACAGTCCTCATCATGAAAATGAACCTGTAATCAAAATCCTCTGGAGAAGATAAAGTCAAGGAAGAGGGGAGGGAGAGGAAGAATAGGCAAAGAAGGGAGGAAGGGAACAAGGGAAGGAAGCTTTTACATAAAAACTGAAGAGAACAGAACACTTCTGGACTCATCTGAAGCCATTGATGCACAGGAAGCAAATCCAGAGTCTATATTAAAAGAAAATTACAAGCCAATGTCCCCAATGGATCTGGATGCTAAAATCTTCAACAAAGCGCCAGCAAACTAAAGTGAACATCCCACAACAAACTTTGTACACATGACCAAATGGGCTTTCTCTCTGTGATGTGAGGAGAGTTGCCATATATAGCAAACCCACTGCCAACATCATCCTAAATGGAGAAAAATTGGAAGCATTCCCCTTAAAGGCAGGAACCCGGCAAGGCTGCCCCTTATCACCACTCCTCTTCAACACAGTGCTTGAAATGCTTGCTAGGGCATTAAGAAAAGAGAAGGAAATTAAAGGAGTACTAATCAGAAAAGAGGAAGCTAAACTATCCCTTTTTGCAGATGATATGATAGTTTGCCTAAAAGATGCTAAAAACTCCACCAGAAAGCTCCTAGAAATGATTAAGAGTTTCAGGAAAGTGGTAGGATACAAAATTAATCTAGAAATTCAGTAGCCTTCCTTTACACCAACAATAAACAATTGGAGAAGGAATATAAGAAGACCTTCACACTCACAATAGCCTCAAAAAACAAAAGCCCCAGAAACAAACCTAACCAAAGACACCAAAGATCTCTACAACAGAAATTTTAAGCCCCTGAAGGAGATTGAAAATGACATCAAAAGATGGAATGACTTCCCACGCTCATGGATTGGAAAAATTAATACAGTAAAAGTGTCCATTTTACCCAAATTGATACACAGATTCAATGTAATCCCAATCAAAATCCCCATGAGCTTCTTCACAGACTTGGAAAAACAAATCCTTAAATTCATATGGAAAAACAAAAGACCCTGAATATCTAAAGCAACCCTGAGCAAAAAGTGCAATATGGGGGGGATTGCTTTACCAGACTTCAAGGTATATTACAGGGCTATAGTCATAAAGACAGCCTGGAACTGGCACAAAAACAGACCCATTGACCAATGGAACAAAACTGAAGACCAAACTTGAGCTCATACAATTTCAGCCACTTCATATTTGACAAAGAGGCAAAAAAAAAAAAACCTCAATGGAGAAAGAATAGCATCTTCATCAAATGGTGCTGGCAAAACTGGATCACCATTTGTTGAAGAACAAAATTAAACCCTTAGCTCTCACCCTGTAAAAAAAATCAACTCCAAGTGGATCAAAGATCTCGACGTGAAACCCAAAACCCTTAAGGTGATAGAAGAAAAAGTTGGCAGCAACCTACCAGACATAGGCATAGGACAGAAGCTGCACAGGAGATAAGGTCAACAGTTGATAAATGGGACCTCATCAAACTCAAAAGCTTCTGTACAGTGAAAGGAACAATCAGGGAAGTGAAGAGAAAACCCACAGAGTGGGAGTAAATCTTCACCAGTGATATATCTGACAGAGCATTAACATCAAGAATATATAGACTACTCAAAAAACAAAGAAGAAAACAAATGACCTACTCAAAAGATGGAGTGAAGAGCTGAACAGAGACTTCACCAGTAAGGAAGTAAAGATGACTGACAAACATATTTAAAAGTGTTCAACATCGGGGCTGGAGAGATGGCCTAGTGGTTAAGAGCGCCGACCGCTCTTACAGAGGACCCGGGTTCAATCCCCAGCACCCACATGGCGGCCGAGAACCATCTGAAACTCCAATTCCAGGAGAACTCCAGTTCCAGGGGAATCTGACACCCTCTTCTGACCTCCGCGGCATTGCACGACACGGGTGCACAGACCTGCATGCAGACAGTACATTCATACACATACGGAAATAAATAAAATTAATAAAAAAAATTTTTTAAAAAGTGTTCAACATCATTAATAATTAAGGAAATGCAAATTAAAACTACTCTCAGATATCATCTCACTCTGATAAGACTGGCTAAGATCAAGAAAACAAAAGACACCAAATGCTGGAGAGGTTGCAGGGAAAGGGGAACACTCATCCACTGCTGGTGGGAATTATACATATGCGATGGTTATATAGGCATCTGTTGGAGCAATACAAAGGGGAGGGAAAAACAACAACATAAAGACTGGGTCAAAGAACTGATTCAGTTAAACTCTGCCCCAAACCTCTGCAGTGGAAAACTTTGGAAAGACTGAGATGCAAGACATGTATGGCAGAGGGCATAAACGGGGGTGGGGTGGGGACAGGGAGAGGGGAATGTGTCTAAACTGGACTGAAAGATGATGAATGAAGTACACAAATCATCAATAAGATTATTTTAAAAAAAATCAATGTGACAGGCCACGCTTATGAAACACAGGGGGAGCACATGATCATCTTGATAAATATAGAAAATGTATTTTCTAAAATTCTACATCTTTCCTGGTAAAGCAAAAGCTAAGGAACTACAAATAAGCAGAAATTATTTCACCCTAAAGCCCCTGTATGAAAAGCCCATTGCTAAAATCACATGTAAGACGGGACAATGAGAACTTGACTTCTAAAGTCAGGATCGAAACACTGATGGCCATTCTCACCACCTCTGCTCAACATGAAGTCCCAGCCACAGCGATTTTACAAAAATCTATCAGAATTTCTAAAACCTATAAGAGGACCCACCATCATTCCTGCTCATTCAGAGATGGCAGTATCTGGGACACTCACCTACATCAATCATGCTGCATTCCTCCTTTAAATAATGGAAATAAGCTACCTCCCACAGCAAACGTCTGGTTACCCTTAAATACATCCAAGGACTATGGACAATGGGTTGATCTAACCTGAACTAGTTTTTGGTGCAGGTACAATAAAGCAAACTATATCCTCTATGTTAGGTTTTAGGGAGGATCCCTTATTTACCATCTAATGCCTATGTATAATTGGCATGCATAGGATTAAAGTTAGATGAATTATGGAAAGAGACATGCTCAGTCGAGAAATTATTATATAACTTAAAAAATGCCAATCAAAAGGACACCAGCCCTGGGCCCCTTAGCAACCAAACTCCTCCTTGTCTTGAAACCTCCAAAGTGAACCCCCCCAAAATAATTGGGGTCCTTGAGTACTTTCTCACCCATGTGAATTGCTGCCACTCTTAACAGCATGTTCCTTTCTGATCTACACTATTGCTTTGCTTAAAATGAAGTTTCCATGCTACTTTACAGTCTGTGTGCACCTTTATTTCAGTTCTTTGAATAAGAGGCCAAGAACCTGGGAACACCTGGCCAAGACCCCAAGCACTAGTAAATGACTACATTTGGCCATTACAATTTCCTCATGAGGATGAATAAAGAGCCAAACCATGTAAAAGCCCCAAATTCCTTTCATGACCACAGAATGGTTCCCAGTGTGTGGAGCTGGCAGCCTAGAGCACGGGTATACTGATGGCTGTGAGGCCTATCTAGCCAGTGAAAATCTGCCTTCTACCTATAAACCATCACCTTCAAGAATGCCTGTACCATCCTTGGCTCCTCCAAGTACATGACTCCTAATAAATTCCATTCTGATCTGTGCATCGCTGCCATCCAGAGACTGTGTCATCTTGTACAGCAGTGTTCAAGAAGTGGACTGACTTCAAAATGCTTTGGGGCCCCCAAAGCAATAGAGCCATCTGAATTTCTTAACACTAAAAAAAATCAGCAAGGTGCCAGAGATAAGTAATATACAGACATCAGCTGCATTGTATAGACCTACAATGAATGGTCTGAAAGAATGCAATCTCATTCACAGCGGTATCAAAAATAATGCTTTGGAATAAACAACTAGTGAAAGAAATGAGAGATACAAATAAATGGAAAGACATCCCGTTCATAGATAAAATACATAGAATTGTTAAAAAGTCTCCAGCACTATTCCTCAAATATATAAATTCAATGCAACCTCCACTAAAATCCCAGTTATTTTTTATAGAAATAAGAACTAAAAAGCCCAATATTTAAACAAAACCATAAAGGGCCCTAGATAGCCAAAATTGTCCCAAGAAAGGACAAGGGTAGAGGGTTCATCTTTTCTGACTTCAAAACATTCCAAAGGCATGTTAACAAAAACAGTGGGGAAGGACTTCGAGCAAACATATGTACCAGTGAAGCAGAGTACACAGCCCAGAATTAAAGTCAAACATGTGTGGCAAAGATCTCCACCCAGGATGCCAACACTACACAATGTGAAAAGCACCATGATTGCCTGGCTAAGCCACCAAAGTAAACAAGTCAACGCAGTGAAAGGACAGCCTACAGGATGGGAGGCCATGTCTGCAAGTGGACAAGAGCTGCTATCTGAAATCCAGAAGAAACTCTCACAATTCAATACAGAAAAACAACCTAACTGGAAAATGGACAAAGGACCTAAACAGGCATTCTGTAAAGAAAATGTGCTAAGGTGTTCAGCTTCACTAATCTCCAAGTGAAGGCAAATCAAAACCCAGATATCTGCTCACACTGGTTATGATGGTCACATGTAAAAACCATTCTTGGCAGGGTGAAGAGAACAGAATATATATGCTCTGGGCAAGAGTGTGGGATTGGGAAGTTACTTAGAAGCAGTTCAGAGACTTAGAACTATCACATGGTCAAGCAGTATGATCTTAACCAGAATTTATACTCCATTTTCAGTGCAACGTTAATCACCACAGCCAATGGGTGATATGAATGGATAAACCATGGAATACTACTTAGCCTTTCAAAAGAAGGTAAGCAGGGCTGGAGAGATGGCCTAGCGGTTAAGAGCACCGACCGTTCTTACAGAGGACCCGGGTTCGATCCCCAGCACCCACATGGTGACCGAGAACCGTCTGAGACTCCAATTCCAGGAGAACTCCAGCTCCAGGGGAATCCGACACCCTCTTCTGACCTCCGCGGCATTGCACGACACGGGTGCACAGACCTGCATGCAGACAGTACATTCATACACATACAGAAATAAATAAAATAAAAAAATTAAAAAAAATTAAAAAAAAAAATTAAAAGAAGGTAAGCTAGTCATTTGTGACAACACAGATGATTCTGAATAACATTATGCTAAGTGAGATAAGTAGATTACAGAAAAACAGATACTGTCAGATTCAGTTTACATGAAACAGTAGTCAATAAAAATATACTGGTGGTTTCCAGGAGCTTTGGGCAGGGATGGGAGATAATGGGGGTTACTTTTGAGTAGTTAGAATTTCAGTCATCTAAGAAGAAAAGTTAGCTATAGCTGTTCAGAGATACACATCACTAACAGCGCTGCACATCCAGGTCAGGTTGCAGTAGCATTGTAAGGTAGATGCCGTGTTAAACTTCCTGTGTAGCCAAGAGTCTCCAAAGAACCTGAGCACAGCCCACTTCACAGCCAGCCTTCTCTAATCCAAATTTAGCTTCCAAAGGGACAAAGGACAAAGGGCCAGCAACATTCATCTATGTGAGCAGGTCGGACAGCTCCACCCCCAAAACATGAGGGGTTTGCACTCATTGAGGAGATGAACATTCATCAGTCCAGCTGCAGACATTGACCTTTCCATATACATATATGTAGACAGACACAAGCTGATCTGGAAATATCTACAACAAAATGCTAGTATTAAGCTATCCTAGGGGAAATGAGATAAAGAGATGGAGACAAGACAAGAGCAACTCAGGTGAGAGTCAGTCAAAAATAACAACATTTTGAGTAATATAATCTTTTTCTTAAAAAAAGGGTAATGAGTTAATATAATGCAAAATAATGAAAGTAAAATTTCTTGATTAAAAATCCTGCTTACCGATCAGCTCCAGTTCTCTCAGTGTATGCTCTGCTATGTAGAAAGACTAAAGCCCTCCCTGGCATGACAGCCATCTCCAACCAGGAGGACGTCCCTTGCTCTCATCTGGATTCCACCTGGGGGTTTGTGTGGTTTGTGGTGTGAGGCCAGGGTAGAGGAGCCCATCAGTCCTCCTCAATGAAGCCAGCTCTCTACACAGATACTTGCCTCAGAATAATGTCTGCTCATGTGGTTCTCAAGAGCCTAACTCTCAGGACTTGTTCACCAAAACAGATCTACTTCAAATAACTTGTAATATAGAATCCAGCAATTGACTTGTGCCCTTTGACACAAGACAAGAGCTCTGCCCCCGGCTGGGGCACAGCAAAGGATAAAAGTGTCTGCCCTCTTACACTGCATTCACATGGGCACACATACTCACACATGCTTAACTAAGTCAGGAGGACAAAAGGCTATGGAGAAAACAAAGCCTGATGACTAGTCCACAGAGAGACAGTGGTGACAGTGTGCAGAGCACTCAGCTAGGCCCCTCTGAGAAAATGACCTTTGAAACAGTCTGAAAAATGGGGAGCGGACTGGGAATATACAGCTTAGTGGTAAAGTACTTTTCTACCTGGCACACACAGAGCCAGAGAAAGAACACATTAGGTAGAAAGTAGACACAGAAGGAGGAGCAAGTGCCAGGTCTCTGGCCTCAGTCTAAATGATCATGAACAAGCTGACCTCTAATGGGGTCATGCCAATTCGTGCCAAACCAGCAGAACCAAGTCTGCCAGTTTGTCAACATGCCCAGCACCACCTCATTTATCCATATTCCTTCTACAATCTATTTAAAAATTACCACTCTACCATGGCAATTCCTCTTTGTTTGATGACGGCAAGAGAGGAAATGTTCCCACTCGACACGTCCCGCACCAGGCTCTGGGATTCCCACTTGACAGATGTTTCTGCTCATCCTCACATCAACACGCTAAGAGAAACATTAGTAATGAAAAGACTGGAGAGCCTGGAGACATTCAGAAAGCAGGGCAGGAGCCCTCCACCCTAACGCAGAACTGGAGGTGACCACAGTGAAGCCTGGTCCCAGGGTTCCGGCTCCTTCCACGTGGCCACACTGCATCTTCATCCAGGGATGTGAAAGAATTGGGGAGACAATCTCAAATAAGGGGGCCCAAGCCTGAGCAGGTCTGCTTCCTCGATAATTCCTCGCAGACAAATTTGCTTTCCTTTTTGCCGGGTCTTTTTAAGACCAGAAGCCAATATTCCCTAATGTGCCAGGAATTTATCTAAAGCTGAAGTAAGTTACTGTCAGAAAGATGTGGATATGAATAATTAAGCCCCTATTAAACATGCACACATCTTGCAATAAATCTCAAATTAGAATGTGCCAAGATCTTGTTAAACCTGCCAACACATATTCTTAAATAAGGTGGGAATATAATTTGGAGCTTATCAGGAGATTCAACCTTTCATGAAAGATGCCATTTCCCTGTTCAGAATTTTAATCCGGAGATTACCCGAATTTGCCTTGTCTGTCATTCCATTGTGTTTATGCCCATTGTAGAAATCAACCAAGTAATTCTCTTGGGATGTCCTCAAATGGGGTGCATTTTAATACATATTCACATTAAACCTCATTATTTCTGGTGAAATACTGTCCAAAGAGTCTCATTCCTCACTTCAATCCTAAAAAATAATAATAATAATCATTTCCTTCATCATTGACTTAAATGGAACTTTTCAGTATCCCCAAAATTGGGCTCTCTGGTGTAGGGAAGGGCAAGCACTGTGGCTGAGTGGACTCCTAACCACACTGACTTCCCATCCCAGCTCCACACCTCAGCACAGCAGACTCACAGGAGAAATGTAGATTCCTCCCTGCTTGCCCCCTCAAATACTACTTGCTCTGCCACAAGTTCTGTGTCAGCAATAATCAGTAGCATTTTCCAGTAACGGAATGGATATTATCAAATGCATATAGGCACACGTTTATAGTAATCCTTTATTTTGCTGCTATGAAACAAGAGAGATGTAGTTTCTTAATCTTAAAAACAACCTGCAAGAATAAATAGGAAAATAAAAATGAAGCATAAAATATTGGAGTGTTAAATATCTGTGACAATTGTAGAAGTCAACACAACTACACCCATCCCACACAGGAAAACAGACACAGGGGGTTAAGATACTTGCTTTTAACCTCCCAGAAAATACAAAATAGTGTCTCAGCATTTCCCAACTATTTCAATTATATCTCGACATTCCCTATCCTAAAAGGCGAGTTGATTCTCTTATTATATGAGCCTTGTTTTTTACATACAAGCTACATAACTTAGGCAAAGCAAATAATCAGTGTGTTCTTTTTCTATTCCTCCTTCACTAGGGGGCAATAATTAAGATAGATTCCAGGATTGTTACAAAATAAAATCACAGACTTGACCAGTCCTGCCACACACAGAACCCTCACCAGCATCAGTGCTGGGAAGGAATCTCCAGCTGCCTTGTCTACAGTGGGTTCCTATCCTGTGCAAAGTCAGGTGGACTCTCAAGCCATGGGAGAGACGGGGAAAGTCTCACCTAATTGCATTGTTCTTCCAGACGCTTTTGGTCACGTGTCAGATTTAACCATCCATTCTTCCACAGCCAGTCGCAATCCCATGTAAGAGAGAAACAGCAGCAGCTCATCAGCCCCTCTGCTGTTACTGACATCACCTGATTGCTGATGACTGGAGAACAAATGCTAGGACATGACTGCACTCACCAGTGGGTGTAGATGCCTGCTGGTCTAATCTGCCTGTCTGTCTATCCATCTACCTACCTATCTACCTATTGTCTACTTAGCTATCACCAGTGCATCTATCTACCTATTATCTATCTATCTCTGACTGGTTCTGTTTCTTTGGAGAAACCTGATAAATATCAATGCCAGTCATCTCAGAAATCCCAACACACCCCATGCCTTTGCAGCATGCAGTTTCCAGCTGACCATGCAGACTTGAGGAACTGTCCACATGGTGTGCTCTCTCTGGGCCTCTGAGATAATGGTCTGGAAGAGCAAACACAAGTGGCAGAAGGGGAAGCTACTTTGGAGTTAGAAGCTCCTTTGCAATTCTCATCTCTTCCATTTACCGGATAGACTCCCCTGTCTCTCTCTGTGCTCTGGAGTCTACTCTGTGTTGAGGCTGGAGTCAGTCCAGCTTTCGTGGCATGGTTAGCACACGGGCAGCAGGGACTTCACCTCTGCTCTACCAGGCCTCTCACCAGGCACTGCTTTTGAAAATTAGCTCTTTTATCATGGTGAGCAGTCCAGAGCATAGGAGCTAAGAGATGACCTGTGGGCCCAATTCCTATTATTTATGTCCCTGTCACTTCCCTGCTTGCTATCTCTGCGCACACCTAGCTGGCTGGCTCAGAGATCCCCAGAAGCCATAGGGGAAGTCATCCATGGTGGGCAGCTTAAGGTGAGGCTCTGGATCCAGACTCAGAATTCTGGCATTTCTCAGTTCCATATGCCAGCTTCAGCCAAAATGCAAACTGTCACCCCATCTCTAGTCAGGTTAGCATAGAGCCAGTGCAAAGCACTCTCTAAATGCATCAGCACTTATTTTCAAACCACATCTCTCTTGTATCTTAAGAGTGTTCTAAACAAGATGCCTTATGAAAAGCAAAAACCAAAAGTGAATGTAATTGGAATACTGATACTCAGGTATGTGACCGGCTTTCAGTTTTCCATGGTAAAAATATCCACCCATGCATCCCTTCAAAATGTACATGGTGAAGAGATACTGTGCAGCAGACAGAGCTGGCGAGAGGTAAGGCCCTGCTCAGAGGAGCTCACTGTTGCTCATGAACCCTCAAAGCTTCCTCAGTTTGTCAGGAAAGGCTATGCAACTCTTCACCCAGCCCTACCTTACTCTGAAAATTACAACTTTTATGTAAGGAATCACACACCAAGTGTCATTTAGCTGTGGGGATTTTCATCGTTCCAGTTAACTGAGCATCTGTCAACAGCACTGTGACAGACACTGTGCCTGCCATGCCATTTCATCCTCTTGACACCACAAGGTAGGTAGATTTCAGGACTGTTATTTTATACGAAAGAACCAGAAAGCAAAGCTAAGATCATCCTGATATCTGCTGTGAGCCCCCTGGGTTCTCACAGGCCTGCTCGTCACTTGACAGTAAAATAACCTTCAGCTTCCTTTATCTGAGGCCAAGAGACTGAGCCAAAGAACATTGAGTGATGAGCAGGTCTCCAACCACAGGGCCTAGGGCCTGTGCTTCTCTTATCTGAGTGCCCGATTGTCCAAGGATGGGCCACCTGAGAAGGGTGTCTCTGAGACAGACTCTGCCTGCAGAGTCTTCTCAAGCTCTGGAGGGCCTGCCTGGTGGGGCCAACAAGTGGTAGCTCATTCCCTAGACATAGAGCACCACAACCAAACCTTGCCAGGGACTTCACCCAACATAGCTGGGCTGCAAAAGTCCTGTCTCTGTCACATCCCACACAGGGGTCAACTCCTACTTGTCCCTCGTGCCCCTTCTCTATTTTACCAGTTGGTGTATTAGTTTTCTGTAACTCAGATCACATCACTTTTCCACTACAGTGTAGTACAACTGTTCTACATTTTCTGCCCCCTTAAACTTAGCTCCTCCCTCTGTCTATGACACTATTCCATCTTTCTTCTCAAGTCTGACCACATCCTTTGACCAAGTTTACTATCTGCCCCTCTTTATCTCTCCACACTCTGTCCATTATTCCATCTCTAAGTGGTGCCTCATGGCAATATCAAAATGAGTAGCTTTTCTAATTGGGTTCATCCCCTCCTGAGGACTCAGCTTATCTAGGTACCCAGCACCTAACACAGTGCCCAATGCAGACCAAATCAGTAACATTTACCCAAAGCACAAACACTACTGGCAGCATGGGTCCTGCCCTCTTCTGCTGAGGTTCAATATACTTACTGCAAACTGAATGTTGCAAATAACTAGTACTACAGAGATGAGCAAGAGCGGGTGCCCAAGGGACCAAGGCAGGCCTTCTGGGAAAGAGTTTGTCCAGGCCTGAAAAGTGGCACAGTTCTGTAGCTGGCAACAGCTGGAGCAGTGTCAGTGTGACCCTCACCCACCTGACAAAGCACTGCCCTGACTGACCGCATGCACCCTGAGAATGGGGAATGGGAGTCCACACTGTTAGCACATGACCTAGAATGTTCTGATGCTTAGGAAATGGGCAAACCTGGACTCAAAGGCAAAAAGTCACACAGTTCTCTGAGGACAAGAGCATGAGAGAACAGGGAAGAAAGAGAAGTAAAAGACAGAAAACTTCAATGTTCACATTGAGACTATCTGACAGGGTCCTCCTTTCTTTGCATGTCAGTTCAGGAGCTAAATACAAATATCTGACAAAACCATAATGTAACATGCATATGACAGGGTTTTGCAGAAAGACGGGATCTTGGCATGAGATTACAGTGACTGCGTCTTGGTTTTCAAGGACTGGGGTGTCCTCTGAATGTATCCCTGCCAACCACCTATGCCTGACCACTTGAGCTGTGATAAGCAGCACATTAGATACTCAGCCCTAGACACACACACACACACACACACACACACACACACACACACACACAGATACTGTAATCTGGTCCAAGCTGAGAACCCTATTCTGGAGAGAGCTGTCACATATATGTTATATATTAACTTGAATATTTGAGTGAATACTGTGTGCTTTTTTCTAAACAAGTGTGTCCATATGTGGGGGGAAGAATCTAAACCACCTATACTACTCAATAGAAGAAAGAAAGAAGCTCAGGAGTGAGAAGATAAATAAACATCATATCCAAAACATGATTGTGAAAATGAAGAGTATTGAATAGTTCTTATCCAAGTTGGGGTCCTTGAATGACCCCCCAACAGGGTCCAATGAACCCCCTCATTGAGGTTTCTGCTAGAGGAGCTGTGCATCCCTTCCTCTTTTCTCCACACGCATCTTCTGCTGTGAGTTACACAGAGTTTACCATCTTCACAAGAACACAGATTATGTGAGACAGACTTGTCTTAAAACGATGCAGATACATAACTTGGACTCAAGACGATAGAATGTGTGAGCATCCAAACAAGTTTCTTTTCTGCCAAGATAAATAGAATATGTGACTTTTAAAAAAGGATTTCTACTTTGAAATGCATGAGCAAGGTTCCAGCCAACAGGAACTGTATCATTTCCACCTGTCTGCAGGCAGACAGGCTGCAAACATCCCAGTAAGACTGTCAGAAGTCCTCTAAGCACTGAGTTAGAATGTAAATGATATGAGGAAAGCTGCTAATTACGCATGTGCAAAAGGAGAGCAAAGATGTGCCACAGAATCAGGTCCCTGCTCTGCTTGCTCCACGTTTTCTCCATCGGACAATGTTCTTCTGGCCTCTAGTGTCACAGACAACCTTCATGAGGAAAGCCAAAGGCTAGAGGACAGTCTTTGTTTCTGAACGAAGCAGTGACCCAGACCCTAGGCTACAATCCCTGAGAGGCCAATGAGATAACCATACAGACACCTCGTTTCTCCACCCCCATCGCATTAACATTTGTAATCCTTGCCCTCTTGGCACTCAAACGAGGGTCCAATTAGATCCTATATGAGACACCCATTTGAGAGAGAGAGAGACAGAGAGAGACAGAGAGAGAGAGAGAGAGAGAGAGAGAGAGAGAGAGAGCACAATGTCCATTGCCCTGCAAAGAAATGGGCCTCTATGATCACCATAACCAGTCACTGTAATGAAGTAAGCAGCTCAGTGTTGTCCCCACATGAACGCCCATCAGCTACCACACAAGATGCTCAGGGAGCAAAGCCAGATGCAGATGATTATGTAGAGCATATTTGGAGAAGCCCGGAACAGCAGTGTGTTCTGGGGTAGACATGGGAACTTGGGATTTGGGAACCTGATGGAAATGCTTTCCAACTAAAATGTGGTAACGGTTGTACTACCTGAAAATCTGACTAAAACTCACTGAATTGTATGTTTTAAACAGGCTAATGTTATAATATTAAATTAGGCCTCCATAAAACTATAAGAAAAATGCATTCATTAAGTAGTTAATGATTGGAGGAAAAAGCTACAAAGCAACACAGAATACACACAGAATACAGCACAGAATACACACAGAATACAGCACAGAATACACACAGAATACACACAGAATACAGCACAGAATACACACAGAATACAGCACAGAATACACACAGAATACACACAGAATACAGCACAGAATACACACAGAATACAGCACAGAATACAGCACAGAATACAGCACAGAATCACATCATTTGTTCATAACTGTTTGAAAATATACATGCTGAGCCAGGCATGGTGGCATATACCTTTAATCCCAGGATTCAGGAGGCAGAGACAAGTGGATTTCTGAGAGATGGAGGCCAGCCTAGTCTACATAGAAAGTTCCAGGCTAGCTAGGGCTACAAGGTCTCAAAAAGGAAATAAATAAATAATAAATAAATAAATAAATAATATGTCCTGGCCCATGTTGTCATAAGAGAAATAAAAGAAAGAAATTCACTGAAAGGGTTACAGTGAATCTTTGCTAATGGGGGGATTACAGCTGCTTTTCATTTTCTTGCTCACATTTTCTGTATATCCCAAACTTCTACATGGATCGGAATTGCTTTCATAACCGAGGACTTAAAATGGCTGGCAAAGACTGCTAAAGTGATAAACACAGACAGCAGACCTGGACAGCTCAACAGCAGCACTCCAGAAGTGATGAACACAGACAGCAGGCCTGGACAGCTCTACAGCAGCACTTCAGAAGACATCACTCTGGGTCTCTGCTGTTGAAAAGGTAGTTAATACCTTTGCTGTTGCTGCAGTTCAGTGGCCCGAAAGGGTGAAGACTCTCTCCAGTGAGCATTCAACCTTCTCCTCAGTGACTGACTCTGTGCCCCTAGAAGGGGGTCGGGTCTGGCATAGGAAAGGCAAACAAAAGTTACATATGCATACAACAGCTCCTGGAACAAATTGCTGTGTTCTACTCAATATGGACCAGCAGGAAATACACCATCAAGCGTAAGTCTAGAGTGCCCACCTCCAGCTCAGAGGGCTCTAGTCATACAGTTATATTTGTGCAGCTTTCTCCTGTTTTCTTGTACTATACAGGTTTGCTGTAAGAGAGGGTTTACTGACCCCCCCCCCAGCTAATGATTTTCTCTCCTGTAGAATTAGTATCATGCACTGTCCTCTAGGCATCCCACTGACGTAGCATGCTCTAAAACAATAGCTACATGTCCCACGCTAGCATGGAAATTTCTCTATCACAGGCTAAAAACAGAGGTCAGCTGAGGCCAATCCAAGGGTTCTAAACTGAGGCAAAGGTCATGTTTCCTTTCTGTGTTCCAGCTTAGCACCTTGAGGGTGGTAGCCTATGTTTGGCAGCATCCCCTTTCCGAGTGGCAGGTCCAGAAGGCTAGTTGGCACACTGAAACTACCATCCCCTCGGACACAGCTGCTGGGAATGTGGGCACACTGCTGGCCCAGTTACCCTCTCCTGTAGTGCCAGGAACTGGGATTTGCAATACTATTGCTCTCCAGTGGTTATTTGAAACAGAAATAGGAATCTCTAAGACCTGAAGCTATTCCGTAGTCATTTTCCACATACACCTGTTAAGACGTATCAAGAAGAGAGCAAAAGAGAGCAGAAAGCACGTAGAAAAGATCCGGAGTTGCCCCCGTATGTTCTCTTGGTCCTGGTAACAGTCCCCGTGAGACCACTTTTGGGTTAGACCAGCTACCCCTGCAGCCTTCTGAGTCTCCCGCTTTTCCATCCAAATGACTTTTTATGACTTATATCTAAAGGATTATTGGATAAAGAACTTATAGGATAAGGTCTACTCTCAAAATGGAAGCATTTCCCTGGGCTCTCTGCATGGAGGCACTAACAGAAGTATAGGCAGAAGAAGGAGACATACTCTTTCAGACCAGGAGGCTAGGAAGTTTCACACACAAGAAGCCCCATGGAGCCTTTAGGGTGAGTGCTTCACTCAGTGGAGGATGGAGGAAAACTCCCCAAGGTCAGGCCAGGAACAACGCCTGCCTTACTAAGCACTGCTCCCTATCTTCATACACTCAGAGGGGCTAAATTCACTGAATTCGCTGGCTGGGTCTACTTGGTGAGGTTCAGTGTTTTACAAAAGTTCATTCCAAGCATAGGCTCAGGTTGTCACATCAGAGTGGAAGAAGAAAAGAACAGTGTCTGTCTACAGAGCAAAAAGCAGCCTTATTTGATAGATAGGCCAAGCCTATTTGCAGAACTGTAGGATGAGACTACAGGAAAGAAAGTCTTGCTTACTAGGCTAATTAGATTTGCTTCAAATCAGATCATCGCACACCTTTCCTGTCTATATCCAGTAACAAATGGCCACTACAGTTCCATAGATCCATAAACTCATCCTCATGGTATCCCTAGTGACTCAGAAGATTCTGCTTCATATTTTCCAAATGACATACCATGAAACACTCAGTCTATTGACCCTTGGTCTCAGGATCCCTCAGCACCCTCTACTTCTGTACCCTCTAACCACAAGCATCCTTGCAACATCAGCTTCAGGAACCTTCCAACTAACTCCAAGAATGAGAACCAATTCACACTGTGAATAGTTTTAATTCTCCACACTCCTGCAACAGCAAGTATAGAAGGGTACATGTGCACATCCACAGAAAGAATTCAGTGCACAGCAGCATTATGTTCTGAGCCTCCCCTATAAAGATGCTGTACTGTGGGGCTGGAGCAATGCTTCAGTGGCTAAGAGCACTGGCTGCTCTTGCAGAGGACCCAGGTTTGACTCTTAGCACCACATGGTGGCTAACAACCATCTTTAAACTCCAGTTCCAGGAAATCTGATGCCTTCTTCTGACCTCCATGGGCACCGCGCCCATGTAGTGCACTTGCGTACACAGAAACAACAGAATATGTTTAAAAGATGCTTTACTGTTTCTCTTGGATAATTAGTAAATGCCCATAGGACAAGGGAGTGATCTGGTAGCAAGGTTCTCAGCCACTAGACCAGACTGCCTCTTGATGTGGTCTCACCACTATCTCAATGCTAAGATTGTGACTTTGCAAGGCATTTCACCCCCACCCACAAGTCTGTTTCTCCAATTAAATGTTTTAACGTTTATTTTTATTCAATGTGCCTCTGTGTGTTTGCCACATGTGCAGATCCTCAAGGGGACCAAGAGAGGGAATCAGATGCCCTGGGTGCTGGGGACTGAACTGGGATCCTCTAGAAGAGGGGGTCAGATGCCCTGGGTGCTGGGGACTGAACTGGGGTCCTCCAGAAGAGCAGCAAGTGCTCTTAATCACTGAGCCATCCCTCCAGCCTCTGTTCCTAGATCTTTCAAATGAACTAGTACTAGCTTCTTACAGCAATATTTCAAAGGTAAGTTAAAGAACGTACAACAAAGTATCTACCAGTAAATGCCGTGTGGTAGGAACTAAAATGCTGACTGTAACCATTATCGATTTTGTTAACTGTGAGTTGTCACGTCATGGTAAAGCCATGGCAGAAATATATGTCTACTTTGGAAATACAGGGAGAAACATGCCCGTGGGCTCTCCGATAACTAGAGCACAAACCAAATCTGGGAGAGTGACCATGTTTTTACCCCAGAGCATCCTTCTCACCTTCTGTGAGTTTCTTTGGGAAGCCAGCTTCTTGCTCCATTTAGTTCCTGGCCTTGTGCCAGATTCCACTCCGGCTCCAGGGTAGAGCACTGACTCAAATCTATGTCAACCAACGTATTGTATTTTCCTGCCAACTGGGAATAGTTCATGGATGGGCACATACTCCAGTCAAAGCCAAGGAAATAGAAAAGTGTTTCCCAGAATGGCTAAAAGACATTTTCTACTAAACATAATGATATGGACTACAGGACCGAAGCTACTGTGACCAGCTCATCTCTGAGGACACAGTTTGCTGAAGAATAGGTTCATACATGAGAGAGAGCTGAAGTCAAAGAGGAGACACTGGAATCAGGACCTGGGGACATCCATGACCCCTACATGAAGCTAACTCTCAGTTATATCTTAAAATATTTTTCCGGGGCTGGAGAGATGGCCTAGCGGTTAAGAGCGCCGACCACTCTTGCAGAGTACCCGGGTTCGATCCCTAGCACCCACGTGGCGGCCGAGAGCCGTCTGAAACTCCAATTCCAGGAGAACTCCAGTTCTAGGGGAGTCTGACACCCTCTTCTGACCTCCGCGGCGTTACACGTCATGGGTGCACAGACTTGCATGCAGACAATACATTCATACACATACGGAAATAAATAAAATTAAAAAAAATTTAAATATTTTTCCAGCTTTGAGATATGTTTTTGAGTCAGGGTCTCTTGGTAGCCCCCACTAGCCTGAAACTCACTATGTACAAGTAGACCAGGCTGGCCTCTATCACATAGAGATCTGCCTGCCTCTGCCTCCTGAGTGCTGGGATTAAAAGCATGTGCCACCATGCCCAGCCTGAGATAAGTATTCTGTCTCCTAATCCTGAGACAGTCTAAACTTGTCTGTGGATTGAGATGCTGGGGGCTTATCAGAGGGACATGGAGTGAGTAGAAATGTTCATACTATGATTTGGGTAAGCCACAGTTCCAATTCTAAGTCACGGGCCTTGATTCTTGGAACAGATTCCCTGATTAACAGCTGAGCAGACAGATGGCCAACGTGAACCCCTGAGACACCTGCTCCTAATATGAAGATGGTTCTCTCTAAGCCCCAGAGTCATGTGTCTACCTGGGGAGCCCAGTTCAGGTGTGACATGGCCCTGTGCTCCTGTGTGCAACAGCTTCCAAGGTCTTATCTGGCTCACCCTTCCAGGTAGGCAGGTCCATGACATTTACCCAGCCGTGCACTGCAGCACAGTATGAAACTGCTTTATAAATTCTACTTTACTAACTGCTTTAAAGAAAAAAAAAACAATACTTGGTTGAAACACATATAGAAGGTAGACGGTTAAGGGAATTTTGGTCTCCAGCTGTCATCCCTGAAGAGAACTTAATCTTGGATTTTAACAAGAAAGGGGAAGTAGAATACTCGGACGATGCCCCCTCCGCTGCAGGGGCAACGCGGCAGTGTCTGACTTCCGCCATCTGGACGCTCACTCTGACCCTTGTCCACACCTCACCCAAGCAGATCTTCACCATGAGGCATTGGCGCACAGTGGTCAGAGCTAGGGCTGGATCCCTGATCCTGCCTCATCCAAGGTCACCCTGTAGCAAGTGATTCTGTTTCTCTGTGTCTGTGTCTGTGTCTGTGTCTGTGTCTGTGGCTGTGTCTGTCTGTGGCTGTGGCTGTGGTTGTGGCTGTGGCTGTGGCTGTGGCTGCCTGTGGCTGTGTCTGGCTGTGGCTGTGGCTGTGACTGTGTCTGTGTCTGTCTGTGGCTGTAGCTGTGTATCTGTGGCTGTGGCTGTGGCTGTCTGTGGCTGTGGCTGTGGCTGTCTGTGGCTATGGCTTTGGCTGTCTGTGTCTGTGTCTGTGTCTGGCTGTGGCTGTGTCTGTGTCTGTGTCTGTGGCTGCGGCTATGGCTGTGACTGTGTCTGTCTGTGTCTGTGTCTGTGTCTGTCTGTGGCTGTAGCTGTGTCTGTATCTGTGGCTGTGGCTGTGGCTGTGGCTGTCTGTGTCTGTGTCTATGACTGGGGTTGGAGCTGTGAACTAGGAGCCAGAGTTGTTTCCTTTATCAAATAAGGAAGCTGGGTGAGTAGCAGGTTCTACGGGCAAGTACTGAAGTTCAGAGTGGACTGTGATGCTCTAGGTCCCGAGCTGATAACTGGAGCTTTATATCTGATTTGAGGGCCTGACCCTTTCCTCACCATGCACACAGCAACCGATGAAGGTCCCTTAACTGTCTCTACCTATCTTTGCTGCACCACCCAGACAATGGTCTCCTTGAGGAGAAATTACCCCAAGCTTTGTTCTATGTGTGTGCAAGGTAGATTTCAGAAACGGTTTAGATTCTGCCTTGCAATGTGTGTTTGCTTGTGGTGCCTTGCAGGCATGTCTTAGATGTAGCTGTATTTTAAGTTCTCCAAATCAACAAAAACTGTTTTCAGACACTTGACTCTCCCTAAGAGTGGAGAAAACCCAAGAATGGAACAAAACAAAGAAAATCAGGATGCGACCAATAAAGATGGCTTAGGTCTCAGGAGGGTGATCATGCCTGGAGCTTTCAAACAGTATGGCAAAAAGAAGAAAATGAACTGTGTCGACTCCTTTGCTTTTGAGACATGGAGGACAAGTGTGAATGAAAGTTTAACAGGACTATCAGAAACATAAAATGAACCTTTTCCCTGCTCCATCAATTCTCACTGTGCAAGGCTGGGTGCTCACTGGAAACTACACCTCTGAAGATGCCAGACCCTGCCTGGACCCTCCTGCTGGGAGCAGAGACAGCCTCTTATACGTCCATTCCCAGGACCCACATAAGTTTGCCAAATTTCCCATGTTCCCAATGACATATTCTAGGAAATCCCGGGAGAAGATCATTATCCAGAGCAACAAGTCTAGAAACTTCTTCCTTCTAATAAAGTGTCACGGGAAGAAAACAATATGCTTTGTAGTCAAATTTAGGAAGAGTAGATGCCTTTAAAACTGGTCCATCATTTTTTTTCCTGAAGGACTTCTCAGATTCTTTTTCCCTGTGAACCAGGCTCAGTGACTGGCCCAATGTCAGGCACAGAGGGCTAAGCAGCTCTGGAGATTAGCACAGCCCTTTAGAAATGCATAATCTAACCTTAAAGTTTTGTGATTATTGACCTCTGTTGCGTTTATTCTAAATCCCCAAAATTATCTAGCCATCTGAAATACCAACATTACGCTAGTATACTCACTGCTGTGTGCATTTATTGTTCTTTGTTGCTGTTTTATGCCTTTATATTAGCAAAATATGAAATTCTGTGAAGAATGCTGGGGTGCACCTTTCTACCAGGCCTCCTCCATATGCTGGGGTGCACCTTTCCACCAAGCCTCCTCCATATGCTGGGGTGCACCTTTCCACCAAGCCTCCTCCATATGCTGGGGTACACCTTTCCACCAAGCCTCCTCCATATGCCGGGGTGCACCTTTCCACCAAGCCTCCTCCATATGCTGGGGTGCACCTTTCTACCAGGCCTCCTCCATATGCTGGGGTGCACCTTTCTACCAAGCCTCCTCCATATGCTGGGGTGCACCTTTCCACCAAGCCTCCTCCATATGCTGGGGTACACCTTTCCACCAAGCCTCCTCCATATGCTGGGGTGCACCTTTCCACCAAGCCTCCTCCATATGCTGGGGTGCACCTTTCTACCAGGCCTCCTCCATATACTGGGGTGCACCTTTCTACCAAGCCTCCTCCATATGCTGGGGTGCACCTTTCTACCAAGCCTCCTCCATATGCTGGGGTGCACCTTTCCACCAAGCCTCCTCCATATGCTGGGGTACACCTTTCTACCAAGCCTCCTCCATATGCCGGGGTGCACCTTTCCACCAAGCCTCCTCCATATGCTGGGGTGCACCTTTCTACCAGGCCTCCTCCATATACTGGGGTGCACCTTTCTACCAAGCTTCCTCCATATGCTGGGGTGCACCTTTCTACCAAGCCTCCTCCATATGCTGGGGTGCACCTTTCCACCAAGCCTCCTCCATATGCTGGGGTGCACCTTTCTACCAGGCCTCCTCCATATGCTGGGGTGTACCTCTCTACCAGGCCTCCTCCATATGCTGGGGTGCACCTTTCTACCATTCCTCCTCCATATGCCAGGGTGCACCTTTCCACCAAGCCTCCTCCATATGCTGGGGTGCACCTCTCTACTAGCCCTCCTCCACATGCTGGGGTGCACCTTTCTACCAAGCCTCCTCCATATCCTGGGATGCACCTTTCTACCAAGCTTTTATCCCCCTGGTCTGGTCTTCAACTCCTGTATAATGCAGCTTTCAAGACGTTAAGCACTGCTTAAGGCCACAGGCTAGCAAGTAGCAGAGTCAGAGTCAGGGTTCAAAGTCTCTGTCCCACAGGTCCCTCGTGTCCCTCCACAGGACCCTCAGGTCCCCCCACAGGTCCCTCATGTCCCCCCACAGGACCCTCATGTCCCCCCACAGGTCCCTTGTGTCCCCCCACAGGTCCCTCGTGTCCCCCCACAGGTCCTTCGTGTCCCCACACAGGACCCTCGTCTCCCTCCACAGGACCCTCATGTCCCCCCACAGGACCCTCATGTCCCCCCACAGGACCCTCGTGTCCCCCCACATGCTGCCTCCAGACAGCTTCATCAGGGCCCAACTGCTCCTCTACTTGAGCCAAATTCTTTTTGGCTTCCTCTACTTGATCTCCTAGAACACAGCAGAACAGTAAAGAAAGAGATGCCACCAAATGTGATGGAGTAGACGTTTAATCCCAGCATCTGGGAGGCAGAATCTATGAGATGGAACCCAACCTGGTCTACATAAGAAGTTCCAGGCCATCTGGAACTTCTGTTCAAAGAAGAGAGACTCCGTCTCAAAAAGAAAAAAAACACTGAGAGGGAAAGAGGGGGAGAGGGAGAGGGGCCTCGGAGGAGGCTGCATTCCTCTGTGGTCTCCTCCCACCTTGGGGAGACAGGTACCCCAAGTCCGAGCCCTAAAGCCAAAGGAAGTTTGTTCATACTCTTCCACTAGAAGCCCCCTTGTTTCGGAGTGGCACATTCAAATGGGCAGCATGTATTTGAGGCAAGCTGAGCTATCTTGACTCCTGACCTGCTTTCAGCTACAACTCCCAAGTCAAAAGGCAGAAAGCAGGAACAGGGAGGAAAGAAAGATGGAGATAATCAGCTCTTGATTAACACCAAGCCAGAAACTCACAGCCTCTTCTGAAGCTGCACGCAGGGCTGCTGGAAGGAATGTAAATGACATGGTGGTTATAAAAATGCTGCCTGAACTGCAAAGCGCTATGCAAATAGAAATTAGCACCCAAATAAAGGGAAACAAATAGGGAACATGGCTTTTCCAACTAATTCTCTCAGGCTCACCTTCTTCAACTAAAGAAGATCAACTTCTCCTGAAAAGAGGTTCACAGCCTAGAAAGATTCCAGACAGATAGCACAGTGTGCCCCACTGTGTGCCCCCTGCATGCCCTGCTGTGTGGCCTGCCACCACTGTGTGCCCCCTGTGTGGCCTGCCCCCACTGTGTGCCCCACTGCGTGCCCAGCTGCGTGCCCCACTGTGTGCCCCACTGTGTGGCCCACTGTGTGCTGTGTGCCCTGCTGTGTGCCCCGCTGCGTGCCCCGCTGTGTGCCCATTGTGTGCCCTGCCACCGCTGTGTGCCCCGCTGCGTGTGTGTGTGTGTGCGTGTGCGTGTGTGTGTGTGTGTGCGTGTGTGTGTGTGTGTCCTGCTGTGGTCTAGGGTCTGGAAGTCAAACAAACATGAGCAAGCACAGCTCTGCCTTTAAGAAGCTGAAGATTGGCACATAGGAGAACTGAGAATTCCCAGGCCCACATGGCCTAGGTTTGGTGGGACAGTCTCCAGACACTCAGAGTCACAAAGGATGCAGGACCTTCTGCTGGGCATAGGAAATGGGCTGAAAACGCGATAGTGGTTATCTGTGGTAAGATGCAGGTTGACTGACCGGCCTCCACTCTCCCTGCACTAACCCTCCCCTCACATTAGCCCAAGGGGCCCCTAGGCAGCCCGGTCATGCTCTCAACTTAAATCAGGTTTAAATGCCTCAGTGGCTCCTCCAACCTTCTGGGGAAAGTTCAAGCTTCTTGTTTGAGGACCCAAAGCCTCAGTCATTCTCTCCTGTTGCTGTCTAGTACTTGAGCCCAAGCCACAATCTCTAATTCCTCCATACGGTATCACCTCTGAGTTAAAGCACACATCCTGCCTGGAGCCCAGGGCCACTCGAGTCCACCTCTGCCATCTTCTTCATCATTCCTTTGCTCTTCCTCTCCTTGCCTTCTCTGAGCCCTACCCATTCTCATATGTACATTACCTGCTGTTCCTTCCAAGTGCCATACTGAGCCTTTTCACACAATACTGCCATTACTCACATCACGTGCCGAGCCTGCTAAACTGTGTACTCTGGTTCAGTAGGTCTGCAGAGGCAACTGTGATGATCTGGTTTTAGCCTGCTTCATAGATTAGACACCAGTGATAATACAGAAGGCTCTATGCTTGTGCTGGTGTCCAGATAGCGCCAGCACCAAGCCCAAACCCAAGAATACGGTGGTCCTCAGCCAGTATTTACAGAATGAGTAAATAAGAACAGGAGAAGGGATGATGATGAGAAATAGGGAATTTGTGATTCAAATGACAGCTTTATCAGAACCATAGGGGATAATGATACTGACAAAATCCATAAAAGTAGCATTATCCATTAAAAATCAGGCCATCCTGACAAATGTGTGTATTTATACACAAAGCTGATTATTTGCCTAAATCAAACCCATAAAGTAAGTGCAAGGGAAAAATAGAACATGTGAACTTGCAGTTCTGAATTCTTTACCAAAGCTAAGCAAATCGTCACCTCCTGCACTCCCAGACAGGGGGCCACGGCACCTGCACTTAACTGTGAATTATTAATGTGAAAGATTTGTATGTGCTCTTTACGATTATAGCAGACTTTTCATGTCTTTGTGCCTTGCTTGGGGTTTCTACACATAACTATAATTTATCTCCCCAAATATAAAAAAACAATTTGCATAGACCATGCATAGGAAATATGTTAAAGTTTCAATATAAAATAAAATTGCAACAATTATATTGTTCCTCTGTTGCCAATGGTAAGCAGGATGGAGCACAAGGACTCATTTAAATCACCATCAAGAGAAAAACAGCCCAACAGCTCTTTGGAAACCTGACTCAGTTCTGCCGACCAGTGATTTCTGTATCAGTGAATGAGAAAAAATGAAGGCCAGCATCTGCAACAACTTCAACACTCCACTGCAGATCAATACAGCTCTAAAATGGCCCTTCCTCGCCCTCAGCCTTCCAAAGAGCGCCGCAAAACTTGCAAGATGTGCTACAAAGCCCACATTGTACACTGCAACACATCGCCGAGGTTCAAACACAATAAGAAGAAACCAGTGAAAAGAGAACTTTCAGGTAACTCTCCTGAGTCAGAATCAATAGTTCTCTGAAGAATGCAAAAGCAGGCAGGCTGCAGTGCAGAGTCCTTATTTACATACAAGTGCCTCACAATATAGGCCTGCCCCAAGGCTGAAAAAAGAAATCAATAGATCCTCTCAAGAGACCTGAAGGATGGATATAAAAGATGTTTGGAGTTTGCATCTCTTTTTAATTCCAATTCTGCACCTTCTCGGGGTAATATCTATAGTTGCCAAAAGGCCGGCAATATTCGTGAGCCTCTGTTTAAGCAGGCAGTGTTATTGAATGCCTGACTTCAAGCCAGTCCAGTTTTCAGAGCTGAGAATCCAGGCTTTGGTCTTGAGCAAAGGGAGAGATTGGTAAGTGATTTACTGGGACCGGGACTGGAGAGAGATGGAGTTAAGAGTTTCCTAGAACTCAAAATGGCACAAAGCAAGTTGTTTGAGGAACAGAAAAGTACTCTAAGTTCAGGAGCTGGGAGATTAAGGCTGGCTGGCTCCTCTGAGGCCTGTAAGGCAGAATCTGTTCTGTGGTCTAGTAGACTCAGCACAGTTTACTGACAACACTCTGCACTTGCAGGTGCATCACTCTGATCTCCACCTTCATCTTCACGTGGCTTCTTTACTTCAGAGCCCACTTGTGTGTCCAGTACTGTAATCAAATGTCCCTTTGTCTTGAGAAGGCCAGTCCTACTGGGCTATTGGCCTACCAAAATCACCTTGTTCTGACTTCATTGTCATTCTGAAATTCTTATCTCAAAGAGGATCTCACTGTAAAGTAGTGGAGATTAGCATATCACTTTGGAGGTAAGAGAGGAGGGAAGCATGCTGAGCACTGGAAATGCAGCTCCTTGCATGCTTGGGTCCTCAGATAAGAAGGGAAATCCACACAAGGTGATCCAGAGTTGAGAGACGGACATTCATTTACTGGACCAAACAGAAATAGCTTCTTGAAGGTCATGTCCTGAGTGTGTGCGGCAGGGCTACAGTCATAGACAGTGATGCCAGCCAAGAAAAGCTGCAGAACTTTGGAGCAAAGGAAATCTGTAAAGAAATGCCTCAGAACCTTGGTGCTTTAGGGGTAGAAAACAGAAGAGTAGCTGACAAAGAGGTAGAAAAAAACCCAGGACACTGAGGATAAGGCCAAAGGAAAACGGGCTAGGAAGGAAAGGGCTACTGATTCAACTATGGCAGTCCAGTGACCTCATATTATGCAAAACTTTCAGGGGCTTTGAATTGCCACTTATTCCACCTGCCTACTCTATGCAGATAAGACTTGAATGAATAGTGTTTCTCCACCAATGTGGCATCATAGATCACATGGTGGCCCTCACCCAGACAGCGAGCTGCTCTAGAGAAGCCAGTACTATTTTACTTACATGTTTGGCCTTGGGGTGTGCACAAGAGAAATGACTAGACGGCTAGTCTTGCTTGGTTGTCTAACCAAATGCCTAACACAGCTTCTCCACATAGAGATCTCCGGGCTGAGGGCTGAGCTCCCTCTAGCTCCATCCACCTGCTCTTAGCAGAAGCAATCTGCAATGGCAAAAGGAATTTTCAGAGCATAGTGCACAATGCAAATGTGGGGTCCTTCATTCCCAAAGCAGGAAAATAGATCACTGAAAGTGCGACAGATAAATATGTACACACATGTGAATACACACACATGTTCCCAACACACATGCATACACACTGCATCAAAGTAACTGAGAAAGTACCACTACACTAAAAATATTAAAGCTGTCTCCATGCTCCAATTTCCAAAAGCTTGATTATTTTTCAAATACCATGAGCTTCTAATTTATCAGACATTTCATTCACAATTCCGTCATGAACCATTTGGGTGCAGGTGGACACACTTTCCAACTAGTACTCAGAAACAGATTCAGCAAGCAGCCACATCTGTACAGCAAACATTAATGAGAACAGCCAGGAGGCTGAGGATGTAGTTCAGTCAGTAGGACACTTGCCCAATGTGCACAAAGCTCTGATTTAACCCCCAGTACCACATAAACCAGGCATTGTGACCCAGCCTATTAACTCACTGCTCAGAAGGAGGAAGCAGGAGGATCAGGAGTTAAAGGCTGTTTTCACTTCGTAGCAAGATTGAAGCCAGCCTGAGATACATGAGACCCTGTCCCCTGAACGAACAAACAACAAACAAACAAACAAACAAACAAACAAAAATGAAATCCCTAAGACCTATGAAAAATCATAAACAATTAAGGTAAAGTAGCCCAGGAACCAGAAGACTATGACTAAAGACAGGAAATTCAAGAAAAGAAGGAGGCTGGGCTCTGAACATGTTCTGATCCAAGTGTCAAATACATGTGCCCCATTAGTGTTTTCGGAGTTGCTGTTTCCATAGTGACCTTTTGAGTGTTGAGGAGATGTTCAATTACCCGATCATTGAAAATGTATCTGAATTTACTAGCCTGTGTGGTCCAAGCAGGAAACTATATGGCAATAGGTTCACTGAATCACAAGTCAGGCCCTTTGGTGAGGCAGCTTGGTTTAAGAGGGGTAAATTCAGGAATTTCTTTCCTATGAGAGAAAGCTGGACACACCCTAGGTTCCTCTCCGGATTAGGAGAAAATGGACAAAAATGGCTTTACGGGCAATGGTTTTACCGTTAGGACATGGCCAAGGAAAATGCGTCATTTCTTGTAATTATTTGTGAAATAACTTCTTTAGTTCAAAGCATGCATTGGGAAGAGTAGATGTGTGGTTGGAGGCTCGAGCATTGGGAAGGGTAGATGTGTGGTTGGAGGCTCGAGCATTGGGAAGGGTAGATGTGTGGTTGGAGGCTCGAGCATTGGGAAGGATAGATGTGTGGTTGGAGCCTGGAGCATTGCAGTGACCCCCTACATGATTCCTTTTTCTCTTCACACACTATTTTATGCATTTGAAAAAAAAAAAGAAGAAGCGCCAGTCCTTGTGGAGGCTTTCTGGCATTTACAGAGCAAACATCTGTGTAGCTCTGGGTTTACCAGTGCTACTGCAAAACAAATCAAGTCAGAGAAGAGAGACTGACAGAGGACAAGGACAAGGGCCCTGCATGAGAAATAAAGGCAGTCCATCATGCAGACGGGATCAGCCAACACCCCACACCTCCCACTGTGCACCTCAGCAGTAGGGCTGTCTTCATGTCAGAAACAAATGCTTGTCATCAGATGACAGACAGCCTTCTTTTATTGATGAAAGATTATTCTACCCTTAAAACTCTGCTTCCAGGGGCTGGAGAGATGGCTCAGTGGTTAAGAGCACTGACTGCTTTTGCAGAGGACTCAGGTTTGAATGGTGGCTAACTATGGTCTGAAACTCCAGTTCTGATGCTCTCTTCTGACCTCTGCAGGCATTGTACATGGGTGTACTCATGTGCATGTTCCTGTCTCATAAATAATAAAAAAAAGACCTAACATCATAATCTCATAATATGACCAACAGAAACTAGACTGGTATACAAGTCAAAGGTTCCCCAGAACACTCATGTAACACACATTCAAAATCTAAATTCTTTCCTAGGCAGGAAGCTTAGCAAGTGCCAGATAGAAGCATTCTTGTCCACAGTCTGTCCACAGTCTCCCTGGCAGACCCACTTCCTTGCCACAGAGCAACACCCGTCTCCATTCCTTGCCCACAGCCTCCTCACAGACATCTGCTGGCCTCCTAAGAATGATGCAGAAAAGCCCAGCATCGTGTCTTTCCCCAACCATCTCTGGCTTGACTTCCTCGTGTCTATGGAGCACCCCCAGGACCCCCATTTTCCTTTAAAATCCTCAAATCTGCTGTCTGCAGGAAATTCTGATGTCTGCCCTTTTCTTCTACTCCAAGTACCTTCATCTTTGAGAGTTCCTGAAATAGAATTCCCTGAGCCAGCATCGTCTTCTTCCAACAGCATTTCCAAGTACACAGTAAGGTGGGCCCAATGTCAGTAAGGGCACCTAAATCCCACCAGTGCTGGGAAACTAACGGCTGGTTCCTCATGCCTCACCAGCCCAGGCTCGAATCCCCAGTGCTGGTCTCCACCCTTCTAGTCTCCTTCATTGTCGTGTTTGCATCCTTTCCTCTACCCTAAACCTTCCGAGAACACCCACCAAGGATTTCCATCCTCCTTGGTACTCTCCTCACTACTCAAGGATACCTCCAACCTGACTCTCCGCCAAAGCCTCCCCACACTTCCCCAAGCAGACATGCGTGCCCTCCCTCTGGCCCTCTGAGTGGCCCCATCAGGTCTTCTTGCATCTGTGCCCTGTCCCATGTCATTTTTGTGCTCCACTTCTCCCTGTCCCCAACTCTAAACCCTACCAACTTAAGAGTACAGTGTATATGGCTCTGTGTACATTGCTCACGGTATCTGCTGAATGGGCCTGGAAAGTGGGCTGTGTGGCTCTGTGCTCTATACCCATGAGAAACATCACTGAGCAACCATCTGCCTCACACATACTGTATAAAATTTAAGAGTCGGTGCCTTGGAATCAATTGCAGACATCAGGAAGTCTTCTGTGAACACGTGTATTTTGTATTTTGGCTACCAGGGCATAAAGATTGAGATATGTCTTGCTCCTTGCTCAATCCTAGCTCCTGGGAGAGGATCCTACCTCTCTAAGGTGCTCAGTCAATAGCACAATAACCAAACAGTTCATTTTCAAGTCTCAATACTGTCTCACCTTTGATGAGCAGCTAACTCTCAGGTCTTAGTTCCCATGTTGGGAAAATGGCAGAACAAGGCAGAACCACCTCAGAGCTGTTATGGAGAGTTAGGAAGTAGAGCCAGAGGAGGGCCTGTCATGGAACCTCCCTGGCTCAGGTCAGAGCCCAGGCAGATGCGTTCTGCCACTTCTACCATAAAGAGTCAAGACTGGACCCTATTCTCAGGGCAGCAGCTGCTGAACACAATGGCTCAGAAACCTCAGGGATTGGCCCACCCGGGACACATCCTGCTGAATAATCTTCCTGGGGGTCACAAACTGGAGGGGGGCTCAGTTCTACTGCAGTTACTTCTGTCATTCTTTCTTTAGGACTTGAGACAATTCTGGAGGTGTCTGGACTGGCCTTGCTCTGAGATCACCTTTAGAGAATGGTATCAAAGCACCCCAAGCTTTGGGACCCCCTTCTGACCACCTCCACCACAGGTAGGATCAGGCCAGCCATTCCATTTCCCTTTAACAAACCCTAACTCAGCACCAATTTAGCACATTAAGGCAAACACCACAAAGTCCACTTATTTAACTAAGGTAAAGCGCCAAGTGAGGTCAATTTATAATTTAGATCTATACCGCATAATGCATAATTTAGTTTGCTATAAATTATTCACTCACAAATTGCCATCTGGACCTTTAAGGGAACTTGGTGGGAAATTTAAAAGGGAGTGTATATTTGCCCAGAATGGCATCAGTGGCAAAGAACACTCTCTTTTGTTGTTGTTGCCATTTGCCATGAACCTCAGCAGATAGATTTCATTCACCTCTACCTGAAACCATTCTAGAGCTCTATGTAGAGCATCCTTCTATTGTCTTTCCCTGCCTCAGATCCCATCCCAGGGCAACATCCAACTTTACAATAACTATAGTATATACTGATCACAGAAGCTCGGATTGTCTACCAAGACCATAAAGGAAAACAGCACCTATTCCCTCTCTCTCTCTCTCTCTCTCTCTCTCTCTCTCTCTCACACACACACACACATCTCTCTCTCTCTCTCTCTCTCTCTCTCTCTCTCTCTCTCTCTCTCTCTCTCTCTCTGTCTCTCTTTCTTTCTGATTCCAACTCACCCACAGCTTAGTTATTCTAGTGGAAGTTCTTCTGAACTTCAATGAAGGGTTAAGAATGTTATTCACTGACTCTTGCATTCAAAGAAAATCCATTCTGAAGCCAACATGCTGCATCCATCCAATTCAGTACATCACATCACATGTGAGCAGCTATAATTATGACCCAGGTACTATTTTTTTGCTTGCTGAGGACACGAAAATGAATATGTTATTAAGACATTTATAGACAAGAGGGTAGATGCTCCCACAAGCAAGCTACTAGAAACTAGCTCAGATGCCTACTTTGTTATGGGTAGGGCACTTGGGGGTAGGAACCAGAATCAGTTTGTTCTAAGCCAATGCATATGCCAAGGATTCCATGCTCATCCTTGCTAATAGAATAAGATAAAAATTTAAAAAAGACTGCACAGAGAAAGGATGCTCAAACGGGTTGTGAAGGAGAGTAGGAATTTGCTACATAGACAAGGGGAAAGATCATTCAAAGAACCAATATGCACACAGGCCTTGGGCCATGTTAAACCGGCACACAGGATGACAACATTTGTGAATTTTCAAAGCCATGACACGGCCTAGAGTATATGGCTGGGACAGGCTGAAACACGTTGTTTCCTTTAAAGGGGTCAGTGCGGCTCTGCCTCATCTGTGACTAATGGCGTCATACAATCTGTGTAAAGCTGGGAGGAAATGGAGTTTTTCTTATTCTTTCCTAACAGGATAATTGGAGCCCTTACAGTCTCCTCTCCCTATTCTCTGTTAATAATCCATCTTCCAACAGAATAAAGTGTCATTACCCTGAGGTACTATTCCATTTAAACCTTATGGATCTTCTTGGGAACCAGGAAATCATTGTCGGATTCACTTCACACTGAGAGGCAAATATGGAAAAAGACCGGAAGCTGGGCTGTCCAATTTGGATGTCTGTCTGAGGCCCTGCTCCCTTCCTAGGTACTGTACCATTGCAGATCCTCAAGGCTTCTCTCTATAAGTCACAAAGCAAAAGTGGACCCACACAGTAGGAAGGGGAAGTGAGTACATGCTGTATGTCCATGAGATATATTACTGAGAATCGGTGAAGTAAGACCAGTCACTTTTCCAAGACCACAAAAGAAATCTCTTTACTGTCTTTCATACCTGCTATAAAATGGGACCCAGCACTGACCCAGCACAGCATGCTCCTCCATACGGTACACTTAACTCTCTGGTCACTTTCATGGAATAAACAGACAGGAAGACAGACAGATCTCCTTACCTCAAAACGTCTTCTCCCAGACCACATTCCTGTTCCACCAACCATGATTAGAAATTGAATCTATCCAACAGGTCCTCTGCCATTTTCTCTCATAACTTGAATGTCTCAGGTAGTTGTATGTTTAAGAAACATTCTCTGTTAATATATATATATATATATATATATATATATCTTATGCTGTTTTACAGAGTTTGCTATTCCTTGGCTGACCCTTTTCTGAGATTCTGCTTCAAACAGATTACAAACTCAAAACTTTGAAGGGTTTTTCTATGCCTCCTGGATAAAATTTCAAGACTTACAAGATCAATAAAAAAAAAAACTCAGCACCCTGAACTCCAATTTAATAGCTGCTTTGGGATAGTTCTGAAAGTATGAACTCACTGCACAGCCTGCAGTATGGAACACAGGATGGATTCTTAAGGTATCATTTTTTGGGGGGATGAAGGCTAAAAATTGTCTATCACAGACAGCCTCAAAGGATGTCTAAATAAATCCAGCCCACCAGGGAGCCTATGGTGTAAGGCCTATATTAGAAGCAATCTTTTGAGCATCATGTCCATATGAAATAAGAAATCTCCCTCTAACTGGGGCAAAGGACCCTCTGGAGAATAAAACTTTAAGTTATGGTATAGCATAGCCCTGACTGTTAAGGAGAAATCTAGGGGTTAGACTGAGGTTTCATTGTGATGATACTCTCATTTGATTATAAACCCTCCTCTGCCTGTTCATCACCTCAAAGCAGCTGCACCCAACATAATGAACAAGTTACAAGCATGCATTCTCATCAACAGCTCCACCTCCGATTAAAGACCAAACTAAAGAGATCCACAGCATATGAAATCAATTAGGAGACTTAATCTATGCAAAGCACTTTGAACTGTGAATCAGAATTAGTCATTATATCAATAAAAATAATAGCCTCTGTTTATTGAGTACCTACTACATAGCAGGCAGTAGGTTAAAGACATGTGCTCTCTAATTTAATCCTAATAGCAGAGCCTACAGGGTAAGGCTAACTCCCACATCATATAGATGAAGGTGAGTAAATGCAAATTTTGTTAGCCACTACCTTGCTTGCAGGCTTCTGCTAATGAAAACTCATTTTTATTATAATCATTTCTTTTTACAAAGCACTACAGTCCAGAGCTAGATTCAGTTAGCAATTTTATATGCTTACCAAAGCCAAAAAGCCAAAAAGAAATACATAAACAGATTTTCTGAAATGCATTTCCTGTGTATGTATTCTTCATTATATATATATATATATATATATATGGTATTGTGCTTTCTCCATGTCACTTACAAACTATGTGACTACTCTGTCCCCTGTGAGGAGGAGTGTTGATAGCAGAGTGAACTCCAGATTTCTGCATGTGCAAGAATCAGTGTGTCATCACTCTGTTGGACTGTCTGCCTCTCATCACCTTGTTCCTTGAGGGAAAGTAAGAGCGGCACAGAGGTGAAGGTGAACAGAAGACGGCTGTGCACTCGGGGCTCTGGAAAAGAGGTGGGTTTCTGGGTTTTGTGCTCTCTGAAATGTTGCGTCATCTTACTTTACAAGGCATGCACTCTTTACCACGTTTCTCCAATGGGCATCTGAACCCACACAGACCATGAGCACTGACAAGGTGCCAGGGGGCAGGCAGGAGCCATGATTTCACAAAAGCACTGCTGAATTTCCAGAACACAAGATGTCTCAGTCACACCCATCCTCAAAGGTGTCTTTGTCTAGGGAAGGGACTCTGGGGACAGCTGTCTCCTATTTCTCACCATTGCCAGATGAGTCTGCTTGCTTTTATCTCTGCAGTGCCTTGCTTTCTTCCTAAAGAGCCCCATGCTGGGAAGACAGTGGTGATAATGACACAGCAAAGGGATATTTGTGGTTCTGCTACTGACAGTAACTACTAATTTTCGTCCTGTGATGGTGTGAATGAGAAATGTCCCCTGTGGGCTCATGTATTTCAATACTTGGTACCCAGTTGATGGTATTGTTTGGGGAGGTTATGAACCTTTTCAAGGTACAGTAGTCTTGGACAGGTTTTGAGGGTTTAACGCTTTGCCCCACTTCTGGTATCTCTGCTTCCTGTGAGGGGAAGAAACGTGACCAGCCAGCTTTCTGCTCCTGCCAACATTCATGCCTACCCCACTGGGACAGACTCTAGCCACCTGGAATAGTGAGCTAAAATGAAATTTCTTCCTTCAGCTGTTCTTGGTCATGGCATTTTATCACAGCAACAGAAAAGTGATGAACACACTGTCGCATTCAAGTGTGTGACTCAGTATGGCATACCTTTCCAAAGAGAGCTAGCCAATCAAGATTCCTCAAACTGCCTCCAAAGAGGTGACCTCAAAGAGAAGCTAGCTGCATCTGGGAAGTCTTCCTACATCCACCACTTCAAAAGCAGTGATGGGGGGCCTTCCAACATCATCTCTCTTTCTTTGTTAAAGGAAGATGACAGGATAGTTATTATGAACTGAGTGTCCATGTTCCTTCCCCGCACATCCTTGTATGGAAGAAACCAGACCTCTACTGTGATGGTATTTGGAGGTAAAGTCTTGGAAAATAGCAGGGTTTAGATGAGGTCTTGAGGATAGAGCCACCGTGATAGGGTGACTAAGCTTATAAGAGGAAGTGAACCATGTGAGGACACAGACAGAGGGTGACCATCTGCAGGTCAGGAAGAGAGATGGCCTAGCGGTTAAGAGCGCCGACTGCTCTTACAGAGGACCCGGGTTCGATCCCCAGCACCCACATGGCGGCCGAGAACCGTCTGAAACTCCAATTCCAGGAGAACTCCAGTTCCAGGGGAATCCGACACCCTCTTCTGACCTCCGCGGCATTGCACGACACGGGTGCACAAGCCTACATGCAGACAGTACATTCATACACATACGGAAATAAATAAAATTAAAAAAAAAATAAAAAAAAAGAACTGAATCCATTAGCACCTTGATCCCCACCCTCCCCAAACAAGAAAACAAATTCCTGCTGTTTAAGTATCCAGAGTATGGGATTTTGTTAAAGGAGCCTGAGCTGAGTAAGACCCTATTATTCTGACACCTGTGTTAAAGCCTATGAAACAGTGAGGTCTATGCAGGGTGGGACTATGGCAAATGTGTTCACTTCTGTCTGTGTCCCTGGCACCCAGTACAGGGTTTGATAGAAGAGACACTAAAAAAATGTGTTGGTGGGAGGGATATATCTCTGGGTGGGTGCATGCTGGGTGGTTGTATACATATACAGATAAAAATTAAGATTGTGAAGAATATTCAGTTCTGGAGGGAATGGTTATGATATAATAAGTAAAAATATAGGAAATAAAATTACATAAACAATATGATTTTAATTATGTAAACATTTACACATGATTAGGAATCTGGAAGGAAATAGGCTGAAAATGCTAATAGCCATTATCTCTGGGTGGTAGGATGCAGATTGATTGCTGAATTTCCTTCCTTTCCCATGTCTCCACAAATTGTATGGGTTACATTGACAATCCAAAAATAAGCTTACATTTCTAAAAAGGAAATTACTAAGGAAAGAATATGCCTCCATGTTTTAGGCAATTTTTACCTGCAAAATCAGGGCACAGAGAATCCTGCCTAGCCAGGACTGTGGGAGACCTCTGGTCCCTGAGCTCAGAAGCCTGTATCTCCCAACTCCCCATTACACGTAGGAAACTCATGAACAGGAATATTATTTGCCTGTTAGCAAGATGACACCACAGCAAGTACTGCTTTCAGGCCCAAGTGTTCAGAGGTAGAAGAGAAGGAGGCGCCATCTCAAAGGACAGAGCTCAGACCAGGAGGCAACATCAGGTCGGAGGCGAAGGAGCTGAGAAGGAATTCTGCCCAGGGGTGTAGGGCCATGAGTACCCCAGGCAAAAGAATGCCAGCTGTGTTAACTGGGCATTATGGCAGAAACATCCCCAACAGGCTCATGTTTAGAACACTCAGGCATGGCTTCTGGCACTATTTTAAAGGTTGTGGAGCCTTTAGGAGATGAGCCCTGGTCCACAGAGTGTGTCACTAGGAGAGGGTCCTGAAGGTTCTACTCTCCTCCTGATCCAGCCTGTGCTTTCTGCTTCCTGGCCCAGCTGCCACGTGAGTGCCTTCACCACATGCTCCAAGTGCCACCAACTAAGTCACTCCCCTCTCCATGACTTCTTCCCATGATACACTGAAATGCCCCTGAAACCATGAGCTCAAAGCCCTTCTTCCCTTAAGTTGCTTCTTCAACTATTTGATCAAGGCGACAGCAAAAGTAACTCATGTACCAGATAACTGAAGGGTAATGATAATGAATGGAATGACAACCTCACTTGTGATTTGTTAAGGGCTTACTTAACGCAGCAACCTTTTTACTGTAAAAGGACAGGAAGCAAATATTCTATGCTTTGTGAGCCATATGATCTCTATCATAACCACTGTAGTCCAAAGCAGCTGCCAATAATACATAAAAGATTGGGCAAGTTGTGTTCAAAGAGTGCTTTATATACAAAAGCAGACAGCAGTTCAGACTTGGTCCAAGAGCCACAGTTTGACAATCTCTGGCTCAACATGAGCAGCATGTGTACTAAGCAGGTGAACTGAATTAACTCTAATTCCTACAACCCTTGACTCAATCCTAAGTCAGTTTGACTCTAAAGTAGCCACACTATGTCATGATATTGTTTGGCCTTGTGGGCCCCATAAGTCCAGGAGATCCCTCTCTACAAGTTAAGCACATACTGAGCTCATCCAGGCACCACCATCATGCAGAAGACACACTGCAATGAAAAGGAGCCAGACCTGGCCCTCTAGAACTCACACTTTCATATAAGGTAGCCAGCGTTCTTTCCTAAGTGGAATTAAGGGGTATCAGGATCCCCACAGCCCACAGCACAAACACATGTTAAACACACTAATTTCTTTACCAAAGGATTTTGTGCTCTACACAAGGATATTTCTAGGAAGTGAACTTTCTCAGAGCCTCTGTAAATATTGGTTTACACACTGTGGATCCTGAGTATAGAAACCAAGAGATAAACTACAGCATAGAAAGCCCCTACCAAGAATGTGCTGTCCTGAATCACAGTTTAGCTTCATGGCTACGAGTATTGCGGGGGGAGCACCTGAGGTCAAATGCAGCTCTCCCAGGCCCTGGGTAAATGGCCAACTTGCTCTAAGTCCACACCTATGTACCCAAAGTTAGGAGAGCTTCATCATCCCAGGGCTGGTAGAAGAAATGGGAATGTGAAAGTGGGACAGAAAAAGTATTTATTGTATCCACTCTCATATCCAAAGCAGTAATCATAGAACAGTTGGCAATACATGAGCAAAGAGATAAATGAAAAAGGAGACTTTCTGAAATTAGCTGAGGCAGTGGAAAAATAGGAGGTATACTGCAATCAACTATCACTGGAAATACTGAGGATAGCTTGGAGATAGAGAAACCCATCTTCAGAGAGAGAGAGAGAGAGAGAGAGAGAGAGAGAGAGAGAGGCCTTGTTCTGAGAGGCAGGTGTGGATGGCCACACAAGTGAGCAAGGGCTGCAGGTCCCTCAACCCAACCTAGGACGCCCAGGTGAGGCCCCTGCAGCCTGTCTACCCCACAGCCTCCAGCCCCTAAGGCTTGATTATTTCCCTAAGCAACTCCCCTTCAGCTTCTGACTATAAATCAACTGACCTTATTTACTCTAGCACACAGAGGAAGGAGCGCCCAGCTTGGCCCTCACAGGCCTCTCTGTGGCAGAACTGGCTAATTGGAAGAGCACAGCAATTAAATGCCACGGTGACTGTTTCAGCCGCTCCAAAGCTAAAGAAAAGGGGTAGGGAAGACAAATGACACACCAGGCACCTACAGTGGCAGCATGATGGGCTACTATGAATTATACAACATTCACCTTAATGTCAACCTTGAAGGGTAGACGTCTTCATCCACATTTTAAAACAGGACTTCAGCTCAGAGAGGTTATGTCACTATTCCGAGGCAATATAGCTAACAGGTGACTAAACTAGATTTGTCTGAGTCTGAAGGTTTTTCACCCTACCTTTACCTGACCCGAAGACAATGGGTGGTCCCTGAGCATGCTGCCCTGACTATACCCATCCTCTGTCACTTCCCAGTTGTCTACTATACAGAACCACAGTGGGCCCTGCTCCTCTGTGGAGATGGGAGGTGGTAATTAAGCAAACAGATAGGTGGTGACTCCTTTGAGAGAATGGGTTCCCTGTAATCAGAAACATTTCTCATGCACAAGTCCCCAGTACTTTCCACAATGCTGGACACGAGGTAACTATTTCTATTTGCAGAATACAAATGAATGAATGAATGAATGAATGAATGAATGAATGAATGAATGTGAACAAACTAATTTCCACCCACATATGTTCCCTGGACATTTTAGGAAGCAGAAGCATCATATCTTTTATCACATACCTCAATCACACACACACACACACACACACACACACACATGTTAAATTATAGAAGATAACAAGTATTTGCTCTTTTTAGTTACAGCAATGCCCAGCACCTGCCATTCACCAACCAACCACATGACCTGATGGAAGAACCCACTTGAAGCCAAAGAAATACCGAATAGTGGTATAAAGGCTTGGAGTAGAGAGCTCCAGTCTATAGAACCAGGAGAGCTTGCACACAAAGGTCTCATAGGCAGAATTCAAGATACAAAGCAAGATCCCAAAGCATGGCTCCAGCACCAATGACTGCCTCAAGTCTCCTGTCTCTGCTGGAACTGGTAAGAGTGTTGCTAGGATTTGGGGGCTGGATCGGTGTCAATTCCCCTCTAGCGCTGTCATCTACCACCTGTCATCCAGGAAAGGATGTGACCTCTGCACACGAAGAAACTCATCCAGGCACCCAGCAGGTGGTCAGGTGCTGTTGATTAGGACACCAGCACAAGCTTGAGGGACACATCCTCAGAACACCTGCTTCAGAGGGGTCTCCCCTGCTCACACCAGGCATCGTTAGAACCCCATGAAGGTAGCACTAGGGCAGCTGGATGGGTGAGGAGAGCAGAACCATTCCTTTCATCAATGTCTGACCCTTCGGACCTCTCGAAATCATCAGGGGCTCCTCTAGCTCTTTACAGAGCCACCCACCTACACAAGGGGGAATTCTAACCTTCCCATACTTTTCTGGGAAGGTCTTTCTACGGAGGCAGATTTGGGGAAAATTCTGGAATGTACTCTAGAATCGACAAAAGTAAGTAGCCCTTCTTTTCTGGAAGTAAGAGTTCCCCCATTAAATAAATACCCTGAGATGTTACCTTAAAAGAAACAATAATAGTGAGGAAGCCCCCCCTTCTGAAGGGTCTTGGTAAATCAAAACCTACCAGTAAAAGAAACTGACTGTATAGAAGTCTGCCTCCTAACCCATTCATAAATCAGACATCTAAGTCTGAGAATAACTTTCCCATAATTCATGCTTAATCATTCTGCTCTCGTTCTATGAATCATCTGTTTAACGGAAACTTTCACCATGACGGGCGAGAGCCACTGGATCTTGCATTAAAAATCTCTCCAGAGCTCAGAAGGTTTTCTATTATTGAAAGAAAAGTTACTGTATTTTTAGTAGGCACTTTAAATATTACTCATGCAATCAAAACTGTTTTCCTAACTCAATTTACACAGTTTTCAAACATGTATTATCATTGACCTTATTAAATATTCTGTAGTTTCAATTTATACACATTGGCATTCAAAAGCACAACCCCAAACTTCTGGCAGCACGGGAAGAAGCATATTCGGAGGAATTGTCCCAGAGGGAGCAGACAAAGCCTCCATGCATGACACTGGCTCCCAGTCACGCCACAGGAGGCAGGGGGCAGGTTCCCACAAAAAACTGTCTGAGGTGAGTTGAGAGAGCAAGCAAGTGGGGGTGGAAGTATAGGTTCTATGCTCACCAATCAAGAATTCCATAGAGTTCCTCTCTGGGGGTTCCAGGGACAAGACATTATTTTTTTCAATCTTATGAGTGCTCAGGAGTTCACATGGGAAAGAGGACAATGTAGACATTTTCAAAATAGAAAACTTAAAATCTGTAAGCCAGGAAATTGTACCTCAAATAACTCCATTCACTGAATTCCCACCACCAGGCACTGTGCTAAATATTACAAACATGAAGCACCACAGTCCTGAGGTAGATGCCACCACCTTCCTGTTTCAGGGGAGACACAAACACAAGAAAGCTTGTCCAGTCGGGCCTGCTGGATCCACACCCCACCCTGTCTACTGTGCTGTGCTTCATTCAGTTCTGGTAAAGGAGTTAATGACACTAGACACCAACCCACTGCTTGTCAAAATAGCTTAGCTGCTCTGAATGGGCAGGCTGTTGAGTAATGTGAAACAAAGATGATTAAGCAGGAGTCTAGTTAGAAACAGTTGGGCAGGAGGGTCTATCACAGGCCACTGCTGTGAACATTAGAATCAGAGGAAAGAGAATATAGCTCTGAGAAAAGATGAGAGGAAGGGGCCAGATGCTGGGGCCAAGTGTGCAGCAACTGTCAGCCAAAGCAGCGTACATCAGATAAGGCACAGAGGAAAATTAGCAAACAAGTGGGGCTTCAATCTACAAACACCAGACCTTAGCCTTAGACTTGTTATCTTGCCAAACAAGGGGCTGGGGGTAAGGGTGGACAGTGTAGCATAAAGAGAAGAGGGAGGGGAAGGAAGGGGAAGAAGGGAGGGGGGAGGGGAGGGGAGAGGAGGGAGGGAGGGAGAAAGAGAGAGTGAGCGAGCACACTCAACTGGATCAAATGGCACTGAGTCTGCTTCTTCCAGTGCTCCTTCTCTGTTTGGACACCTATAAGTTAAAGGAGGTGAGTTAGAATCACCTGTTTGACACTCCCTTTGTCCTGACTACAGCAGAGGGGATACCTGCTTTGCCTCCATAAACAGCTGCCCATCTGAGTTAACTTCCTACCTCCTTTGCTACCCAGAGTAAAATAATGACAATGACCAGGTGGTAACATCTAGAACAAAAAGTACCATCCACAGGGAGAGCCTGGCCCCTCAGACTCCCTAAAGCCTAGAGCACCCTAAACAGTCACACTAGTGATGAATCCACATCCAGAAAGAAGCAAGAAAAAGCATGGAAGAAAACAATGTTGAAGTTTAAAGAAATCAAGTCACTGGATATTCTAGAGCAGCCAGGCCCAGGGGATAGTAGCCTAGATGAGAAAAATCAGCCAACTCTTTCTCTTGAAAAGCTAAAGCCTAACTGGAAAAAAAAAAAAAAAACCAAAAACAGAAAAGCCAACAACTGTGCAGGAAACATGTCCCAGGGAGTCAGTGAGTCCACAGACCTGTCCGGCTAGGTAGGATGTGAGCTGTGCATACAATGAAACCCACCCGAGCACCCACCAGGATGACCTGACCACTATGGTGCCAGTCATGTGATCAACACCAACATGCATATCCCACATTCAACTCTAGTTCCCTTCAGCTTCCACTTCTGTTCATCCATGTGCTTCAGGCTGACAGAAGCCATCACAGCAAAGCTTCCCTACAGTCTTCTCTTCCACACTGTCAGTATTATCTCTGTGAAGTACCAACCACTACGCCACCTTCTCAGGAGGCTGAAGAGGCTCTATACTTCTGACATCAGAGAAGTCACTGCCTTGGCCACCATGGCCCCGGCAGGGCAAGGGGTAGGCCTTGCAGGGGGAACATGGGCCCTTAGGTCTGCTAACCCAGCTTCCTGCCCTATGGAATCTTCCTTAACCACCCCCGAAGGTCAGATATACTATCCCATGTCCCTTTCCTGACAACACTCCTCCAAATGAGAGCAGAACCTGACCCTAGAGACATACTGCACAGCCTGAAATAGCATAACTAAATGCCTGCTTAGAGACCATACACAAAGTCATAGGGATGGTGGTCTTCTAAGGATGAGTTTATTCTTTTTAAAACTTTATTATTTTTACTTTATATGTATGAGTCAATAGCCTATATGTGTGTAAGTGCATCTGTTTCATGTGTGAAATCCCCACAGGGGTCAGAAGAGGGAGTCAGATTCCCTGGAACTGGAGTTACAGATGGCTATTAGTTGCCATGTGGGTGCTGAGAACTGAACCCGAGTCCTCTGCAAGAGAATCCAGTGCTCTTGACCACTGAGCCATCTCTCCAGCCCAGCATGAGTTTATTCATAAGAGAATAATGCAGGCTAGCAAAAGAAGAGGTGGGTGGTGTTAGTCCTGTTTATAGTAACATTTCAACTGGACAGTACCATGAAGGAGGGGATACAAGAGGTCATCAGAAGGAACAATTGGTATAAGTGACCTTGTCTAATGAGTGTGAAATGTTTCAAGGGACCTGAATGAAGAATGGAGGCAACTACAGTGAGATGAGCAAGGACAAGCCTGGTAGGACATGAATGCACACAAGGGCTCTGTGCAACGCAGTGCAGAGCCAGCTCAGCTAGAGAGCCGTTCACCGAGACACGCAGGCGGGACTCTGCTGAAGACCCTGCCACAGAGCTGCCCGTCCTGGCTGGCCTCTGCCTGGGGCCACTGGCCCTAGTTAGTGACCCCTCGTGCGTGCCATGGCTTCTGCTTCGCATTCACCACAGAGTACAGGACCAAGTGATGCGTGGTCTGCTGGCTAAAGAACCTTGCTGAATCTCTTTAAAATGGACTGCTGCTTGCCTGGTGTTGTTCTGCATGGAGCAGCAGGGTCTGAGTGGCACAGCAGCAGCTGGGTGAGCTGTACCTCGTTTCTTTTGTGTTGGGGGAATGACCTAGATGCTGATCTACACAGAAGACTGGCACTCCCAGCTTTAACTCTTTCTTTACCATCCAGCCAGCTCTCAGATAGCAGACGAGGGCCGCCTAGGCACATAAGGAAGGAGCAGCACACGACTCTCCCTAGGGCTGTACCAGATGATCAGGTTCCAGCCCCTTGGATGCATGACTACAGCAGAGGTTTTTCTGGGGCTCCATGTTCACACAGCCTCACTCACAAGCTGTGTGTCAAGGAACAGGTGAGTGTGGCTTCTTCCATCCTCCTCTGTCCTTAGCTGCTATCGCAGGCTGTCACCTTCCCTCTAAGGTGTCTACTCAGTGTCTGTTCTAAATATGGTTTTGTTGTAAGTGTCAGGATCTGAGGAGATCCTTCTTTGGAGAACATAGCAGAAATCTCTAGACAGTGTCCCCATGGGAAGTAGAGAGGAGCTGGAGAAAGAACAAAGCAGTTGGTACCCCTAGACTAGCCTGGGTGTGCCACTTTCTGACTGGTCACTTTCTCAAAGTTGCAGAGCACTTATTTAGACAACTCAGGTTGCCATAATCAAAAGTACTGTCGACTATTATAGACGGATGAAGCAACAGGAACACATGCCTCGAAGTTTTTGAACCTGGAAGTCGGAGGTCATGAAAGCTGGCCAGTTTGGAGGGCCCTTTTCATGGCTTGTAGATGGCTGCCTTTCTGGTGTCTCCTAGTGTGCACAGGAAGAAAGAGGTAGGTTCTTTTATGTGTTTTCTTATAGGCATACTAATCCCATCAAGAGGGACACGTCCTGATCACCACATCTAAATTTAATCACTTCCTAAAAGCCTGTACAAATACCATCACACTGTGGGTTAGGGGTCAACATACGCACTTGAGCGAAGGGATGCGATTCACTGTGTATCAATCATGAACCTCATAGGACACAGGAGATCGCTTGGGAGCCATAGAGTTTTTTACTCTGCTGGGTTAGTGCTCTGCCAGTCTGCCTATTCTTGTGGGTGTCTCGGATATAAATGGCAGGTAGAGTTTGCCTCCCTGGGCCCAGCTTGCCTCTCAGCACATGCACACACAACTAGCTGATGCTACAGTCTGTCTTTTCCCCAGTCTCTTGCTGCCCAGCAGGAGCGTGTCTCTGAATTGAACCTTTTCCCCTCTAGGGGCATGAAACACAAGAGAAGTGATTAAATGCTGAGCTGGCCACCATGCCTTGATCCAGCAGTCACATGCCGACCGAGTCCAGTGATTTTCCAGCTCTTACTCACGTTGCTGCCAGACTTTAAATGCAGTGAACATCAATAAGAGCAAATGCTAATAAGGCTCTAACAGCCACTGGCTGTCAGGAGGTGAGGAATAAAGCTTGCATATTTTGACTGAAAGGGGGGTCAAAGAGGAAATAACTGGGACACTAAGTAGAAATCTTTTATTCAATAACATCAGCTTCCCTGAATGGCAGCTGCTCCAATCAGTGACGCTCACTCATTAAAAAATGTGCTGAGCAGTGTCCCACAGTAACAGAAACACCCAGCTCTGTGACATGTATCTTTCCTGGCATTCAGCTAATGTGGTAAAGTCATCAAAGAACTGCATCAGTCCTGGATGTAAAGGTCCTTTCTGACACACACCATCATTAGAGTCCGTCGTCCTAGGTTTCCTCCACCCAGATGCTAGGGCTTTGGGAATCTGTCAGATGCCACCTCTTAAGCTGATTCGGGTAAGTTCATGTGTTTATCAAGTACCTTGGGCTCTCCAGGGTTTCAGAATACCTTTCTGGTGGCCAGGTCTTAGGTCCAAGGGAAGAATTCTACCAGATCTTTCTGGCTGAGGCTGAGGGGAGCCTAAAACCTATCCTGGGCCACCATGTTTTTCACTCTGGGGCTGGAACTAGCTCAGCTTGGGACTGAGGGATACTTAGCCATTTTCTGGGCTTCTTTAGACCCTGGAGTCTTCAGAGGATCATGCATTCTGAAAGACCCACCTTGTGTTTGATGAGGTTTCCTGAATAAAAGAGACTTCATTTGAGTTCTGAGGCACAGTAGATACCGCAATAACTGTAGGATGGGAGAGACCTGGATTTGAGGCTGAGCTCCCTCACATACTGGGCACATTTCACACCCTGAGACTTGTTCCAGCCCAGTGTACACTGGGGAGGCAGTGCTTGCTCTGGAGGGCCATCCATCATGAGCATTGTTTTGGCAAGTGTGGCAAAGCTTACTATTTAAAACTGGCTTCATTAAAAAAAAACTAATTTTTCACTCCATTATAATAGTTAAACAGCTGGTAGTAAGATAGTGACAGGGAATCTACAGAGCAGTTTGCAGGAAGCAGCTGCCCCTTTAGAACAGGAACAACCCTGAACTGGGCAGACAACCTTCCACTGCAAACACAAAGAAGGAGCGGAGGTAGGCAGGATTACTGATGACACTGATGGAGCCCTCCGCCCCGAGTCATATACAACCTCTCTGAGGAGGCAATCAGTTCACCTCAAGCTACAACCACATTATGACCACTTGAGTTTGCTTCCTCTTAGCTTGAGTTGACACCTTGAGTGAGAAGATGAAGATAGCGATGACTGCCTAAGCTTTCACTCCTGGCCAAGGTCAAATTAGCCATCATTCACCCACTTGCCACTGAACCCCCCACCATAACCCATAATGAAGGCGCTCTTCACATCCTCTGTGGAGGCCAGCCCTATTCAACAGAAATAGAGGTCATTTTGTATCACTGACACTAGTGTGAGTCACATTATGTAATTTACATTTTCTACCAGTCCCACAAAAGTAAAAAGAAGTGGGTGAAATTCCAATGTCTTATTTAACTCAACATACTCAGTATATTTCACCATGCCATCAATATTTTAAAATATAATGATCTTTATACTGAGGCCTCAAAAGCAGGAGTGTTCCTTTCTCATTGCAACTCTATTCAGACCAGCCTTATTTGTGGGGGGCTCGGCAGCCACACATGTGCTGGTGGTTATTATTGAATTGGATTGTGAAGGTTTGAAGGAAGAAACTTGGCCAGGGTCCCACATAAACTCAGACAGTCTGTGTACAGAACCAACATCCTTATTACTAGCCTCTCTGGCCTCCAGTTTGCTGAGTCTATTAACACCCAGGCTCTGCAAACCACCACCTTCCACAAGCACTAGGAGCTTCTCCCTCATTATACAGATCAATGTATAGCCATCCTGCAGTCTGAGAAAGGGTGCAGAGAGATGTCTGCTATTTAATTTTACAAATATGATTCTGACAAGGCATCCTCACTAAAACTGCTAAAAAGGACATCAGGGTAAGAACCAGGTAAGAAGAGAAAGCAAGCACTTTTCAGGAGTGCCTAAGTCATGTCAGAAGATGGCTGCAAACCATCCGAGAAACTCAACTCTGTCAGAAATTGCAGAAAGAATGAACAAGCCAGGGATTAGTTATGATAAAGTAAGGATTGCAATGTAAAATTCAGAAAATGACAAAGCTAAGCAGAGAACAAAGGAGGTAATGAGTCCTTCCACAGAAACAGAGAAATGCGTATTCAGCTGGAGACAGAACGAGGAACCAGGAGGCTCCAGACAAAAGCCTGAAGGACAGCAGCCATATTGTGGCCCCAAGCTTCAGTTTCTATAAACATAGGTTGTCTCCTCAAAGGCAAAGAAATAGCCAAGAAAGTAAGTTGCACCAATAGAAGGAGGATGGTGATCACCTGCTGTCAATAGTAGGGGGGTGGTGGTGATCACCTGCTGTCAATAGTAGGGGGGTGGTGGTGACCACCTGCTGTCAATAGTAGGGGGGTGGTGGTGACCACCTGCTGTCAATAGTAGGAGGGTGGAGGTGACCACCTGCTGTCAATAGTAGGAGGGTGGTGGTGACCACCTGCTGTCAATAGTAGGAGGGTGGTGGTGACCACCTGCTGTCAATAGTAGGAGGGTGGTGGTGACCACCTGCTGTCAATAGTAGGAGGGTGGTGGTGACCACCTGCTGTCAATAGTAGGAGGGTGGTGATCACCTGATATCAATAGTAAGAGGGTAGTGATCACCTGCTGTCAATAGTAGGAGGGTGGTGATCACCTGATGTCAATAGTAGGAAGGTGGTGGTGATCACCTGCTGTCAATAGTAGGAGGGTAGTGATCACTTGCTGTCAATAGTAGGAGGGTGGTGATCACCTGATGTCAATAGTAGGAAGGTGGTGGTGATCACCTGCTGTCAATAGTAGGAGAGTGGTGATCACCTGCTGTCAATAGTAGGACAGTGGTCGTGACCACCTGCTGTCAATAGTAGGACAGCGGTCATGACCACCTGCTGTCAATAGTAGGACAGTGGTTGTGACCACCTGCTGTCAATAATAGGACAGTGGTCATGAACACCTGCTGTCAATAGTAGGACAGTGGTTGTGACCACCTGCTGTCAATATAGGACAGTGGTTGTGACCACCTGCTGTCAATAGTAGGACAGTGGTCATGACCACCTGCTGTCAATAGTAGGACAGTGCTCATGACCACCTGCTGCTAAATGTGGGTTAAGGTGCACACAAGTTAACAGAGTTTCCTGGTGGCAACAGAACAGCTAGAATGTAACAAGAAAAAGATTAAAACATCCAAGCTTGAACAATCCTTGGTCTCAGGCAAGACTAACCTAAATCCCTGTAGACAGGACAGTGTCTCCTCCTGCCGCACTAACACCCCTGCAGCATCATGTCAAATAGTCCAGGAGAAAAATGTGTGCCCAGTACTCACAGCACTCGGGAGAAAGTCCAGACCCAGACCTATTACAGGTTTTCTTCCCTGCCAAGCCATCTAAGGGCAGCTGAGGCCTCAGCTCACACCAGTGAATGACCCCACGTGAGTGGCAGGTGTCCTGTCCCAGATGCTCCCTGAAGTGTACCAGGTCCCTTACCAAATGTACAACCAAATGCTATACCCCCAAATCAAAACCTGAACCTCATCTTTTCAGGGGTCCCCCAATTCTTTTAGAGTGGGACATTTATCAGCAAGGATTCAGTATCCACCAGACATGATCTGCCATATATAATGTATAGGAACAACCTTGGGCGAGTTAGGTCATCTAACTGCTTGGAGCCCTAATGTTTTCACAGTACAGTCATATATTTGTGTCACACATGGCTATCCTAACCATTCTCTTCTAGCTCCCTGAAGTAACAGAAGAGAGAGGAGAAAAGAAAGAGAAATACAAAGCCTTCCTACTGGTTTCTTCTACTTGGAGGAGGAGGTGCCAGTGCACATATAATCATACAGAAGCAAATACAGCAACTATTCCTACCCCACAAAGCTGTTGTGAAGATTAAATAACACATCCAGAGCAGACAGTGTGCACTAAATAAATGTTATCTATTGTTATTACGAGTGGTAACAATGGCAATACCTAATCCATCCAGCCACTCAAGAACCTGGGCCTAGTTCCAAAAGTCCAATATGGCTGGAGGCCAGGGCAGAATAAAACTCCTATCCTCATGTCCTTCTGGACTTCCAGGACTCACACTATGTGAATTTCTTGCTTGCCGTGTGGAGGGACCCTAGATAATCCTTATTTGGTAAATTCAACAGCCCACCCGAGCCCAGGAACTTGGTGAAAGGTAAGTCTGAGAAAGAGGGCTCCGGGAATACAGATCCCCGAGCCAGAAGAGTACCAACTTTCTTCCAGGCCCTGCCAAGTGACCTACCTGCCTCCAGAGCTCATGCACTAGCAAGGAGAAGCAAGAGACATTCTGACAGTGAGTGGCATCTCACATCTTCAAGGGAGAGTAAGGAGGCGATCCTATCACTGGGACCAATCACGCCTTTCCAAAGACGCTCTAGGGAGTACTAGGGTCCTCAGAGATAGGAATTCTGCCAGCTATAATGGTGAGTGCTTTCCATACCACTCATTAAGCACCTGCTGAATGAAACACTGTGCGCAGTGCTTGTGCCCCTTAATGTTCCTATAACCCTAGAATATAAGTACTTTGGGGATCCATTGTCTAGACGAGGAGTGTAAGGTTAAAGAATTTGTCTGCGAATGCACAGCAAGGAGAAATTAAGCAGGTAATTGCTCTGGAAACGAGGTCATGAATGAATGATCCAAACCTCCTTGCTCAAGGTCCTGTCCTGGGAAAAAAAGGCAAAGAACCGAAGGAGGGGAGTCCCCTGGGGCCTGAGCCCTGCCAAGTTGTAACAGTTCCTATTTGATCTAACTTCCATCACTGGGTCCCTATGAAACTTCCTGTTAATCCTTTCAAAATCATCGGAATAAATGATAACCAATATCACATATGGTTTATATGACAATCTTTAAAAAAAAAATCATGATGGAGCCTAGCATGGTGGAATATTCCTAGCACCAGGGAGGCAGAGGCAGGCAGATCTCTGCAAGATCCAGGCCAGCTTATTCTACATAGCCAGCTGTGGTACAGGGAGACCAGTGTCATAATGAAGCAAAACATCCATCAACAATAGAACAGAGAAACCCTGGCAATAGATTCACCTAAAGGAATACAAGAGAGCAATGAAAGTGAACTACTGGCGAAGTAAATACAGAGTGATGTACGTGATGGATGCAGTGTATGAAAGATGACAGATCTAGAGCACACTGTATATAATCAATATAATATTAAATTCAAAACTAGGTGCTCAAAGTTTCAAGAGTAATCCATGATAAGAAATTACCAGTTAATAGAAAGGGCAGGAGAAAGCATAGGCAGGCTGGAACTATACCTTAATTTGAATAATTTTATATGAGAGCATTTAGGGGTAAACGTTTACTGAGCTATATACTGAAGATTTATATAGATGTTATTCCTCAATAAAAAATGTAAAATAATATCTCAAAAAGAATATCAATATATTATTTGATTCAGAATCTTATTTTTTAGGTTAGAAAGCCCAGATTCTCCTTTTTTCCCTTACTTTTTCGTGTGTGTATGTGTGTGTATGTGTGTGTGTGTGTATGTGTGTGTGTGTGTGTGTGTGTGTAAATGAAATGAGTGTGAATACCCACAGAGGCTAGACGAGTCAAATCCCTGGGAGTCAAAGTTCCAGGTATTTGTGAGCTACCCAGATGGATGCTGGTAGCTGAACTCAGGTCCTCAAGACTGAGCAGCAACAAGTGCTCTTAACCAACAGACCATGCCTTCATACCTTCTAGACACTTTTAATAAAGAAAACAACAAATTATCTTGCTCACAAAGAAATATAACTAAAACTTGTCTTCAAGATTGAAAAATTGTCATCTCTTTACCAACTAACTTATGGTGCTTAATAAAAAAATGGCAATAATTTTTTAAACTCCCCAATAGAAATTCAGAAACCACAATAAAACACTCAAGCAATGGAGCCCAGCTGTGTCCTCCAGGTTTACCCAAGCCATGTGTGACCTCCAGCTACCCCAGATCCCCTACTGGGGACATTCACAGTCTGGTTCAGGAAGACCTGTCTGCAAAGAACAAAGCCCAAGCATTCTACTTCAAAGGCACTTAGAAGAATATTCCTTTCCTATGTGCCCAGAAGTTTGGGGCCTTTTAAGACAGCACTACAAGAAACTCACAAAAAAAAGAGTCCCAAACTGTTGGGTATCTCAATGACCATGATCATGAAGTAAAACAGGCAGAAATGACAGAAAAAAACAACAGCCCACCAGGCTCTTACCACCACACAGAGCACTTCAGTGTGTGCCCGTGCCTCCAATTATGTCCAAGTCTGGGGGCAAGTTAGACTTGGGGGAAGGGGGAGGGGGAGATTCCTGTTACAGCCCCAGCAAGCAACCTGGAGCTCTGCAAAAACAAAGTACAATTGCCCCTGGATCACTGCCACCCTCCCCAGCTGCCAGCACTGCCCACCTCACCCACCTGCATGCCTCTCCTTAAGTGAAGCTGGCCTCCCAAGAGTCATGGGCTGCCTGCTCTGTTTTGCTCTGTCAAGCAGAGGTTTCTGATGCAAAGGGGAGAGAGGTAATGAGTGTCACTTGGTTTGATCACAATCACACTCTGATTTGAATTGTGGTTTAGCAATTACAAGGCCCTGGGTCAATCGAGCTCCTTGTGGGTTTGGAAGGTGGGCTTTTAAAAAGGAAATCAGACCCACCATGTGAACGGGTCTCACTCTTGTGCTCCTTTTGAAAGACTTTATTCAGAAACTCTCTCTAGCACTGTGGGAAGCAAAAACCTTACGGGAAAAGTAACCTTAGATCCATCTTATCTTCGGGGCCCATTCCCCATGAATATTAGGTTCTTTTCTAAATACCACTGTGTCTTGGCGTTCTCTGAACCACCCCTACCTGTCTGGTACACCTCTGTACAGATGCAATAAAATGTCTGCAGCTGTTAAGCATGTAGCAAGACCATAGGAAACCCGTGCTTTCTTTTGCTGCACCTGTAGGTTAAAGAGACCTATTGAGGCCTTCTCAAGTATCTTTCTGTGCTTTAGTTTTGCTGAAGATTCACAGCAATATGACCCTGTACTTCCCTTGTGATCAAGGAGAGACCAGCTCTGAGCTTCTTAACGCCTGGGTTCTCTTTGACCCACAAAGGAGTAAATATACTTATTTGTGGAATTCAGAATGAGAGGAGGGGAACTGTTACTTGATGGGCAGCCATGTTCAAGGCCTTAGCTGATTGAAAAAAAATAACTAGATCAGCAACTGGAAAAAGAGAGAAAAGAGAAAGGCCTATTCTGTAAGCATCAGGAAAGGGCTACACCCAGGTTTGCAGGGCTGGGGAGGGAGGATCTGTGGCCCCCAGAGAGAAGCCTATCTCCTGTGCGACACAGAGATTTAAACCTTTACCATACCTTCTGAGTCTTCAGTACCACCCCCTCCCATAGCACAGACCTTGAGGAATACCTGATTCCGGGGTTCTTGTTCCTGCAACAAAGTCTACTTAAAGTCTATGTAACTTTAGGGAAAAAATGTAATGTGTGATGTCTTACTTCCCAAGTATCAAGGAACAATTTGTTCCTGCTACATTTTTTTAAAAAATTTTCTACAAGGAACATGCATTACTTGTGGAATAATAAATTAAGTTTTTGGAACAAGGCAAGACATAAGCAATTAAATAAGCTGACAGATAAGTCGTGGGAGGAGGGCTACTCCTTGTGCTTCTGCATGACCACCGGCTATAGCAGATGTTCCTACACTGTGTTCAGACACATCCCCTTGACATTCTCCACCATGGACAGATTCCAACATCACCAGATTAACCAAAATCAGTGCAGAAGTAAGTCTTTGTCCTAAATGGAAATCAGGCAAGGCTGAAAAAGAATGTCAGACTAAATGAGAATCAGTAGACAGCGCTGGCCAAAGTTGACACAATCACCTTGTCCCTTGCTGCATACCAGAAGGCCACTGCTGCCTGAAGGCTGAGGCTGGGCTTGTAACTTTGATCTGGAGGATGTAGGGAACTTAGGGAAACAACAGATCTCCTGGCCAGTGAGAGAGAAGTGGACTGAGGGTGTGGGTGGGGCTGGCACAGCCATCTCAGCTCCATTGAATGCATATGGAACTGGTGGTGCTCAGAAGCCAGCTCAAAGGGAAAGTTCAACTGTGATAATTTGTCTCATACCTGGATGGCACAGTCTCAGAGGAGGAAACACTAAAGACCCCAGAAGTTCTTCAGGAAAGTGAAGTTGGAATCCCCGCCTGAGTCAGAATGGAGTGTGAAGTGCTACAAACAGTCTGAGAAAATCACGTCAATGGGGTTCATGATCATAGGTCAGGATGTATTTACTAGACAGTCCTTCCCTCCAAATACAACAGCCAGGCCAGGGCTCAGGGCTTGAAGAGAAAGCTGTCCCCCACAGACTAGATAGCAATTTGACTTTTAGAAGTAACTCAGCATCCCTTTGGGCAGATTAATGATCACTGCTTTTCCTAGGGCTCCTCTGGATCGGTCAGTGGCAAGGTATGGCTTTTCTACAGCTGGTCCTGTTTTCTAAGCCTCTCCCTCTCAGAGCCCTTCAGTTAATATCCTGGCTTTCTACAGGAACTCAAGCAAGCCTCTGTACCTAACAGCCCAAGAGAGTCCCAAACACACCATCACCAACCTCGGAGGCATGGATATAGGGCTGGGAGCATGCTACATACATGGTGGGTTACAAGGAGGCACTTGACACTCCATCCTTGCCCCAGGCCTGATAATATCAGCATCATGTATTAAAGCCACCAGAAAGTGCCTTTGAGCTGTCTACCACTACAGAGGCTGATTCATCATTGGAAAATCTCCCTCAAACACAAGAAATATCAAACATATAAATTTATTTTAGTTCAAAAAATATCCTGAGCAATATGCAAATGCATTTCTGAGGCATCCTGTGGATTTAACAAAAAGGAAGGGATTAATGTTGAAAAACCACTGATAAGTGACAATGTCTCTCCATACCTCACTGTCGCTTACAAATAAGCTGCACCTGTTTCTTGGGAGGATTTGGGTGTTACTTAAAAATCACAGGAGGCAAGCCAGTGATTTTCAGCTACTCATTTCTTCATCCAAATAGTCATAAACTAGACGTTAAATCAGTTTCTCATCTGAACATGCAAGTTTCCCTGGATGGGCTGACCGCATGCCTGGGAGGTCCGGCAGACTCATCGTGTGCCAGGCTGGGATCTAGCAGAAGCTGTGGGGTCAGGGGAGTTTCAGACTGTCTTCTATTTATAAAGTCCTAATAAACTGATCTCTTTGGTAATTCAGACATTAGTGGTGGAACAATCCTGAGCCCCACTGCTGAGAGCACTGGTGCCAATTTCCCTGCACAGACTGACTCATCAAACTAAATCTTGCCACTTTAACACTTAGTTGGTAAGAATGAGAATGTCAGAGAAGAGCTTCTGGAGCATTCATCATTCTCCTTTTCTCCCTCTAAGATATTCATATAGCAATTCCCTTGACCTATGCCAAATAAGCTCACCGGACCAACAGTCTGACAAAGCAAATGGTACAATAGTAACTCAGCCTCCAGGTACCCACAGGGATTCACTCACAGCAGAGGCCAGGGTAGAGGTGTGTGTTTGTGGTGGGGATGAGACAGGGTAGACATACCCAAAGCTAAGACTAGATATAACTGAACAACAAGCATACTCATGAATTGCTTCACTGGCATCCTCATGAGACAGCCGCTAGGGTCATTTTCCTGAGCTACATAAAGACATCAGGAATGAAACATTCTGAGGGTATCTGATATGTTAGTGCTATGTGTTTGTGTGAGCTTCTGAAGGAAGCTGGGGCTTGAAGGCAATCTGGCAAGGAAGGGCAGGCAGTACTGCCCAGTGGAGAAACAGCTTGATACGTCCACCTCGGTAAAGGATGTAAGGTTGCACAGCTCTGAAGTCTGGTTAGCTGGACCAGGCCCAGTCATAATTATAGAACAAGTTTTTCCTATTGGCGACTAAGCAAATCAGGCATCTGCAGGGGCAGATTTCTGTGTTAACACACCTTCAAAAGACCTTCCCTTTGTTCTGAGCTAAAACTTTACAGCGCAAGCTGAGCATGCCCTGAGGCTCTTCTGTCCTTCACTTTAATCTTTTCCATATGTGCTCTGAGACTCTGAGATAAACATACCCTCCCAAAATGTGTCTACTGCTTTTGCTTTGACAGTTGTGGCTTTAAACTGAGCATGCATAAGAACCAGCCCATCCCTATGTGAATACGTACAGGTCCGCTGCTTCCTTTGTTCCGAAGAACATAGCTTTGGAAATGAGTCCTGTGCTCTTCTTGCCTGCTGCAGGTAATAAATCTCTTTCTCCACTCTTTTGCGACTTAGCTCTGCTTATTTTGGTTTTGCATCACCAGGATGTGAACCCATTATATTCACTTGCATTCCCACAGCCTCCTTTGCTGCCCCACCCAGCCAAGCCAGTTCTCCCAGACAGTGCCTCAAGCCCAGAAAATGAAGTATGGTTTAGAAGTCAGAAAGGACTAGAGAGGTGGCCCAGCAGTTAAGAGCATTTGTCTTCTCCCTTGCAGAGGACCCAGGTTCTACTCCCAGCACATACAATGAGCAGCTCACAACCCTATATAACTCCAGTTCCAGGGGTTCTGATGCCCTCTTCTGGCTACAGTGAAGCATGTGGTGCACATACTTAAATTCAGACATGCACATATAAAATAAATCTTTTTCAAAAGTCAGAAAAATCCTGGGTTCTAATCCCAGCACTCCCTACTTCCTACGAATCCTTGTGACTGTCTCAAGCCACGGGTCTCTTTTACCCAACTGTAAAATGGAGATATAGCAACTTCCTTCAAAGAACCATTGTTGGTAAAGTTTAATTAAAAGAGGCAAAATTAACAAAATCTTCCCTCATTCCCTGGCACTTGATAAATAGAAGGGCACAGGGGCAGCTCCAAACACCTCTCCACTCCACTCCTCCCCCCTCTCTGGCCGGGCAAGCCCTCTTTGCACTAGCTGATCTGGCACTACCGGCAGCTGGTTGGTCCCTGCCAACTATCCTCAGAAGGGATGGATCTTGGCGGGAGGGGGCCCTGGAGCAGCTCCCTGAGCACACATCTTATCCTGAAAATTCAGGTACTAAGCAGTACTAAGAGGCAGGGTTTACAGTCCAGTCAGGATGGCTGTCCTCCTACCCTGTGACTAGTTAAAGATAGACCTCCAGAGTAGGAAAGGATGCAAGATACTTATATATAGCAATTTTCTCCAAATTGAAACATTCTCTCCAAGATGGAGGCTCCTCAAGACTCCCAGAAGTAAAGGAAGGGTACAAGGCTCAGGAAGTTCCTGGAACTTATAATATTGACCAGGCCCTTCCCCAAGCTTTGCACAAGTACTAACAATTCCTGGAGAGAAGAGACTCTCCCACCTGGGGACCTGCCTGCCTGCAAGTTCTGCTGGAGCTCCAGAGAGCTTTTATCAGTCATCACCAGTGTGGGGTGGGCTTTGTAGACGTGCTGTTGCCTTTGAGTCACTCAGGATCCTGTGAGTAACCCCAATAAATCTGCCAGGCCACTAAGCTAGATTGGGTTGGACAGTTCCTCTGCTCTATTATCTGTGCCCCATCTGGGGTGAAGAGAATTTGTTCATGTCTCCCCAGGAAAAAACCCACAATAATAATCTAAGACAGAAGCAGGCAGTGGCAAGCACAGGCTTGGCCCAATCTGACTGAGACAGAATGACATGATCTGGGGGAGTCTGAGCCACAAGCACCTGATGCCCCTGGAGGCAAAGAGCATGACTGGTGCCACCAGGCAGCCTGGACAAGCATCTGAAGTTGCCACCTGGGAATCCCAGCTAGTGTCTTCCTCGCGGAACTCTTTAGGCAAGGCAAGGCTTGAGTTTTATTCTGCCTCACTCTTTCCAAGGAGCACTGAATCATTAGCAAGTGAAAACAAAGTACCAGAAACTCAGCACAGTCTCCTTTATCACCCAAGGCACATATAACTGTCTCCCCTACTCCCCAGACCAAGTGCCTTATGGCTGAAATAATAAATGATCAGCACCTGGATAGATTAAGTATATTTTCACTGTTCTGCAGACCATAAGTCCAAACTCAAGGTATCCAGAAGGGAAGCACTCCCTTGAAAGGCCATGGAGAAGAATTAATCTTTGCTTCCTCTAGCTTCTGACAGCACCTGGCATTCTTTGGTTATGGCAGATGAATTCTAGTCTCAGCCTCTGCCTTTATACAGATACCTTTCTTTTTTTTGGTGGGGGGTAGGAAAGAATACTCAGATTTATTTATTTATATGTGATATTCCATACATGTAATATAAAACATGCAATATGTGACATAAAATACATATACATAGCAGAATATAACACATAATAATAAGTACTAAAGCATTAATCAGTTTCTCTGGAGAAACAGAGCAAATCATTTATATGAACATGAAGGAACTGTATTGCACAATGATGGAGTCTTCTTTCTAAAATCCAAGGCATAGGCTGGCATGGTAAGGACTCAGGAAGATCTGATGCTGTAACTTAAGGCTGAAGGACCTCTGCTGACAGAATTCCCTGTGCTCAGGGAAGGTCAGCCTACTGTTTTCTCCAGACCTTCAACTGATTAGATAAAACCCACACATATTATAGAAGGCAATGTGCTTTTCTCAAGATCCATTGATTTAAATGTAAATCTCACTGAAAAATACCCACAAAGGGGTTAGAGAGACGTCTCAGTAGGAACTGCCACTCTTTCAGAGGACCCAGGTTTCTGTGTCTGTGGATGTCATATCCTTCTTCTCTTTCTCTTAGGGATACCAGTTATTGGATTTGGCCCTACCCTAAACCCAGAATGACCTCATCCTCAAAGTCTTAATGATACCCAAAATCCTTTCTAAGATGAGAACGCAACTCAAGCCAGCAGGACCAAATGCAGGATCTGATGGACTGTTTCAGATTTAAAGAAATAAAGGCTGCCATATCCTTTGTACAGTATCAAGCACAGAGTAAACAAGAAATGTGTTATGTTTCTACTACCCAACTCATCAATCTTACCTGCCTTCCTCCAGGAACCTCTCAAAATACCTCATCCCTGCTGGGTGTGGTGGTGCATGCCTTTAATCCTAGCACTCAGGAGGAAGAAGTAGGTGGATCTTTGTGAGTTCAAGGCCAGCCTGGTCTACAGAGCGAGTTCCAGGACAGCTGAGGCTACAGGGAGATCCTGTCTGGAAAAAGACACACACACAAAAAAAAAAAACAACCTCATCCCCCAAAGGAATTTGTTATAATTCAGGATTCTTAAGATTATAATCACTATAAGACCAGGAGCCATGCTTCTTCACAGCAACTTTCTTTTTAAAATTTTTTTATTAATTTTATTTATTTCTGTATGTGTATGAATGTACTGTCTGCATGCAAGTTTGTGCACCCATGTCGTGCAATGCTGCGGAGGTCAGAAGAGGGTCTCGGATTCCCCTGGAACTGGAGTTCTCCTGGAATTGGAGTTTCAGACGGTTCTCAGCCGCCATGTGGGTGCTGGGGATCGAACCCGCAACTTTCTAAGTGCTTCTTAGGAGTGTAGAGATATGGAGTCTCAACGACAAGACCATGAAAAGTTGGTATCAGATCAGATGATGTTTGGAGCCTGGCTTTTCTATGCTTTAATAATATGATCCACACATTCAGATCAATATCTAGACCTCAAAATTCCTTGAGGGCCTAAAAAGATGGCTCAGCGAAGCTTGCACTTGTAGAGGACCCAGGTTCAGTTCCTGGTGCCCATGTGGCAGCTAACAACTGTCTGTAACTCCAGTTTCAGAAGATCCAACACCCTCTTATGACCTCCACAGGCATTATACGACATGGGTGCACTAACATTCATGCAGCTATAACACTCATACACATAAAATAAAAATAATAAATAAAAAAAATTAAATGACCCACTGAGAAACATGAATTTTACAGCCTTAGCAGGAATGTTATGAATAGTCAAGACAATAAATATTTGGCATAAAGAGAAAATAGTACATGACCCATAGTTAGAATAATGATTCAGCAGTGGTAGTCAGCATCTGTTTGTTCATTAAATGTCTTAGGACTAAATATATTGGTTCCATAAACCACTGCTCCTTCTAATCCCATAGAGGACCTGGGTCACACAGAGCCATCCACATTCCTGAGAAGCAGGGTGAGGACTGAGTCTACTCTTTTACCTCCTCCAAAGCCCATATGAATGAACATTCTGTGCACAGACTGATAAACAACTTCACTCACCCATTCTTCCAGAACTCATAGAATACATATTCTTCCAGGTACCTATCAAGTGCTATGGTCCTCCTAATGCTCCTGAATATACAGCAGCAACTTTTTTTCTGTACCAGGCTAGATAGCAACTATTTTAGGTTTTATGGGCCATATGTTCCCTGTTATAACTATTCAGCTGTGCTGTCATAGTGTTAAAGCTGACACAGAAAACATGTAAACAAATGAGCATGGCTGTGTTCCAATGCAATCTTATTTGTAAAGATTAGGTGGTCATTAATGGGTGATTATAGTAAAGTTGCAGAATATAAGGTTAATATATAAAAGTGAATCGTGGGGCTGGAGAGATGGCCTAGCGGTTAAGAGTACCAACTGCTCTTGCAGAGGACCCGGGTTCAATCCCCAGCACCCACATGGCAGCTAAGAACCGTCTGTAACTCCAATTCCAGGAGAACTCCAGTTCCAGGGGAATCTGAGACCCTCTTCTGACCTCTATGGCATTGCACAACATGGGTGCACAGACCTACATGCAGACAGTACACTCATACACATACAAAAAATAAATAAAATTTTAAAAAATAAAAAAGTGAATCGTATTCATATAGAGCAGCAATAGACACACAAAAACCAAATGAAAAATATAGTGTCATTTACAAAAAAATCTAAAAATGGCATACCAGTTATAAAATCTATACACAATGTTTATATGACATAAGCTACACATTGACGAAAGAATTCAATAAGAGCTGAATAAACAGAGAGTTGTCCCATATTCCTGGACAGAAAGCAAATGGTGTGAAGAGGTTCATTATTCTTAGCTTGACCTATAGTTTCAATGCAATCCCCATCAAAAATCATAGTATGTTTTCTTCTTTTTAAAATTTTTTATTTATTTTTTATGTGTATGAATGTACTGTCTGCATGTAGGTTTGTGCACCCATGTCGTGCAATGCCATGGAAATCAGAAGAGGGTGTCGGATTCCCCTGGAACTGGAGTTAAAGACGGTTCTTGGCCACCATGTGGGTGCTGGGGATCAAACCCGGGTCCTCTGCAAGAGCAGTCGGCACTCTTAACCACTAGGCCATCTCTCCAGCCCCCCAAAATCATAGCGTGTTTTCATGTATACTGATATTGAAGTGTACAGGAAGGAGAGAGCAAAACACCAGCAAGAGCTAAAACTTCAATGAAGCGAGGACAGACACGAGCCAACTACAACTTTACTATAAAACCATAGTTATCAACATAGTGGAATCCAGTGGGAGCCTAGAAGCAGATCACACACATGCAGTCAAAATCTTCACCAAAGAAGCAAAGGAAGAAAATGCAGCTCTTTTAGATATTGATATTAGAACAACTAGACAACCATATGTGAAGGCAGAGGAAAGAGGGATAGAAAAATGGGAGGGGAAGGGAAGACAAAGAAATTCTAAAACGGAATCTATAGAGACATTATTATGTCCTTTGCAAAATTAATTCAAAATAGATTACAGAACTAGTCAGGAAACAAAACCATAAAACTCCTATAACACTGGGGCTGGAGAGATGGCCTAGCGGTTAAGAGCACCGACTGCTCTTGCAGAGGACCCGGGTTCGATCCCCAGCACCCACATGGTGGCTGAGAGCCCTCATTGACTCCAGTTCCAGGGGAATCCGATGCCCTCTTCTGACCTCTGCAGCATTGCACTACATGGGTGCACAAACCTATATGCAGACAGTACAGTCATACACATAAAGAATGAATAAAGTTAAAAAATTAAAAAAAAAAAACTCCTATAACACAGGAGAAAAACTACCCGAGCTTGGGCTCAATAATGACATCTTGTTTTACTATTTTATGCATATGAGTGTATTGCCCCCATGCATGCAAGTGCACCTGTGACATGCGATGCTCACGGGAGTCAAAGGTAGGTGTTGGATCCCCTGGAACTGGAGTTTTAGATTGTTGTTAGCTGCCATGCAGGTGCTGGGATTAAACCCAGCTCTTCTGTAAGAGCAGCTAGTACTCTTAACCACTGAACTATCTCCTCAGCCCCCTAAAAGTGACATTTTAGATAAAACACCAAAGATATGACTCAGGAAAATCTGATAAGCTGGACTTCATTAAAATTTTCATTTACAAGCCGGGTATGGTGGCACACACCTTTGATCCTAGCACTTGGGAGCCAGAGGCAGGCAGATCTCTGTGAGTTCAAGGCCAGCCTGGTCTATATAGCGAGCTCCAGGCCAGCTGGGACTAAAGGGAGATTCTGTGTCAAAAATACCAAAAATAAAATAAAATTTTCCTTTACAAAAGACACTGTCAATAAAATGAAAAGATAAGCCACTGAGTCGTGAAAGATATTTGCAAAGGCATATATATTAAAGGAATATTATTTGAAATATATTAAATTAAAAAAGAAAAATGCTTGAAACTCAACAACCAGAAACACCCAGTTAAAAAAATGGGCCCAAATCCTGATATCAAGGAAGATATACAGATTGCTGAAAAGCAAATGAAAAGATGCTCTATATGAGGTACCCTTGAGTATGTTTATTTGTGGCTTAAAACACCAGTGATACACAGCTATACACATTCTAGAGTGGTCAAAATCCAGAACAACAGTACCACCCAGCGCCAGAGAGCATGTGGAGCAATGGAACCTCTTCTTCACTGCTGGAATGAATGTGAAATGGCACAGCCACCACGGCAGACAGTTCGGTGGTTTCTTATAAAACTAAACTCTTACCATATCTTCCAGCAATTTCCCTAAGGGAAAATCCTAAGAGATTTTCCTAAAAAGAAAGGAGTTTGAAAGCCTGTATCCACAGATGTTTAGAACATCTTTATTTGAAATTGTCAAAATTTGGAAAGCTGTGGAAATTATATCCATACAATGAAATAATATTTATTACCGAAAAAGAAATGAGGGGCTGGGCTTAGCAGTTAAGAGCACTGGATGTCTTGCAGAGGACCTAGTTTGATTCCTAGCTACCATATGGCAGCTAACAACTGTCATACCTCCAGTTCCAAGGAGAGCCAATGCCTTCTTCTGACCTCTGTGGGCATAGCATGACATGGGTGCCAACAATAGACATAAAATAAAAATAATAAAAAAATTTTGGTTTCCCTTTAGTTCCGACTGGCCTGGAGCTCACTATATAGACCATGCTGGCCTTGAACTCCCAGAGATCTGCCTGCCTCTGCCTCCCGAGTGCTGGTATTAAAGACATGCACCACCACGCTGGCATAAAGTATTTTTTTTAATTAGTTTTTTATTGATGCTTTGTGCATTTCATACATTTTTTCCAATTCAGTTCAGGCTTATTTCCCTTTCCCTCTCCCCCCACCCCCACCCCATCCCAGATCATGCATTCTGCCATAACTGTCCTGCATCTTTCTCTCAGTTTTTTTTTTCCATTTTTAGCTATAAGTGATAATCCATGAGTACAAGCATCCTTCATGCAAAACCTATCTGCAGGCTGTTGTGCCCAAACACCTACAGCCCCACCATCCAGTGGGGGGTGACAGGTTGTTTGTTCAATCAAGTTGATCAAATGAGTGTCCAGACTACATTGCTGTAGTTTCACCATTCACCCCAATCGCAGCCCTTACATTCTACCACGCCCCCTCTTCCGCAGGTTGTTCCCTAGGCTTAGAAAAGGGGCACAGGTGGATGAGAGGTAAAACAGTCCACTCTCTCTGGAGCTGTTGACTTGGACTCTGGTCAATTCTGGCTGTTTCCTTTCATGGGCTGACAGTTTGTCCAGGAATAACCTTTCGATCCTACTAATGAAGAACAAGCAATTAGATATATAGGTATTTAAGCAGCACTAATAGTTATGGTAGGTTACTTTAGCATAGACACATGTTTGGATATGTTAATCCATGAATTACAATTTTCCCCCCTGTTAAATATGACAGGGTCTTACTGTGGCTTATAACATCTCCTAACCTGTAGAGGATGTAAGCTTGTGGCATCAGCCATGGGTTATTTCTCCAAGGGGAGAGCCAATAGCCAATTAGATTTGGGATATACAGGCACATGGCTGCCTCTGCTGCACAGTATTTCCAGGCAGGTGAGGTGTAGCTGGTGCTGATTGTGGAGTCTTGCTTGACTCAGGGAGACCCATATTTGCTTTATTGGTTTAGTGGCCTTTGGTAACACTCTCTGGCATTCCAGAGGCCATCTGTACACTTGCATGTGTGGTCTCAATACATCCCTCCCATGTTAACGTCAGGTCTTCGGCAGCAGGGTCTTATTGCCTCTCCTCCTGTAGGTATCCCAACCTAGAGGCAAGGAGCCCTTACCTTTTGTGGTAAAGTATTTTTAAAAGAAATGAAGAGCCAGTCATGGAGGTGCATACCTTTAATCCCAGCACTCAGGAGGCAGAGGCAGGAGGATCTCTGTGAATTCAAGGCCAACCTGGTCTATGTAGTGAGCTCCAGGACAGCTGGGGCTACAGGGAGACCCTGTCTCAAAAAAAAAAAGAAAAAAAAAAAAAAGAAAAGAAAAAGGAAGAAATGAACAGTGTATCTGGGAGAAGACACAGAGAAAGCTTAAGTACATATAACTACATGAAAAAATGTTTTAATTATATAACATTCTGGAAAGTCAGAACTAGAGACATAGTAAGACATTCAGTGGTTGCCAGAGGTTAGGTGTGGATAGGGATGAATAGCAGAATAGAGACGATTTTTAGGTAAGTTGAACTACTACTACTGTAATGTTAAAGACATGCATTTCTTTATCCAAACTCGTAAAATATGCACCAAAGAAAATATGAACTACAGACCTTGGATGATAATGAAATGCATCAATGCAGGATCGTTGATTTAACAAACAGCATTCTGATGGGGGATGCTAGTAGTGGAGAAGTTGTGCGTGCATGAAAGCATAAAGTATCTAGAAAAATCTATGTACCTTATCTATTCATGATAAATTTGAAACTGCTTTAAAATAGGGTAAGTTTGGTAGGTTGATATATGCCTATAGTACCACCTATTGAGAAGGCTGGGGTGGGAAGAACTCTTGAGTCCAGGGGTTCAAGACCAGACTGAGCCACAGAGTAAGACCCTCCCCCATATTGATGATAGACAGACAGATAGATAGATGATAGAGAGATATAGATAGATGGTAGATATAGATAGAGATGGATGCTTGATAGATATGGATAGATAACTAGATAGACAGAAAGAATAGTTTGTAGCCTCTAATTTTGAAAATGATACAAAAATGAGACTTCCCAATGACAGTCAAAGCTCATACAGAGAAACCCAGACAGTGCTGAGAAGAGAATGCAGGCCTTCCATCTCACATGAGACTCCTGAACTATATCCTACTTTGTCTACACAGTCCTGGTTAAAAATGCACTTAAAGGAAAAGAGAATTGTTATACCTTTTGGCATTTGTCAGAAGGCACAGAAGAAATGTTTACAGTATGAAAACCAATCACCAAATCCAAAGTCTGATTGTACATGCAGCAGTGGCAAGTATTTACAAAGGTCCTGCTGAATGCTGGGATTTTGCCGCGCAGGAGGGACATAATAGGAAGGATGCAGACCTGATCTCTCATGGAACCCACAGACTAGGAGATGAGAATTCCATCTTCCCAAGACACACCTTATCAGATGCTAGCTGAAATCACACAAGCAACGCAACCACATGGTATACAAAGAAGCTATCAAACTTCGAGGTAAAGAGCCAAATTCTTCCTGTGGTCTTTAATGCCTTCTCTGGGGGTTAAAGGGCATGGGGTGAGCTGCTTTTGAATTCACAAGATAATGTACAATAAGAGCAAGGTCACAAAGCTATATTGGCTTTTGGATATGCAGCAACATTACCAGAGCATGTGGCTCTATTAAGAGTTATGTCATCTCCTCCTCATGAACTACGATGGTATTATGGCACCTAAAGGCCTGGCAAGCTCTGCCCACTGCGATGGCTGGCTACTCTCTTGTGGCAGCAGTACGTGGATGTGGACCCAGTTCCCATTTGGGTACCGCAGCATTCCTACATCACACAGAACTTGAAGCTTTCAGCACCTTTGCTGGGACTACACATTCCATTCTTCAAGATCTTGTACCTACTCATCAACCTCTTCAAAACAATCAAAATTAATTTTAGACAAACATTTAGAAGAAAAAGGGAAATATAACTGGAAGGTTTGTCAATGCTCACAGCTTTGACTGATGAGAAAAGGGCTAAGGAAGAGAAAATTCCACACAACTATCTACTTGTCACCACAGACAGCACTTTTCAGAAATTGACATAATTTAGGGAGGCAAGAAAATAGGATGACAGCAAAGTACCCAAGGCCTGTTCCAAAGACACAGGATGTGAGAAGCACAAACACTTCCTGGGAGATGGCTCACTGTAGGCTTAGGGAAGAATAATCCAAATACATCAGCCCCCTTCCAATAGCACAGAAGCATCCCCAATTCCTGCTAAGTTCCAGACTTATAAAAGACTGTGAGAAAGGTAAGATTTTCTACAATCCCAAGCATATTTTCTCTGGTTCTTGTCTGTCCCTGTAAGCTTCTATTTTTTTGTCCTCTGAGGAGCAATCTCTGCTTTTGTGAACCCCAAACATTCAAACCCATTATCTCATACTCCTGCAGCTTTGAGATCCTTTATTAAGGTTTGAGATACCATTGCTGAGGGACCCCCAAAGCAGGTGTGTATTTAATATATGTGGTCCCACATGTGACAACCTAAAAGCTGAGGGTTAGGTAAAAGCCAGTGTTTTTTAACTAATGCCATGTACTGAGCTTGCACAGAGCATTCACAAGTCCATGCTATGAATACCTCTTAAAGTTTCAATGTAGCCTTCAAGTGATATCAATACTAACAAATCATGAGATATGAAAATGTCTAGAGACTCCTCAACCTTAATAAATACTACAACCCCATCATATGCTGCCACTAGAATCCTCAGGGACTCACTACTCACCTGGGCCCATGTATGGGACAGCCAAGATGCAGGCTCTCCTGTAAAATGCCCACATCTCTGTGCTGTTCCCGGTTAGAGGACACTCTTTTCTCTTCCTCTCCCTGCATGGGACTGCAACCCAGAGGTACTCAGGGATTTTTCTGTTTAATAAAAAGGACACAATACAAGACAAGTTGGCAGATAAAAATCCCCTGTGGTCTGAAACAAGGTCAAGAAGAAGTCAGCATAAGGAAATGACGCTTGCCTGGAGACCGGACATACGTATCCACAAGGAGACAGAGGGCATTTGTTCCTGTGGCTGCTAACACAATGACCCAGGGACCAGAACAGCTCCCAGCCAAACTCTTACATATATTTAATGAAAAACTGCAAATTAGATTAGCTTAATTTGAGCACATCTGCCTTTTTAAACAAAGGAAATTATCATTTTAATAAGAACACCAGCTATTTGTCTAAGGGGAATAGGTCCTTGTGAGGTCTGCTTTGCCTGCTCTATTTCTATTTTTAAAAGAGGAAAAAAGAACAGGGGGGCAGAGGACAGGTGATGAGGCTTGAAAGATACAGAGTGGTTTTCCTGGGGAGCACCAAAAAGGAGAGAGAAGTTCCAGGGGTGCCCAGTTCCACGGACGTTGGCAGCTTCTCCGCGTGGTAGGGCTCCCATCTATATAAAATGCTGCTTAAAACCTATTCTGAGCCATGCTAGGCATGGTGTCAGGGTAGGATTCAGTAGAACATGGCACTTTCCAGAGGGCAAGTCCAAGAGAGAATCCAGACCTTCATACTCTCAATGGAAGCCAGGAGAAGTCAGGTTGGGAAACAGGACAAATGGACAGAGTGAGGGTCTGAGGGAAGGGGTGGGTTTAGTTCCTGAAGCTCCTCTGGCTCCCCTGTGGCAAATGTGCACTTTAGCACAGTGTTCTCCTGGTCTGAACAAAGCTTAGCTCTTTCCTCTGGGCCTCCAGACCTCCCCTCACCCAGGGTCTCCCAGGGAGCTTCCCTGTCTCTGTCTCCCTCCTCTGTCTACACATTGTTAGTCCTTCTTTTGCTGGCTCTGTATCCCACTACTTCCTGTATGCCTCCTGGGACCCACTCCTTTAACTAGGCCCTCTCTGAGCTTCTCAGTCATATCCAATGTACAGAGGGCCCCACTAACTACAGAGCTCCCGGCCTCGGGTGCCCAGCTCTGGCTCCCTGAGCACAGACTCTAACCCTGACCCTGATCCGTGCCCTCCAGATGCATCTTGCCTCATCTTTCCAGAGATCCCTTGAAGCCTCCCTCTGTAGCCCCTATTAACCACTGCATAGACACTCTCTCTAATTCTCCTCAGCTATCTTCAGAATGGTTTCTCCCATTCCTATATCATCGCTCCATCTTTATCATCTTCAGTCTGACAGGAATAACAAGTTCCATGAGAGTCTCCTACTTACTATTCATGGCTCCCTTTGCTGGCTCTGCTTTCTTTTCTCACATATAAACTGGCCCCAGGCTGCATTATCTGTCCTCTGTGCTCCTTCTCTTTCCATTCTCTGAGACAGATGCCCCCAGTCCACAGACATCCAAGGGTCTAATATGTATCCCATTCCATCTTATCCTCAGTTACCTCAACCCCAATCACAACATGACATTCCTAGTATTTCTATTCTTGTGACTATACTTGTGAGAATACTCAGCTATGTCTATAATTTTTCTCTTTTTCTCTTTTCTTCCATAAACTATAATCGATTGTAGCAAACTCCCTTGACAATACCTCCTGCTCCTGGAGTCAGAGAGTCTGGAGACGGACTCCCTCTCCTCACAATCCGTCATTACTCCCGGAAAGCCATATGATCTTAGACATGTGGTGCCTCAGTTTCCTGCTCTGTCAAAAGAAATAATGTGTAATTCTTCTGAAGATAAGAGACAGCACAAAGCATTCGGCATACCACCTAGCATCCAGTCTGAATTCAGTTCCTGAAAGCTATGTTAGTATCTCATCTGAGTCACTGCTTCCTTCCATTCTCTTCCACCACTAGGTCACACTTACTCTAATGCCTAGTGATACCTAGTGACTTGTTTCCTTCTCCAGCCTCTCTTTCCTAAATGTCTCACACATATTACTTTTATATTTACTTTTTTAGGCCTACTCTTATTGTCTCATTTCTGAACTCGTAAGCCCAACATCCTCCTCCTTACACACAATGCCTGACACTCTCCTCTCTGCTCCTAGCAGCTGGGCCAATCCCAGCGCTGCTCCACACTTTTGCCAACACACACCTTGTTTAAGGCCTCTCATCTATGAGAGTGGACTCGAGCTAAGAAGAGCCAGTAGAAAGTAGATGCATCAGATGGAGTGTGTTCTTCACCTCTCCCTACATATGATATACTTTGACCATGCCACTCTGCAGTGATCTGGTCACATTCAAGCTAGACTCAGCCATGTGACTTGTTAGCAGATGCAGCATAAGCGGAGGCCTTAACATTCCAGCTGCTACTCTTGGCCTTGGTGTCACCATGAGAACCTGTCCAAGCTGGCTGCTGCCATCTTATCTTAGATCAAAGGACAGCCAATGGATGCTGAGCCATGTTAGGAAACCAGCGAGAGGAGCTCAGCTACAGCTACCTGTTGCTGTATAGGTTCACTCTGCTATGTTTTTTTTTTTTCATTGATGCTTTGTGTATTTCATACATCATTTTCCAATTCAGTTCAGGCATATATCTCCTTCCCTTCCCCCCCCACCCCTACCCATCCCAGATCATTCATTCTGCCGTAATTTTTCTGCATCTTTCTCTGTTTTTTTGTTTTGTTTTGTTTTGTTTTCATTTTTTTAACAATAAGTGATAATTTGTGAGTACAAGCATCCTTCATGTAAAACCAATTTGCAAGCAGTTGTGCCCAAACCCACACAGCTCATGGGTCCCACCATCCAGCAGGGGGAGCTTGTTCAATCAAGTTAATCAAATGAGTGTCCAGTTTATATTGTAGTTTCACCATTCACCCCAATCGCAGCCCTTACATTCTACCATGCCCCCTCTTCCACAGATTGTTCCCTAGGCTTAGAAAAGGGGCACAGGTGGATGAGAAGCAAAACAGTCTACTTTCTCTGGAGCTGTTGTCTTGGACTCTGGTCAGTTCTGGCTGTTTCCTTTCATGGGCTGACAGCTTAATGGGGTTCAGCAACATACAGCTGCTAAACACAGTAGGGGACACTGGGAAAAGTTCATAGCACAGTGACAGACAGAAAAGTAACGACACAAAGCATAGCTCCAGCTGTAAGTGTGAATTCTGTCCAAAGCAGGTGTGAGGGCTGCAATCACAAATTACAACAATTGTTCACTTAGTGCCTGTCTCCCAGCCTAGAGGATAATGTCCTTGACCCCTATTTTTATGTAGCATTATAGACTTCAATGACTAAGTCAAGGCCAGAAACATTCCACATTCTAATAAAGATTAAGTGAATAAGTGAGAAACATTTCTACACATGTGCATGTGTCCTACTTACCTTTCTGCTGTTGTGATAAAACCCTGACCAGGGAAGAAAGTGTTTATTTGTCTTACCAATTACTGTACATCATCCAAGGAAGCCAAGTCAGGAACTCAAGGCAGGAACCAAAGCAGAGCCCATGGAAGGATGCTGCACCTTGGCCTGACTCCCCTGGCTTGCTCAGCTACCTTTTTTAAAATTTTTCATTTTTATTGATGCTTTGTGTATTTCATACATCATTTTTCAATTTAGTTCAGGCATATTCCTCTTTCCCTTCCCCCACCTCACCCCACCCCCATCCAGAGTCATGCATCTGCCATAACTGAGCACTCTTTCTCTCTCTTCTCTGTTTTTTTTTTGACAATAAGTGATAATTTATGAGTACAAGCACCCTTCATGTAAAACCAATTTGCAAGCAGTTGTGCCCAAACACACAGACGATGGGTCCCACCATCCAGCAGAGGTGGATTGTATGTTCAAATCACTTGATCAAATGAGTGTCCAGACTATATTGTTGTAGTTTTCACCATTACCCGAATTGGAGCCCTTACATTCTATCACTCCCCTCTTCCGCAGATTGTTCCCTAGGCTTAGAAAAGGGGACAGGTGGATGAGAAGCAAAACAGTCTACTTTCTCTGGAGCTGTTGTCTTGGACTACTGGTCAGTTTCTGGCTGTTTCTTTCATGGGCTGACAGTTTGTCCAGGAATAACCTTTCGATCTACTAATGGAGCACAAGCAATTAGATATATGGGTATTTAAGCAGTACTAATTAGGATGGTAGGTTACTTTGGTAGAGCACAAGATGTTGGTGGTATGTTGAATATCCATGAATTACAACAATAAATGATCAAAAATGGATATATTCAGATACTTAAAGTGTGGACAGCATGTGTTGCAGATTTCTTTTAAAAGCACAATTTTCCTCCAGGAGAGAGCTAATAGCTAATTAGATTTTGGAATATACAGGTCATATGGCTGCCACTGCTGCACAGTATTTCCAGGCAGGTGAAGGTGTAGCTGGTGCTGCAGAGGAGTCTTGTTTGACTCAAGGAGACCTATTTTGCTTTATTAGTTTAGTGACCTTTGGTAACACTCTCTGGTATTCCAGAGACCATCTGTACACTTGCAAGTGTGGTCTCAATACATCTTTTCCCCATGTTTACATCAGTCCTTTGACAGCAGGGCTTTATCGCCTCTCTTCTTGCAGATATCCCAGTTTTAGGCAAGGACCTTTACCTTTTTGGGGGCTTGGAATCCCCTGGCCAACATCTCCTTGGTAGAATAATCCATTGCTGATGTCAGAGCTCCTGTTAATATATTTGGCTTAAATGCATAGCTTAAGGAGACTTTGTTATTATATTTGGTTCTGAATAGGAATAATCCTTTTCACAGTTCCTATGTCTATTAGTCAATTAAAGAAGAAGTTTTACGGTTTTTATAAGAGATTACCTTCTAACAGTTGGCTCCAATTTACAGTTGGAGAACGATCATCATATCAATATTTCTCTTTGTTCTATGGGGGGGGTAAGAAAGTTTCTCATATTAAAACCTTTGGGCACCTAAAGGTAGTTTCATTAGACTCATTATAACAGGCACTTTCTGGAACATCCTACTCAATGCAAAGCTGTATCTTCTTTCTCAGCAGTTATTTGGTGACATTTTGACCTGTTGGAACTACAAATCTTTTCCCTAGTTTTTTTAGATTTTAAATTGCAAGGTTTTGCAAAAAGGTTTCATATCTACTGTATCCCCCTTTTTATTTTAGGTTTGTTTTTTGACCCATAAGTCTCAAAAAAGTAAGTTGTATACTACATACCTATAGGTGGAATCAAGGCCCCAGATTCAGCTTACATCCTCTAATGGTTAGGAATATAAGTCACAGTAAGACCCTGTCATACTTAAGAGAAAAAAATGTAATTCATGGATTAACATACCATACCAAACATCTTTGTCTATACCCAAAGTAACCTAACCATAACAATTAGCATGTTCAAATGACTATATATCTGTTGCTTGTGCTTCATTGGTAGGATCGAGGGGTTGTTCCATGGACAACTGTCAGCCCATGAAAGGAAACAGCCCAGAATTGACCAGAGACAAGACAAAGCTCCAGAGAAAGTAGACTGTTTTTGCTTCTCGCCATCTGGTGCCCCTTTTCTAAGCCAAGGATCATCTGCAGAAGAGGGGCATGGTAGAATGTAAGGGCTGCAATTGGGGTGAATGGTGAAACTACAGCAATATAGTCTGACACTCATTTGATCAACTTGATGAACATAAAGCCCCCCCCCCGCTGGATGTGGGACCCATGGGCTGTGTGGGTTTGGACCAACTGCTTGCAAATTGGTTTTACATGAAGGATGCTTGTACTCATAAATTATTACTTAATGTTAAAAATGAAAAAAAAAAAACTGAGAGAAAGATGCAGGACAGTTATGGCAGATGCATGACTGGGATGGGTGGGGTGGGGTGGGGGGAAGGGAAAGGGAAATATGCCTGAACTGAATTGGAAAGTGATGTATGAAATACACAAAGCGTCAATAAAAAATGAAAATTAAAAAAAAAAACAGGAAAATAAATAAAAGCACAATTTTCTATTTTTAAATGATTCGAGATAATCTTCTATGGTGGGGACCCTAGATTTCCTCTACCATACAAACCCTGGGAAATGCTTTCCTCTGCAAAACACTCAGCATGACTGTCCTTTATATTTACACCTTTATTTCCTTTTCACTGGCATAGAGACTGTTACATTCTTTTTTTTTTTTTTGTGTTGTTGTTGTTTTTTTTTTTTTTTGAGAAGGTCTCACTATATAGCCATGGCTGGCTTGGAACTCACTTTTGTAGACCAGGCTGGCCTCAAATTTACAGAGATCCACTTGCCTCTGCCTCCTGAGTGCTGGTATTAAAGGTATGAATTTCATGCCTGGGAGACTGTAACATTCTTAATAACAGAAGCTTTGTCCTTTAACCTCTGTATATACTGCACTCCCCAACAGGATCATATTTTACATTCATATATAAACATCTAATTCTTATAGCGTACTAAGGCAGGAAGCCCTTACTGTATGACATTTACAATGACTAAGACACAGTGAAATATCTAAAATTCTAAAGGGCAAAATCATAACAACACAAAATTAGAATCAGGCCACAGAATTCCATCCATTCTCTGATGTCATTGTGTCACTCCTATTGACTTCTTCAACCTGTGTGCTGGTGACCACATGAATAGCCTACTACAGGATGCCCTCCAAAGCCTGGAGCAAAGTACTCCAGGTTAAAAAAAAAAAAAGCCAGATGATAACTCAGACTACCCAGCAAAACTATATGCCACAGTTGAAGGAGAAAGAGAAACTTTCTATGATATAAACAGGCTAAAAGAATTCATATTGGGGCTGGAGAGATGGCTCAGAAGTTAAGAGCACCCACTGCTCTTGCAGAGGACTTGTGTTCAATTCCCAGCACCCACAGCCATCTGTAACTCCAGTTCCAGGGGAATCGAATGCCCTCTTCTAACCCCCTCTGGCATTACATGACATGGGTACATCTATCTACATACAGGTAATACATTCATACACACAAAATAAAAAAATAAAATATTTGTCAAAAAGCATTAATGTCCACCATACCAGCCCTGCAGATAATACTGGAAGCAATACTTTGGACTGATGAAAGCATTAAGCATACTCAAGAGACTAAAGGTCTGGGCATGGCGGCACATATCTTTATAATCCCAGGGCTGGGGAGGCAGAGGCAGGCAGATCTCTTGCAAGTTTGAGGCCAGCATGACTACATAATGAATTCAGGCCAGCTATGGATACACAGTGAGACTCTCTGTCTCAGAGAAAGAGAGAGAGAGGCATAAAGAAAACAATAAAGCTGTAATTACTGAAATACAGATAGAACAAAGAATATAAATAGAAAGGTTATTTTTTAAATGACAGCAATTAGCACACACTTTTCTATTATATATATTATTAAATATTAATGGTCTGAATTCCCCAATCAAAAGATCAAAATGTTAGTTGAATGGACTAAGAAACAAAATCCATATTTCCTTTGCCTACAAGAAACTTAACTTATCTTCAAGGATAAGTACTACCTTACAGTGAAAGGGAGAAAAACGTTTTCCAAGCAAATAAGATCAGGAAACAAAGAGCTGTCACTATCCTAACAAATATCTCACAAAATAGACTTCAAACAAAAATTAATCAGAAGAGATAAAGGACATTTTATTCTGATCAAGGGAATAATTAACCAAGAAGACATTATAATCCTAAATATATATGCACCAGGCTCTGGCATACCCAATTTCATAAAAATTATACTACTAGAAGGAACTGAAGAACAGATCAACCCTAACTCAGTAATAGTAAATGATTTCTATACTCCAATTTTTCAATAGCTAGGTCATCTGGACAAAAAATAAACAGAGAAACACTGAAATTAAATGATATCATAAACAAAATGGACCTAATAGACACATACAAAATATTCTACCAAACACCAAAGAATACATATTCTACTCAGCAGCACATGAAAGTTTCCCCAAAATAGATCACATACTGAGACACAAAACAAATCTCAACAGCTACAGAAAAATTGAAATAACTCCATGTCTCCTGTCTGACCACAATGCAATAAGGCTTAAATTCAACAGTAAAAGAATCCATAGTCATTACGTGAACTCATGGAGACCAAAACACACTATTTAATGATGAATGGTCAAAGAAGAAATCAAGACAAAAAAAAACTCGTGGAATTAAATGGAAATGAAAACACAATGCAATGAAAGTCGGGGCCCCATTAAAAACAGCCCTTAGGAGGGAATTTAGAGTACCTACATTACAAAAACAATGCAGACAGGGCACAAATAAATGACTTAATGATACAACTCAAGAATATAGAAAAACAAGAACAAGCCAACCCAAATCAGTAGACATGAAGAAATAATAAAAATCAGAGCAGAAATTAATGAAACAGAAACAAACAAACAAAAAACAAAGAATCAACAAATCTAAGAGCCAGTTCTTTGAGGAGATAAACAAGACAGGCAGACTCTTAGGCTAATTAACCAAAAGAAAGGAGGAGGACGCCCAAATTAATAGGATCAGAGGTGAATGGGGAACATGACAAACACAAAAGAAATTCAGATCATAAGGGAATGCTTTAAAAATCTATACTCCAGGGCTGGAGAGATGGCCTAGAGGTTAAGAGAGCAGACTGCTCTTGCAGAGGACCTGGGTTCGATCCCCAGCACCCACATGGTGGCTAAGAACCGTCTTTAACTCCAGTTCAGGGGAATCCAACACCCTCTTCTTTAAAAAAAAATCTATACTCCATTAAGTTAGAAAACCAAAAATGTGCTGGGTGTTGTGGTGCACGCCTTTAATCCCAGCATTTGGGAGGCAGAGATAGGCAGATCTCTGTGAGTTCAAGGCCAGCCTGGTCTACAAAGCAAGTTCCAAGGCCAGCGGGACGAAAGGGAGACCCCTTTGCCTCCAAAAAACAAAAAAAAAAAAAAAAAAAAAAAAAGAAAGAAAGAAAGAAAGGAAGAAAGAAAGAAAGAAAGAAAGAAAAGAAAAGAAAACTGAAAAAGAAATGGATGAATATTTAGATTCATCGGAACCACCAAAGTTAAACAAAATCAACTTATAAAAGTCAGTATCCTTTCTATACACCAATCACAAGCATGCTGAGAAAGAGAGTATGGAAGCATTCCCATTCACAATTGTCTATCAAGCAATATCTAGGTGAGCTGGAGAGATGATTCAGTGTTAAAAGCACTGGCTGTTCTTACAGAAGACCCACGTCGAACCCCAGCACCCACACAGCACTTAACAACTGTCTATAACTCCAGTTCCAGGGGATACAATGTTTTCTTCTGCCTCTGTGAGAACTGCATGACACAGGTACACTTACATGCATGCAGGAAAGGCATGTATACACATAAAATAAAAATAATAAAACTTTAAAAAATAAACAGTACCTCGGAAAAAAACCTAACCAAAGAGGTAAAATACCTTTACAACAAAAACATTAAATCTCTGAAGAAAGAAATTAGAGAAGGCACTAGAAGATGAAAAGAGCACCGGCAAACTCATGGACTAGTGGAATTAATACTGTGAAAATAACTATCCTACAAAAGCAATGTACAGACCTAATGGAATCACAATCAAAATCCCCATTATATTCTTCATGGAAATAGGAAAATTACCCTAAAATTCCTATGGAAGCATAAAAGACCCTAGAGAGCCAAAGGAATCCTGAACACAAAGAACAATGCTAGAAGGATTGCCAAACCAGTTTCAAGCTATGTTATAAAGCGATAGTAATAAAAAGAACATGGAGCTGGACATGGGGACACACACCTTTCATTCCAGCACTCCAGAGGCAGAAGCAGGTGGATCTCTGTAAGATCAAAGCCAGCCTGGTCTACATAATGAGGTCTAGACCATCTGGGGTCACTGAAGAAATTGTCTTTTAAAAGCAAAGTAAGCAAGCCAACAAAAGCATAGTGGAAGGGGGAAGAAAGTGTAAGAGGCAGAGAACAGAGTGCCTGCTGCTAGATAGTGTCTTCTAGACATGGCAAGGAAGCTGCACCCATGTGACCTCAATAACATGGCTGCCTAAACAAGACCTGTGGAATGACAGCACCAGTAGACACACTAACTTGGAATTTCACAAGGCCATTGTTGGAGACCACTGCCCTGTTGGAATTCTGCAGAAAGCATGATTGACTACATGTACAACATCGCCAGTAGTCAGGATTGTCTATGATGCCAGAGAGACAGGCGTGTATGCACACAGGGTCCTGAAGTGCAGTGTCCCTTATGTTCATGTTTAGTTTAAAAAAAAAAAAAAAAACCTATGTCTTATTTACATTGTTGTGTGAATATTTGCTCTGCACCTTACAAACAGGCCCCACTTTGTGCTAATTGTTTCCTGGGCTCCTGCAGAGAAATGTCCTTTGATATGTTTGTCATTTCTTCCTGAATATCTGCTTAGAGCACCCCATCCCTGTGAATAAAACCTTGAGATTTACAGACTCAGTGTTCTTTGCTCTATGGAAAAAGGAGCCTCTGGTTCCAAACTTTCTTAAATATTGAATTGTCTGTGTATGGTATCTTATTATCAGATACTTCACCATCCCTCTGTGTGTCTACCACTACCCAGCCACAAGGGATGGGGCAGGCCACACCCCTACATGAACACCACTGGTAATCCTTGGCTCTTGAGAGAAGGCGAATCAGTTTTCTCCAGAGACAAGCTCCCTCATAGGCTATCTGGTCCAAAGTGGCCAGCTCTAAACATCTGAGCAACGCTAAATGGGGTCAGTAAGGTGTGTATGTGTGTGTGTGTGTGTGTGTGTGTGTCTGTCTGTCTGTGTCTGTGTGTCTGTGTGTATGTCTATGTCTGTTTAATAATAATTATAGGATAGGTTGTAAATATGAGAGGGCGTTGGGAGACATAGAAGGAATTAGAGGGTTAGAGCAAGAGTAGAAATGATGAAAATACAGTACTCATGTAAGAAATTTTTAAAAAAATTTCAATTCAAGTAAAAATCATTAATTGCCAAGCAAAGCTGAAGCCCAGCAAGATGGAATAATTCTGTGTAATGGCAAATGGTGGGCAGCGGGCAGAGCTGGGGCTGAACCCAGACCTCTTCAAATCTATTCTAGGGTCTTCTCTTCCTTGTGTCTGCCTGCCATCTATCACGTTTAGGTCAATGGCATGGTCCTAAAACACTACTTTCTATAGCTCAGAAGGCTGGGGGACAGCTTACAGCTTTATTGAATTTTATTTTCCGCAGACCACAGGGTTTTGTAATGGTGAAATATTTCTGATGTGATCTGGATCCCTTCCTTTAATTCATCAGCTATCCATACAAATGTCAAGCATGCCAATGTAATTTTCTTCAGAATGATACATCACCATCTGAACACTAGTCATCTCGTCTGATCTGCAGAATTAAAAGCACATTTCTCTTCAGAAGAGAACAAAACTACAGGCCTGACAAACAAGACATATTTTTCCTGGTTTGGGGTGAGCGGGTCTCCATCATAAAGTAAAAGAGTTACACCGAAGGACTTAGGCAGGCACGTTCATCTTCCTCACATCTCAACACCAGCCCTGGTACTCAGGCCTGGGACTCACTCCAACTGACTATGTCTAATAACTAAAACAATCACTTGTCTAACCTGCCAAGCTGCAGGTAGCTGGTATACTGTGGGCACTGGGAGTAAGACGCAGGGCGGTGTGGAGGATAGGAAACTGGTGCAGCAGAAGTATTGTTCCTGCTGTGTAGCTTGGAAGACATGCGAGACCAAAGAGCTCATCCCTGGGGTAACTCGGAGGGAGTCCTCAGCATGCTGCTCTCCTAGGTGTGATCGCACATGAGTGTGCAAGCGTCCTCACAGCCAAACAAGGGCATGCACTTCACTTCCTCCCTAAAGGATCCCACTGCCCAGAACTAATGGGGGAGCTCCGTGCTGGTGGCAGCCAGTCACAGCACCAAATGCATGCAGACAATCAGGATATGTCAACTGAGACTTTGGAGTTTGATTACTGAGAGTGAGAGAGATGGACAAAGAGGGAGGAGGGAGGGAGGGAGGAGGGAGGGAGGGAGGGGGGAGAGAGAGACAGAGAGAGAGAGAGAGAGAGAGAGAGAGACAGAGAGAGAGAACACCTCTTTTTGTTTCTTGAGACAGGGTATTNAGGGGAATGAGCCCCTTTTCTGACCCGTCCTCTTGCATTACATGACATGGGTACATCTATCTACAACAGGTAATACATTCATACACACAAAAATAAAAAAAATAAAATATTTGTCAAAAAGCATTAATGTCCACCATACCAGCCCTGCAGATAATACTGGAAGCAATACTTTGGACTGATGAAAGCATTAAGCATACTCAAGAGACTAAAGGTCTGGGCATGGGACGCATATCTTATAATCACCAGGGCTGGGGAGCAGAGGCAGGCAGATCATCTTGCAAGTTTGAGGCCAGCATGACTTACATAATGAATTCAGGCCAGCTATGGATACACAGTGAGACTCTCTGTCTCAGAGAAGAGGAGAGAGAGCATAAAGAAAACAATAAAGCTGTTAATTACTGAAATACAGATAGAACAAAGATATAAATAGAAAGGTTATTTTTTAAATGACAGCAATTAGCACACACTTTCAATATATATATATAAATATTAATGGTCTGAATCCCCAATCAAAAGATCAAAATGTTAGTTGAATGGACTAAGAAACAAAATCCATATTTCCTTTGCTACAAGAAACTTAACTTATCTTCAAGGATAAGTACTACCTTACAGTGAAAGGGAGAAAAACGTTTTCCAAGCAAATAAGATCAGGAAACAAAGAGCTGTCACTATCCTAACAAATATCTCACAAAATAGACTTCAAAAAAAATTAATCAGAAGAGATAAAGGACATTTTATTCTGATCAAGGGAATAATTAACCAAGAAGACATTATAATTCTAAATATATATGCAACAGGCTCTGGCATACCCAATTTCATAAAAATTATACTACTAGAAGGAACTGAAGAACAGATCAACCCTAACTCAGTAATAGTAAATGATTTCTATACTCCAATTTTTCAATAGCTAGGTCATCTGGACAAAAAATAAACAAGAAACACTGAAATTAAATGATACAAAACAAAATGGACCTAATAGACACATACAAAATATCTACCAAACACCAAAGAATACATATTCTACTCAGCAGCACATGAAAGTTTCCCCAAAATAGATCACATACTGAGACACAAAACAAATCTCAACAGCTACAGAAAATTGAAATAACTCCATGTCTCCTGTCTGACAATGCAATAAGGCTTAAATTCAACAGTAAAAGAATCCATAGTCATTACGTGAACTCATGGAGACCAAAACACACTATTTAATGATGAATGGTTCAAAGAAGAAATCAGAACAAAAAAAAACTCGTGGAATTAAATGGAAATGAAACACAATGCAATGAAAGTCGGGGCCCCATTAAAAACAGCCCTTAGGAGGGAATTTAGAGTGCCTACATTACAAAAACAATGCAGAGACAGGCAAAATAAATGACTTAATGATACAACTCAAGAATATAGAAAAACAAGAACAAGCCAACCCAAATCAGTAGACATGAAGAAATAATAAAAATCAGAGCAGAAATTAATGAAACAGAAACAAACAAAAAACAAAGAATCAACAAATCTAAGACCAGTTCTTTGAGGAGATAAACAAGACAGGCAGACCTTTAGGCTAATTAACCAAAAGAAAGGAGGAGGACGCCCAAATTAATAGGATCAGAGGTGAATGGGGAACATGACAAACACAAAAGAAATTCAGATCATAAGGGAATGCTTTAAAAATCTTACTCCAGGCTGGAGAGATGCCTAGAGGTTAAGAGAGCAGACTTGCTCTTGCAGAGGACCTGGGTTCGATCCCCAGCACCCACATGGTGGCTAAGAACCGTCTTTAACTCCAGTTCAGGGAATCCAACACCCTCTTCTTTAAAAAAAAATCTATACTCCATTAAGTTAGAAAACCAAAAAATGCTTGGGTGTTGTGTGCACGCCTTTAATCCCAGCATTTGGGAGGGCAGAGATAGGCAGATCTCTGTGAGTTCAAGGCAGCCTGGTCTACAAAGCAAGTTCCAGGCAGCTGGGACTAAAGGGAGACCCTGTCTCAAAAAGACAAAAAAAAAAAAAAAAAAAAGAAAGAAAGAAAGAAAGAAGAAAGAAAGAAAGAAAGAGAAAAGAAAAAAAACTGAAAAAGAAATGGATAATATTTAGATTCATCGGAACCACCAAAGTTAAACAAAATCAACTTATAAAGTCAGTATCCTTTCTATACACCAATCACAAGCATGCTGAGAAAGAGAGTATGGAAGCATTCCCATTCACAATTGTCTATCAAGCAATATCTAGGTGAGCTGGAGAGATGATTCAGTGTTAAAAGCACTGGCTGTTCTTACAGAAGACCCACGTCGAACCCCAGCACCACACACAGCACTTAACAACTGTCTATAACTCCAGTTCCAGGGGATACAATGTTTTCTTCTGCCTCTGTGAGAACTGCATGACACAGGTACACTTACATGCATGCAGGAAAGCATGTATACACATAAAATAAAAATAATAAAACTTTAAAAAATAAACAGTACCTCGGAAAAAACCTAACCAAAGAGGTAAAATACCTTTACAACAAAAACATATAATCTCTGAAGAAAGAAATTAGAGAAGGCACTAGAAGATGAAAAGAGCACCGGCAAACTCATGGACTAGTGGAATTAATACTGTGAAAATAACTATCCTACAAAAGCAATGTACAGACCTAATGGAAACACAATCAAAATCCCCATTAATATTCTTCATGGAAATAGGAAAATTACCCTAAAATTCCTATGGAAGCATAAAAGACCCTCAGAGAGCCAAAGGAATCCTGAACACAAAGAACAATGCTAGAAGGATGCCAAACCAGTTTCAAGCTTTTATTTATAAGCGATAGTAATAAAAAGAACATGGAGCTGGACATGGGGACACACACCTTTCATTCCAGCACTCCAGAGGCAGAAGCAGGTGGATCTCTGTAAGATCAAAGCCAGCCTGGTCTACATAATGAGGTCTAGACCATCTGGGGTCACTGAAGAAATGTCTTTTAAAAGCAAAGTAAGCAAGCCAACAAAAGCATAGTGGAAGGGGGAAGAAAGTGTAAGAGGCAGAGAACAGAGTGCCTGCTGCTAGATAGTGTCTTCTAGACCTGGCAAGGAAGCTGCACCCATGTGACCTCAATAACATGGCTGCCTAAACAAGACCTGTGGAATGACAGCACCAGTAGACACACTAACTTGGAATTTCACAAGGCCATTGTTGGAGACCACTGCCCTGTTGGAATTCTGCAGAAAGCATGATTGACTACATGTACAACATCGCCAGTAGTCAGGATTGTCTATGATGCCAGAGAGACAGGCGTGTATGCACACAGGGTCCTGAAGTGCAGTGTCCCTTATGTTCATGTTTAGTTTAAAAAAAAAAAAAAAAACCTATGTCTTATTTACATTGTTGTGTGAATATTTGCTCTGCACCTTACAAACAGGCCCCACTTTGTGCTAATTGTTTCCTGGGCTCCTGCAGAGAAATGTCCTTTGATATGTTTGTCATTTCTTCCTGAATATCTGCTTAGAGCACCCCATCCCTGAATAAAACCTTGGATTTAAGACTCAGTGTTCTTTGCTCTATGGAAAAAGGAGCCTCTGGTTCCAAACTTTCTTAAATATTGAATTGTCTGTGTATGGTATCTTATTATCAGATACTTCACCATCCCTCTGTGTGTCTACCACTACCCAGCCACAAGGGACGGGGCAGGCCACACCCCTACATGAACACCACTGGTAATCCTTGTCTCTTGAGAGAAGGCGAATCAGTTTTCTCCAGAGACAAGCTCCCTCATAGGCTATCTGGTCCAAAGTGGCCAGCTCTAAACATCTGAGCAACGCTAAATGGGGTCAGTAAGGTGTGTATATGTGTGTGTGTGTCTGTCTGTCTGTCTGTGTCTGTGTGTCTGTGTGTATGTCTATGTCTGTTTAATAATAATTATAGGATAGGTTGTAAATATGAGAGGGCGTTGGGAGACATAGAAGGAATTAGAGGGTTAGAGCAAGAGTAGAAATGATGAAAATACAGTACTCATGTAAGAAATTTTTAAAAAAATTTCAATTCAAGTAAAAATCATTAATTGCCAAGCAAAGCTGAAGCCCAGCAAGATGGAATAATTCTGTGTAATGGCAAATGGTGGGCAGCGGGCAGAGCTGGGGCTGAACCCAGACCTCTTCAAATCTATTCTAGGGTCTTCTCTTCCTTGTGTCTGCCTGCCATCTATCACGTTTAGGTCAATGGCATGGTCCTAAAACACTACTTTCTATAGCTCAGAAGGCTGGGTGGACAGCTTACAGCTTTATTGAATTTTATTTTCCGCAGACCACAGGGTTTTGTAATGGTGAAATATTTCTGATGTGATCTGGATCCCTTCCTTTAATTCATCAGCTATCCATACAAATGTCAAGCATGCCAATGTAATTTTCTTCAGAATGATACATCACCATCTGAACACTAGTCATCTCGTCTGATCTGCAGAATTAAAAGCACATTTCTCTTCAGAAGAGAACAAAACTACAGGCCTGACAAACAAGACATATTTTTCCTGGTTTGGGGTGAGCGGGTCTCCATCATAAAGTAAAAGAGTTACACCGAAGGACTTAGGCAGGCACGTTCATCTTCCTCACATCTCAACACCAGCCCTGGTACTCAGGCCTGGGACTCACTCCAACTGACTATGTCTAATAACTAAAACAATCACTTGTCTAACCTGCCAAGCTGCAGGTAGCTGGTATACTGTGGGCACTGGGAGTAAGACGCAGGGCGGTGTGGAGGATAGGAAACTGGTGCAGCAGAAGTATTGTTCCTGCTGTGTAGCTTGGAAGACATGCGAGACCAAAGAGCTCATCCCTGGGGTAACTCGGAGGGAGTCCTCAGCATGCTGCTCTCCTAGGTGTGATCGCACATGAGTGTGCAAGCGTCCTCACAGCCAAACAAGGGCATGCACTTCACTTCCTCCCTAAAGGATCCCACTGCCCAGAACTAATGGGGGAGCTCCGTGCTGGTGGCAGCCAGTCACAGCACCAAATGCATGCAGACAATCAGGATATGTCAACTGAGACTTTGGAGTTTGATTACTGAGAGTGAGAGAATGAGCACAAGAGAGGGAGGGAGGGAGAGAGAGAGAGAGAGAGAGAGAGAGAGAGAGAGAGACAGAGAGAGAGAACACCTCTCTTTTGTTTCTTGAGACAGGGTATTCTGGTAACCTGTAACTCCAGCTGACCTCAAATGTATGTAGACCAGGCTGGCCTTGATCTCACAGAGATCCTCCTGTCTCTGCCTTCCAAGTGCTGAGATTTAAGGCTTGTTCCACCATGCCCAGCTAGGAGATACAGAGTTTTAAAATCTGGAGATGCAGATTCCAAACTGTGTCTGGATAATTTTTGTTGAAATTCAGCCTGTTCTGTTCTTCAGACTTTCACAAATAAAGCACACCTTCCTCACCTTTTCCCCCTCCAAATGCCTTGCGGTACTTCTTAATGAGAAGTTGAAAAAAAATACAACTTCTAAAGTAAGCATGAAAATATATCACAGGGATTTGGGTATCAATGCATGACACACATACCACTGAGGATTTTAGGAAGTACACACACGTGCGTGCTTTATTTAAATGATATATGTTAATGTGCACCACACCTGTGGTTTCACATGCATGATTACTTAAATTGGAAAGAAAGAGAACTGACTTAAAGACAAACATTTTTTAGTAACTTCAAGCATATAATAATGTGACAAAAATCAGGGCAGTGTTATCCGTAAGTCCCAAGCACAGTGCACTGGACATGAGCGTTAGGAGGACAGCCAACCCCCTGAGCACCTACTCTGTTACAGGAGGCTTTTATGTGTTGTCTCATTTAATTTTCATAACACACCTGCAATAGAACTTAGTCTCCTCATTTTATAGACTGAGAAAAAAAGAACATGGAGGCATAAAGTATTTATCCAAAGCACCACGCTAATCAATTCTGTATATATTAGCTGGCTCATCTGGCCTCAAAATGTGGCTAGACCAATTCATTGCCTCCCAAGAGAAGATCTCAGTGGCTAGTTACTTCCCTTCTGCTGTCAGGCTGAGAAAGTATTATCATAAGAACCTTCCTTGCACAGAGCCTTGCACTTCCATATTCTTTCAAAGGCTTTCAATCCACCAACATCTATTTATTTTGAGGTGTTAACATTCATTTGGCAAATGGAGAAAACAGAACCTGGAAACATTAAGCAAATTGTCCCAGGTCATCCAGTAAGTGAATGAACGAAGACCAGGACTGAGGGTTCCAGACTTTTGGTCCCAAGGCTCAGAGCCTTGCTCTGTGATTCTTCCAGACCAAAGAGCCAACGTTTTTCTAAGGAGTCCCATCAGGGAAAAGGGGGCTAAGAGTGAATGCCTTGAGATCCCATAGATCAACAGTGCCATTGTACCAGGAGTGGAGGGAACCATGGCCACCCCTTCCCAATGTCTGAAGACCCTCATGAAGAGCATGTGTTGATCCCTGTGGTTATAAATGCCTGCTGTCCTTTCCTGGAGACCAGTCTAGGCTGTACCTGCAGCTCCAGATGCTTATTTCTATCAACTCTACTAGAACCTTTCCAGCCTTTCTTTCTTCACATATGCTCTAGGTATATCAAGTTGCTTTTCATTCAAAGTCCTACTCCTGTCACAAAGCCAGACCTACAGGAGCTTCAGCTTATATTCTCTGTCCCTTCACTTTTCTTTTCTATGCTAATATTGGGTCAAACTGTGGATTCTGCCTCTCTGTCCACTGCTATGGGTGCAGTGGTTGAACATACGGCTCTGGAGAGAGATTTCCTAAGATCACTACTAGCTGCTGCCCTTGGGCACATTACCCATCCTCTCTGATTCTGTTCATCCTTCACTTAGTGGGAAGAACACTGATACCTGGCACTCCAGGCTATAAAAGGCCCAATTAGGTCAATTCATGTGACTCCTTATCTCTGCCTCTCTTGCCCATCCTTACAGGCTTTACTTAGAATTCACCTTCTCCAGAGAACCTCCTAGTTCTATATACTCTCCTGGCCACAGAAGCTAGCCTATTCCCAGAAGTCAGCAGGAGCTCAATAATTATGTACCAAGTGAATATTTAATGATGATTTGCCAAACAACTGAATCATGAGGTCCTAAAAGTTGGTCGATGAACTAGTGGAGTGGACAATCTTCAGTAACCTGAAAAAACTGCCCAGAACCCTGTCTCACCAGCAGCTCACAAAACATAACCAATGCCTGAGTTTATTCTGTTAGGTGCAAAGACTTTCGATGAGGCTGGTCAGCAAACCAGTCTGCCTGCATACATGCATGCATGCCATTTCTGGGCATGTGCAGACCTTAAGCCAGGCAGCCTCATTAGCTGATGGGTTATAGCAAGATGGCACCATGACAGTGACTCATGCTTTTGAAATAATTGGTGCCTGGAAATGAAGCGTTTGGTCCAAGATAAAGCTGCATAAGGTAGGTTCCTGTCACCCCAGGAGACAATCCAGAGGAACCTGGCTGCCATCTATCCTCTGCTCCCCCAGGAAAAGCAGAACTTAATGCGATTGTATCTGGCATTAAGCAATATATCTGGCCTTGGATCATTAGCTTATATGGCTCACAAAAATACAGTAACAAATCTGAAATACTTGCTTAATTTATTTCCCTGCCTCAATCCCTTCCAGCTGCAGCTGATAGGATATGCAGAACACATTCTTCTCTCAGGAAGACAGAAGCAAATCTTTGGGAGAATTATGAAAGGAAATAAAGAAGGAGTCACCCAGGGACCACAGCTAAACAAATACTCAAGCAATCTAATTGATTCTCTAATTTGAAAAAGTGACAGATTAACAGGGTTTTATGACAATTTTATGGATAATATTTCCATAATTTCTTCCCAGTTAAGCGATCGATAAAATCTAAGACTATACTCTTGTTTATTTCTGAAAATGAAAAGCAACCTGGAAAATATTTTATGGAGGATTTCAAATGTACCAACTCACTATAATCTTCAGGACACAGGTGGGTACAGAGACCAGGTCAGCAGATCCTGCATGCACCACTCCACAGAAGGAGTAGAGAGTCCCGCTCAAGAGGTACTGCATGCACTGAACCATTCTGGACTTCCCACAAACCCCATAATTCAAGCATCTAGGAAGAACTGAAGAGGACAAGAATTTTTTTTGCCAAATGAACAACATGGGAAAGGACCATCTGCATGCAAATAACACTAGTCTAAAGTGATTCAATGAGAGGCCAGGAGATCATCTGTGCCGCCTGAGAGATACCCAGTTTGCATTTCGATTTTAGCAAGCCCCTTATTTTTCATGAAACTCTTTGAATCACAGTAGTGCATATAGGGCATTGAACATAATTCAAGAAAAGGTTTGAAATATGCCAGGAGTGGAGATATTAAGGAAAGACTATAAAATGTAACTTTGAATGATGACTAATTCTGAGGACTGGTCGTGGCATGCCACAAGCTCTTGCAAGCATGAGCTCACTTACTATAACCTACCCGACCCCTGAACATTTGGAACAAATTCCTCACTGTGGAGCTGCTTTTTCCTCTTTGTTGCTTTTAAGCACTTTGGGGTATGATGGACATGCACAGGTGGTAGATATTGAATGAATTTTACAGGATGAGCTTAGGGAGAAGTATACACGTATACACTCGTGAAGGCACTATCACCATTATTATATTGCCTCCAAGTATTCACAAGTCCACAAAAGACTCATGCCCTTGATTCCATCATGAAAAATGCCACCCCTCTACATCCTGTTCACAGAGGTTAGATTACTTCCAGAGCTCTCCATATGCTCAATAATTATGTACCACAGTTTCCCAACATATGAAAGAATGAACCCATTATTGGGTTCTCAGAGCTTTAGCTGGGCTCTTGAGAAAAGCTAAGCCAAAGATCTGGAGGTTGTATGGGCCAATAACCAAATACGAGTGGTCTAAAGAAGGTCTGCCAAGGAGGAGGTTTATCTCCATGCAAATCAAGGGTAGTTTCCTCAACCCACAGGAAGGCTCCTCCACAGCCACTTCCAGATTCACAGAGCACCGCGAGGAGCCCCTCCCCAGCTTGATCCTTCATGCCCTGCCTCTGCCAGAACCAGAGGCAGTGAACAAATGTGGAGAGGTGCAGAGGAAGGGCCAGTCTCCCAACAGAAGCTGCAGAGCATCTACCAAACCAACCGTAGCCACTGGCAGAGAGCCAGGGTCCCTTCCTGCTCATTCCACCAGATGGGGCCATGGCAGACTCGAGTCAGGAGAGGCAGTGCCAGGTCCCACTGCTGGAGACACTTCAGCTGGAGAAAAAGTAAGAGTGTTCCAGATGTTTATCTTTCTACTGTTTCAACAGAGAACGAGAAGTACCAGAAGTACAGGAAACTCCACAAAATGATAGTTGGCAAAAGCTAATGTTTATGAAGAGTTGGCTTTTATAAATTGCCCTGTCTACTCTTCAGAATGATCCAAAAAGAAGGTACTACTAAAATTCTCATCCCGAGGTTAGGAAATGGGAGTTCGGACAGGTTAGACAGATTCTCCAGGGTTGCAAAGCTAGCACCAAAATGGTCTATGATAATGGTCTCTCGCATGTATGCAGACACACCACTCACCTGCCTGCCATCCCGTGGATCTCAGAATTTCTTTCCTGTAGGGGTAAGTTAAAGGTGTGTCAAGAATAGCTTCCACTCGGGGCTGGAGAGATGACTCAGCAGCTAGGAGTACTGGGTGCTCTTGCAGCTCATCTGGGTTCCATTCCCAGCACCCACAAAGTAGCTAACAGTCACCTGTAACTCCAGTTCCAGGGGATCTGATACCCTCTTCTGAACTCTGCAGACACACATATATAGTGCACTTACATACATGCAAAATACTCATACACATAAAATAAAAATAAATAACTCAAAATAATAAGAATAGCTTCCATTCCATCTGAGTTCTCAGGATTCGAGCCTCGGGTCCATTCCATCTGAGATCTCAGGATTCAAGCCTCGGGTCCATTCCATCTGAGATCTCAGGATTCAAGCCTCGGGTCTCTCTGGGAGAAAAAGGGACTTTGAAATGGCGCATTTATTCATGTTATCTCTCGGAGGCATTTCTATCTCTTTCTGAAGGAGCCACAAGAAGCTCCATCTGTTCAAGAAGATTTCACCTTGAGGCCAGCCCAGAAAAGCTGAGGAAGACAGGTTACAAGTGCAAAGCTGTCCATGTCTTGGAGAAAATAGGTCCATTTATTTCTTTTTCTCTGAGTCAGAAAGGTTTTTCATTTGTTTCAGTAGAAGCTGTTATGTTCCCTTGGAAAAGATTTTAGGAAAATGTATATCTATTTAGATATTCTAGTTCATGAGAGATTAATATGCTTATAACATTAGAACAAAACAGACTTGTACAATTCCCCCAAAATGAATGTGAACTCACAGGCCGGAGTTCAATCAGCATTTTTTAATGTCACTTTTTATGGACATCCATCTGGAGTGGGGATGAGGTGTGTATTATACCACTTGGCTCAGGCACAGGCTGGACTGTATCATTTCATACTTGATTGCAGTACTTCTCCATTAGTAAGTAGAAATGGTGGTTGGAACTGCACAATAGCAGAAAGATTAGTGTGAATCCTATGTCCCAAAGCAGTTGCTAGGATCAGACTTCAGACTGCTCACCTCTTCCATGAAAGGCCAGCAAGCCACAGCGAAGGTTGCATTATGAATACTTGGCATCACGTCGTATTTCATTGAGTGGAGGCAAATACCTAACTGCGAAAGGAGTTTCCACTAAGAAATCTTAGAAAAGCATATTTTCATCTCCACTGATTCAGAATCAGGAAACAGCCATAAATAGCACAGTGCAGGTGAGAGGCACAGAAGACTATAGGAGAGGACCCTGATGAGGTGTGAAATTCTGCCTGTGTGGATCAGGACCTTGTTATGATTGTTGACTAATAGCATTGCAGAGCTGTGAGGGGCCTGAGAGATTCTCTAGAATGATAGCCACACCATGATATATACCTAAGATCACATGAAAAGATGAATTCGAGGATGGCGCCACCAACTGGTTCCCCTTCCCGTTCCCATTGTCTCTGTCTGATTCTTGCTAGGATTGACACCTACACCGCTACCTGCATCCTCAGAGAGAGGGAGAATAGGGCCAGGAGGAACATACGTCAAGGAAGCCACGTGATCATGCTATCTTGGGTCCTCAGCACTCCCCACTGGCCAGTACAGAGAGATGGATACCTCCCAGTTCCCATCACACCAAGTGCTAGTCACTGGGAAGCTCTTAGGAAACACTCCACAATTTCAATAGTATCTTCCAGCAGACCTTTCTGAAGGCCTATTATGTGTCAGGCATTGCTCAAAGCGCTGGGATGAGACAGTGAGTACAAACAAAGACCCTGTCATTGCCACATTCAGATTCTAGGATGGAGGAGACAAATGTGACATGATTTTAAAAGTAAGTACCCAACGTGTTAGAAGATAATAAGTGCTATAGAAATATGAAAATGTAGAGCTAGTGCTACAGAGATAAGAAACACAGGAAATGGAATAGGGCAGGACACAGTAGGATGTAAGATGGAGAGGGGAGATTTGAGGCCAAATCTGAAGGAGACAAACAGGTATCTAGAGAAGGGCATTCTAGGCAGAATACTAAAAGTCCTAAGGCCTGGCATGTTCGAAGAACAGCAAGGGAAGCACTGACTGGAAAGGTGAAGACCAGCCAGACAGGCAACAAGCTTGTGCCCAAGCTCATGTTCAGCTATCTTTCTTATACAGCTGAGCCCCACCAGCTTAGGCTTGGTACCACTCACAGTGGGCTGAGCCCTCCCTCCTATGTCAATTAGAAATCAAGAAAATGCCCCCCCACATAGTCACAGGCCAGGCCGATGGGGGAAACACTTCAACTGTGTCCCCTTTTCCCATGTGTGTGAAGCTCACAGCCAGGATCAGGCATCGCAGCACTGAGTATGGTCATACTTAACAGTCTGCTACTGGAGTGCCACACTCAGATGCCACATGAAGCCAAACCGGGAAGCTTAAAGGACAGAGCAGAGCAGCTACCAACAAAGGGAAACTGGACTGTGGAGGGGCAGCTACTAAGAGACTATGACCAGTTGTCCATGTCTGAGACTTCCTCAAAGAAACAGGAAATTCATATATATATATATATATATATATATATATATATATACATATATGGCTTCGGGATGGGGTTTTCTAATTTTTTAATGTTAACAGATTCAAAAGAACTTTTTAAGATCCACACAGGCTAAACAGAACACATGTGCAAAACAGATTTAGTTCATGAGGTTCCCTCTGGTACTCCTAGACTAAGAGTCTGATTCACCACTGAAAACCAGACCTACTAATCCATGAACTGTTCTGGTTTGTTTGTGAAGCACCTCTATGAAAGCTCATATAGTAAATGCTTCTTCCCCAGCTGGTGGCGATATCTGGGGATGTTCTGGAAACTTTAGGAAATGGGATCTAGCTGTAGGAAGGGGGGGGGAACAGGAGAGGCAGGATCCTTTGGGAATGCTATGTGTGTGTGCACGTGTGTACGTGTTTGTGTGTGTGTTTGTGTATTAGTGTGTGTTCTATGTTGGAGTACACACGTTCTGTGTTGGAGTACACACATGCATGCAGTTGGGCATGCACATGAAGCACACGTGGAGGTCAGGAAAACTTCTGGTGTTTGTCCTCAGCTGCCTTCCACTTTTGTTTGAGACAGGGTCTCACATGTGGTAGGTTAGCTGGCCAGCAGCTTCCAGGGATCTGCCTGCCTCTGCTCCCGCTTCACACTGCCGGGATTACAGGTATTCCCAATGTTCAGGGGTTTTGTGGGGTTTGAGGATCTGAACGCAAATCCTCATGATTTTAAGGCATGTCTTTTACCAACACAGCCATCTCTCCAGGCCCTTCTTGGTGGTCCCTGGGCTCTTCCTGTCTCTCCACTTCCTGTTGACAATAAAGAGAATGTCCTTTCCTAATGCTCTTGCTGCCATAATGTTCTGTCTGGTCATGTGGGGCCAGACAACCCCATGGAATGGATCCTCTGAAACCGTGATCCAAAAGAACTATCTCTTCCCTTCTGCTGTTTCCATCGGCTATTTAGTCACTGGTGGACTGTAGTAATTCTGACAAATACCAGTCAGCACTGCTTCCGGATGCTCCCAGGTTTTCATCTTCAAAAATGCACAGACATTCGCTTTGAGTTTAGCTGCCAGGGATGCGAACATTTATATTGGAGGCCGGGAGGCTGAAGTCCTTCAGAGTGCATTTAATATTCAGTTATTAAGAAAAAATAAGCTGGATGTGGTGCTGCATGCCTTTATAATCCCAGCACTCAGGAGGCAGGGGCAGGAAGATCTCTATGAGCAAGGCCAGCCTGATCTACATAGTGAGTTCCAGGACAGCTGGGACTACAGAGAAACCCTGTCTCCAAAAAAGACCAAAAGAAAAGAAAAAAAAAAAAAGAAAGAAAGAGAAAAAAGATAATGTAATTCTATGAAAGATTCAAGCGCTCGCTGGTCACCCATCATGCTAGGTTATTTTCTTCGGAAACACCATCTAAGTAAAGCTTGCTACAAAGTGACAGATATGGAGATTAAAAGTTAACCTAAACTGGAAAAAACTAATGTCTGAATTCATCACTGTTTAGGTCAAGAAAGTAAAAACAACCAGAAATGATTTTGCAAGGGAAGGAACAGGGGAATCCCCTCATCAATTTATATAATTACTGACAACTCACATAATGAGCTTATCTTAGCTCCATAAATCAGCTGATCTGCCAGTTATTGAGTCACTAAAAGGGGGAGAGCTTGAGATGGAGCTCGTGGGAGAAGGTCAAGAGGTGGGGAAAAGCTACTGTCCCTGCGACCTCCCCTAGGCAGTGTGGATCCTTTGGGAGCATGCCAGGTTCCGGGGACAGCCACAGCCACAGCCATCCCCAGACCTCCCTTCCCCTTCCATGAATAGGCCTTGGAGCAGCCCTGATACCAGTGGGCCAACACAGGCTCTTCCCAGGCCCCAGTGGATAAACTCCAAACTGCAGAGAGAGGGCAAGAAAGGAACCTAGCGAATCCTATCCTCAGCCGAGCCAAATACTGAAATTCCTAACTGGAAAGAATGTGTATACAATCCCATCTCATTTCTAGGATACCAGACAGAGAGGTAAGCTCACAGGAGGCTTCTTGCCCTCACTAACAAAGACTCTGCTCACCAATGCAGCACCGATGTCCAGGGAAAAAGAGAAAAAAGAAATAATTGTGGCCAGGAAGTGGCCTGATTCTGTCACCCTGCAATCTGTCTCCTTAAGGAACTCACTCCTGTCCAGGCTCCTGTCACAATCCAGAGAGAGGACATCCTGAGTTCCAAGGCAGTGAAATGCGAAGACCCAGAATCTCTCCTCACTGGAAGAGCCCAGCATGCTATCGAGCAGACTCACTACAGGGAGATGCTCACAGCTCATGGCCAAGGGTCTTGAAAAGGCAGCTTCTCACCAGGATACTCATGCCTGACACAGAAGAGCAGTGTCAGCTCCTGGTACCAAACTCTTTAGATGGCAAAGTCACCTGAAGGAAAATACTAATGTTGGTGCCCAGGCATGTGTCAACGAATAACAACTCTGGCAAGAGCAGCAATGCTGGGTAAGAGCAGGTATATGCCCTTGACGTTGAAGATGACTGGCTGCAGTCAGGGCGCATTACCTTCCAGGTGATCCCTAAAAGTTTAACAAGCAGGCTACTTTGAGCACTGGGTATCAGGAGACCACTGCTATTAGCAGAAGGCTCATGTAAACAAATCTTCTGCCCTCACACCTGAAGGCTTCCAGAGGGCAGCTTTTCAGAATCTGTGGAACACTGATGAAAAGGGCACTATGTGCCACACACACATTTCTTCCACTTAAATCTCACAGCAACCTAAAAAANTATATCGGAGGCCGGGAGGCTGAAGTCCTTCAGAGTGCATTTAAATTCAGTTATTAAGAAAAAATAAGCTGGGATGTGGTGCTGCATGCCTTTATAATCCCAGCACTCAGGAGGCAGGGGGGCAGGAAGATCTTATGAGCAGGCCAGCCTGATCTACATAGTGAGTTCCAGGACAGCTGGGACTACAGAGAAACCCTGTCTCCACAAAAGACAAAAGAAAAGAAAAAAAAAAAAAAAAAAGAAGAAGAGAAAAAAGATAATGTAATTCTATGAAAGATTCAAGCGCTCGCTGGTCACCCATCATGCTAGGTTATTTTCTTCGGAAACACCATCTAAGTAAAGCTTGCTACAAAGCGACAGATATGGAGATTAAAAGTTAACCTAAACTGGAAAAAACTAATGTCTGAATTCATCACTGTTTAGGTCAAGAAAGTAAAAACAACCAGAAATGATTTTGCAAGGGAAGGAACAGGGGAATCCCCTCATCAATTTATATAATTACTGACAACTCACATAATGAGCTTATCTTAGCTCCATAAATCAGCTGATCTGCCAGTTATTGAGTCACTAAAAGGGGGAGAGCTTGAGATGGAGCTCGTGGGAGAAGGTCAAGAGGTGGGGAAAAGCTACTGTCCCTGCGACCTCCCCTAGGCAGTGTGGATCCTTTGGGAGCCTGCCAGGTTCCGGGGACAGCCACAGCCACAGCCATCCCCAGACCTCCCTTCCCCTTCCATGAATAGGCCTTGGAGCAGCCCTGATACCCAGTGGGCCAACACAGGCTCTTCCCAGGCCCCAGTGGATAAACTCCAAACTGCAGAGAGAGGGCAAGAAAGGAACCTAGCGAATCCCATCCTCAGCAGAGCCAAATACTGAAATTCCTAACTGGAAAGAATGTGTATACAATCCCATCTCATTTCTAGGATACCAGACAGAGAGGTAAGCTCACAGGAGGCTTCTTGCCCTCACTAACAAAGACTCTGCTCACCTGCAGCACCGATGTCCGGGAAAAAGAGAAAAAAGAAATAATTGTGGCCAGGAAGTGGCCTGATTCTGTCACCCTGCAATCTGTCTCCTTACGGAAACTCACTCCTGTCCAGGCTCCTGTCACAATCCAGAGAGAGGACATCCTGAGTTCCAAGGCAGTGAAATGCGAAGACCCAGAATCTCTCCTCACTGGAAGAGCCCAGCATGCTATCGAGCAGACTCACTACAGGGAGATGCTCACAGCTCATGGCCAAGGGTCTTGAAAAGGCAGCTTCTCACCAGGATACTCATGCCTGGTGACACAGAAGAGCAGTGTCAGCTCCTGGTACCAAACTCTTTAGATGTCAAAGTCACCTGAAGGAAAATACTAATGTTGGTGCCCAGGCATGTGTCAACGAATAACAACTCTGGCAAGAGCAGCAATGCTGGGTAAGAGCAGGTATATGCCCTTGACGTTGAAGATGACTGGCTGCAGTCAGGGCGCATTACCTTCCAGGTGATCCCTAAAAGTTTAACAAGCAGGCTACTTTGAGCACTGGGTATCAGGAGACCACTGCTATTAGCAGAAGGCTCATGTAAACAAATCTTCTGCCCTCACACCTGAAGGCTTCCAGAGGGCAGCTTTTCAGAATCTGTGGAACACTGATGAAAAGGGCACTATGTGCCACACACACATTTCTTCCACTTAAATCTCACAGCAACCTAAAAAATTAGCTAGGAGTACACATCTGGCTTCAGGTCCCAGCTCCTCTGCTTTCTAGGTGAGTAGTCTTAGACTTCAGTCTCTAGACTGAAGTGGGCCTTGGTGCCCACAGCTATAAGATAGAAATAATATATCCTTCCATATAGGATTGTTACTTTAGAAACTATGTCATCAACGTGAATATGAATGTGCACTTTCATTAGCTTCAGCTATTATATCAACTTCAGGCTGTGGACCTTGACAGCTGTAGAAAAAAGGAATTTGGCTAAAGGCAAAAGGCTCATAAGTGGCAGAGCTGGGTCTTGGACTGAGGACTTGGCCTCAGCTACTATGAAACATTAACAGCATCCTCAGTGATGCTACAATATGGTGGAAATAAACTCAGAGAAAATTAGCAGCTTTAATTATACCAGTGAAATACATCCTGGAGCAGATACAATTTTATGGTCTGGAAAAACAGATATAAGATCTTCAACTCTTAGCTGTCACTTTGAAATAGGTGCTGTCCAAGGAAAACGAGCAATTTTAGAGCAATTGATTTTTTTCTGCAGAGAAAGGTAACAGCACTGCCTTTTTAAAACTATAAGGTACATTTCACAAGTGGAGATAAACTTGGGAAGAGACTAGAGATGGAAGGAGGACAGCACTGACAGGCTTGGCCCAGAAGGCAGGGCGTCATGAAAAGTTTACACCTGCCCTGAGGCTTCTTAGGAGTGTGCCTGGCTAGGATAAAGGATGAACAGGTGAGGACGCATCTCACAGCAGTGTCAGAGAGGGACTAGGGGCACCTACATTTTTCCTTGCCCAAGGTCTCTAGAAATACATAATCAAAGAAATATTAAACATTTTCTTCATTCGTGTACTTTTCACAATTTATCTATGTAGTGCTTTGATCGTACTCTTCCCATTATCCTCCTTTACCTTCTCCCCCTACCACCAAGCCCTCTCTTCTGAGCAAGTCTCTCTCTTGAGAGACTTGAATATATACTTTTGTTTGTCTGTGCTCCAGGTCCACTGCATTGAACTATGGTTGTCTGCATGAGCATGGGTAAGGGTTATTAACTTGAGCAAGGACAACTTACCAGCCTCTACCACTGAAGAATAGGACTTCCCTTTTTCTCATCAGCCATTAACTGCCAGTAGCTCTTCAGCTAGGGTTGAAGCCATCCCCTCCCACATCCATGATGGGAGGTTGGTAGGTGTAGCCATGTGCCATCTTAGTGGTTAACTTCTGCTGCTGTGGGTTCATGGATGCAGTGGCCATGGCAAATCCAGAAGACAGCTTTCCACAGCACCCTGCTCATCCTTAGCTCTTAAATCCCCCCACCCGCTCTCTTTATTTATTTATTTATTTTTGTATGTGTATGAATGTACTGTCTGCATGCAAGTCTGTGCACCTGTGTCGTGCAATGCCTCGGAGGTCAGAAGAGGATCTCGGATTCCCCTGGAACTGGAGTTCTCCTGGAATTAGAGGGAAATGCTTCTTTCTTGAGTCCAATCCCCAACAGAAAATACCAATAATCAATCCTGAACCTCAGAGAACTTCTACTCCCAAAGTAATGCAAAAGACCTCACTGTCTCCCCACCCCCAACACAAAATGAGACCTCACATCTTCCTGCTCTGTGCAAAAGTATAAGTCATTATATACCTTCCAGTTCAGAGGAAATACGGATTGAGCACACAGGAAACCTCTGTCAGCCCATGTCACAGCCTGCCTGCAAAGCCACCAGTAGTTCCCTGCAGGTGGGATGACAAGCGTCATGCCAAGTCACAGGGCCTCTGAGATCTATGTCCACTCGACCTCCCTCCCACCTTGCTTGGGTTCTAGCCAGAAGGACCTACTTGGGAACCCTACAAAAAGCCAAGCTCTCTACCACCAGGAACCTTCACAGGTGTATCTCATCTCTCTGGAAGGTAATTTGCCTACACTGTGGTTTATACACTGGTGGATATAAAGCATGTTTCTTGGACAGTCCAAGCCTGTCTCTGGCTGCCTGTTTCTCATTCTGGAAAATGTCACAATATGATACCTTATAGGCATGTTCATAAGTGTCAGATGAAATTAGCATTAGCAGCATTTAAACACACAGTTAAGCTACGGCATTGAGCCAGTGGTAAATGCTACATGGGTTAAAGGCGCAGAGCAGCCAGACTCTCACTGAATACTAGCACTTGGGCTCCCAGGTATTGGCTTGGTAAAGTCAGTGTTGCCTTGCTTTTTGACAGTTCTATGTTTCTTTGTAAAGTTAGGATACCTGTACAAGTGTTCCATTCATTTAATCGCTAGATGCCAATTAAGTGCTTGGCTCAGCTGAAGTGCTGAGCAAACAGATCTACATAAAACACCATGACCAAAAGCAACTTCGGGGACGAGAGAGTTTATTTCAACTCACAGGCCACAGTCTGTCATGGTGGGATTCCAAAGCAGGAACTGAATAGAGACCATGAAGGAAACAAGCCTGTTTCTGCTTAGGGATGGTGCTGCCTGCCCATAGTCAGCTGGGCTCTCCCATATCACTCAGCAATCAAGAAAATACCACAAGACATGGCCACAGGCCAGTCTAAAGAGGGAAATCCCCATTTGATGTTCCCTCTATCCAAATGTCTATGTTTGTGTCAAGTTGGCAAAAAACTAACTATGGCATACCCCCTGGGGAGTTTATATTCCAGTGGAATTTACGTTATCTCAGGTTCATTTATCAGGTCCATTACATGGTTCAAACAAGGGCCAAGGACTAAATGGGAGGAAGGGTGCCAGGCAACCAGACGTAGTTTCAGACTGACCATGAGTGACTGCTCCCCTCGCATCCCAAATCATCACACCCCAGACTTATTACTATTTCCCCATTTTCCAGCCTTATCATGCCCCCGGTGCTCAGCATCCACAGGCACTCAATCACAACGCTCGGCTGCTTTATTAGAGCAGCTTGCAGCCGATGCACTGCCCCTTATCTTGGAGCTCCACTGCAGCGAGCGCTAGTCTTAAAATGATCTTTTCCAGGTATCGTTTCACTTGACCCTGATGATAATTAATTTTAAGAACTGATCGAGATGTTAGATGGGGACCAGCCTCTGGAAATGGATGATCATGTGGGTTTATCATGACAACAAGGCCTTTTTAAGACATTTGCAGCTGGTTGGCTGGGAAAGGCAGCTTGGTGATAAGCATCGTGGCGGCTACACAGATCATCAACGTTAGCTTCTGTTATTAGTTTCATTATTTCAAACAAGTTCCGTTCTGTGCCTGTGGGAAAATTGGCCCAGAAGACATCTTTGCATTTTAATGGAGTCAACAAATATTAAATGGAGACTATATCCACAGCTGGGCAGCTCTGTTTACCTAGGGTACATCCCAAAGAGCAGGCAAGTAAGGTGGGCATGGGCACAGGACTCTGTCCTTCTAAGTGTCAACTCCAGTGGAAAGGAGATTGTACCACACTGCCCTGTGATGGATACCACCACAGGTACCGGCAGAGATGTCCTATACATAGAGGCCTGTGTTTTTCGTCCTTGGATATCAAGACAGAGAGGGAAGTGGTAACAAAGTGAGAGAAGGTGGGGTATATGAATTTGAAAAGGCAGAAATGCCCCCCATCTCAGAAGAGTGTTTCCGAGCATCTCCCTTTTGATAAAATCCAGATTCTTCATCTCTATTATTTCCTAATCATGTGTTTTTAAATGCAACGCTGGCCACAAAGAGCCTCATTCTATCATCCAGAATATGTGGCTAACATACACCAGGTACTACTGATCCTACCAGCCATTCTGAGACTCCAGTCATGAAATGAGAATACCACAAAGTTCAAAAAAAAAAATAAATGAATGCAACAAGTAATGAGGATTCAAGGCTGGGGAGGTGGCTCACAGAGTGCTGGCTGTACAAGCATGAGAGCATGAGCTAGCTAGAGCTCATGTTAAAACGCCGGCATGGGGGCTGGAGAGATGGCTCAGTGGTTAAGAGCACCATCTGTTCTTACAGAGGATCCACGTTCAATTCCCAGTACGACACGGGGGCTAACAGCCATCTATGACTCCACTTACAGGGAATCTGACACCATCTTCTGTCTCTGTGGGCCCTGCACAATGTGAGTGCACTCACACATGTGCAGGCAATACAGTCATGCACATAAAATAAAAATAATAAATAAAATATTTTTAAAGCCAGGCATGGAGTGGCCTTGTTAACCCAGGCTGGAGAGCTGGAGAGAGGCAAATCCCTGCAGTTCCAGGACTAACTAGCTTAGCTGAATCAGCAAGCCTGGGCTAGTGAGAAACCCTGATTCATAAAGTGGACATTATCCAAGGAGGAAAAATGCCCAGAAAACACACACACACACACACACACACACACACACAAAACTCCAGAAATGAAAATGCCCTTAAGACAAGACTAGATATGATTTTTCCATTGTTCATTACAGCCCATACTTGTACAAGAAAGAAAAGACTTTATTAGCTGCCACAGCAGCCCTGAAGAAAGAGGGATGAGAGAAGAAAGTTCCTCTAAGCCTCTGTGCTGCAGAGCCACGGAGTCCCGCAGAGCCCAGGGATGAAGAGTCTACCCACACTGCAAAGGATTCATAGAAACTAGTCCAGGCTGTGGGATGGAGGGTACGAGCCTGTGCAGAAGTAGCTTTACCCACCACTTGTCTCAGCAGACCATCATGTCCTGGGACCCCAGAGCATCCCACAGCACAGGCACTGTCCTAGCAGAGCCCAGCTTTGCACTGTGAAGGCCCTTTCTGTCTCAGAACCTTGCTGACTAGGGTAGGTATAGACCTGATATTGCCACCAATTTTAGTAGGCTAGGATGCCTTGGGCCATAATGAACTTGTGGCACCATTAGAGAGGCTGAAAAGTTAGTTAAACTTCCACGCTACAGCTGAGCTGACTATCTCCTAAAGGACAAGCCTAGTAAACAGATCAAGATGTTTCCCAAACACGAAGGAGATAGAAAACGTGAGCAGTTATCTACTTTGTTTTAGTGATAGATGTCTGGGCATCATTCCAAGGCAACATCATTCCGGTGTTGACTAACCTAGGACTCCCGAGGCTCAGAAAGATCGATCCTTGGGACAGAAAGAGAGCAGTATGGAGTCTTAATTCCCCAGAGCAGAGGAGGCTTGGGAACTTCAGCAGAGCCTCAAGCAGGACTGATGTCCTCAGACAGGGAATGTGCACTGCCCTTTCCAGGTCTCAGGGTCATGTAATAGAGATGCTGTCCACTAGAGAGCATTGCAAGATAATGTGCAAGGTTCTCCCTGCGTGTGCAGGGGATCTAACTTTCCGTCAACAGAAGACTTGGAAAATAAGTGAAAGATCAAGAGTATTCTGATTATCCAGCTATATCTTTATGTTCTAATCTTCAAGGACATGGCACCTGAGCACCTACCCATGCTGCAGTAGAGGGCCTGTACCCATACACGTACTAGCAGTATAGAGTGGACTCAGTGGGGGGAAAAAGAGCACATGAATTTGGGAGGGAGAAGTGATAGAGGTGATGGGGAAGGAACTGGAGTACAGGGAATATGGGACGGACTTGATCAAACACATTATGTGCAGGTACGAAACTGTCAAGCAATTTATAGAAAGTTGTCCAGAATCTAGCATTAAGTGAGAGTACACTTTTGTAAACAATGTATGGAGTCTACTTCTATTTCTGTAAAATCCTAGGAGTAAATTTTGGGGCTGTGGTACCAACAACTTAGAGTCATCATCTCCCCTGATCCTCAGTAGGAGAAGAGCTACTATTTACAAATGTGGATGCTAACTCACACTTCATTTTTCCTCTTTGTTCACTGGTTAATGTTTACATTAACACTGTTAATATACCTTTGGTGTTTTTTTCAGTTGAACTGCATTCCAAATATCAACTCTAAGATATATTAAAATGTACATATGAACACTGACACTTATGCTAGCGATGGACAAAAGAAATCACAAGACAATAACAAAACCTACACATGCTACAATCTACAACGTTACTCCTGTTTCAAAACGACTTTCATGTTGAATACTTTTAACACATTGATAAGGACAGGTTGGATGGTGGAGTCTCTATTCACTCACGTGGGTAGTTTCCAGATGATCCTGTCCTGCCTTCCAGATCGTTTTTCTCTGCTGCATTCACTCCTTTGTGGGGCCTAGAATGAGCTCCATCCCGCCCAAGCCAAGTCACATCTCTCCCACTAGAGCTACAACCCTGACTAGAAGCCACGATGGCTTGTGGGAGGTGCCCCATGCGCAGATATCACAATCTACAGAGTGATCTTCTGCCTCTACAGAGACCCTAGGTTCAAATGCTTGAGTCCTTTCCCCTCACTGTTCTGAAATATCTAAAAGCTCAGACTGAGCCTCCACCTGTTCCCTCAACAAGTAGTTTGTTGCCCACAAGTGTTTGCCTGGCTTGGAGAGGATAAGATATATTTGACTCTAAATCCACCTTTTCTTCTGTGATCCCCTCCTTCTGCCTACCTGTTCCCCAAATCCTGCTTCCAATTTACTTAAAACCAAAATTTGAATACCTGCAGGTCAAACAGCCTGCTCTCAACTAACCATTCAAGAAAGATAACCTATAAATAAATTATGATAGGAAAGGATGATAAAAGAAAACAAATGTCTGGACTTACAGACCATGAATGAATTTGATACACAAGACAATATATGATTGTAAGGGGTCAGGCAGATGTGACTTCCGTCCTGTTCCCCCTTTGCCTGTCACAAAAGCACCTGCAGTCACAAAGCCATCCCCTGGTGATAGGAACCAGCAGGCTCCTGTCTCTGGGTGGTGAGAGACAGTGACCAGACATGCCTGTCCTTTGTCACGTAACCACCTTTCAAAGCTTCCCCTTCTGCCAAGCCATCTGCAGGGAAATGTCAACATGTGCTGCAGGAAGAAAATGTATTTGCTAATTTATATGCTGGGTAAATTCACTTATTCAGTAGAATAATAAAAATGTGACCGCTTGCCATCCTTCCCTTCCAGAGTATAGACATCTTTATTAATGATTTTAAGGCCTGAAGAAAAAGGAATGCTTGCTCTGTTTACATTTCCCTGTATTAAAAGGAAGACATTTGCTTGCTGGCAGTGAAACATTGAAAACTTCCTTCTGGCTATGATTTATTGCTAGAGAAATTGTTATCAAATAGGGATGTGACCAGGGGTCCACCCATCAATTTTAGCACTGCAAAAAGAAAACACTAGAGATTTACATCTTTGGTAATTCCTGCAACACATGCTCTGTGTTCCTGAGAAATATTAAGCAGTACTTCCCAAGACTTATAGTTTTACCTGTAATGTCCAGTTTCAAATGGGATCCAAGAATTCCACTCCTAGATATTTGCCCAGGAATAAAACTTTGTATCTGAATACTGCTGGCAATCCTAGTCACAGCAATCTCAACTCAGATACAACCCAAATGCTTATGAACAGATGAATGTATAAACATATTTTATTCAAAGCAATTGACAATTTTACATAAAAACATACACAGAATAACAGACAAATCTAAAAATGATCATGTTAAGAAAAGTAGCTAGATACTAATGATCCATCACATAAAATATGGTCCTATTTATATGCAAAACTTTCCATGGCAAAGAGTTGGTGAGGGGTCTCCTGGGGCTGAGAACCTGATTGCGAGGGGACATGAGGGAATTTATAGTGGCGGAAATTTTCTGAGTCTTGATTGTGATGAGATTTACCTAGGTGTGCATATCTGTTAAACTGTACATTTTAAATGAATGCACTTATTGCATATACATTTAAAAACTCTTTCCTGTTATCAATATGGACCTTCTATTCTAAAAATCTACCAGAGGTTCTGTCCACATTGATAAGTGTAAAAATTACACTTTAGAAATACAGATGTCAGGCTCTCCTGTCTATCGACTATTTCAAAAATGCTTTACCAAAGCTAATATTTTAAACTAACATTTTAGAATGGCCTAAAACAATGGATGGCCTTACTTTGTGTATACATTTATTACTAATATACTTATTGATCTGCCCCGGCTGTTTGTTTTCTTGACTCCCATAAAGTTACTGACATGGGAAAAGCCTACATGCTAGAAACACAGCACAAGAGTCAGCCCAGCCCCACCCGGCTGCATGTTATCTCCTGCCCCCTTGCCCTGCTTTCCCTCTATGCCACCACTCTATCATCAGTGACCTACTTTCCAAGTGAGAATGACCTGCAGTTCTGTGGCCAAATTCATCTCCCTCAAAAGAAATATGTGTGGGCATTTGCTGAAGCGACTCCAGCAGTACTGGAGAATAACAGTATCACACAGCTCTGTAGATCACCAAGGCCTGTCCAGAATCTCCATGTACCTGCATATTTGAACCCTGCTTTCTGAATACCAGTAACACATCTAGAACCTCTGGATTAGCAAGCAAGGACCTGCTCACCTCCATAAGCACTTTGATTTTCTTTTAACCAGAGAACATAACCATATCCAGATAATAGTGCCATCAGTTTTACATGGAAATTTATAAAGAAATGTTTCATTATCAGAATAAAAGACCAAACTCACATCATGTATTAAGATTTGTTAAAGGTACTTCAGATGTTTCCTGTCTCCAACAGACACTTCAGCTTAAGGCCCCAAACCCCTCAAATCCCTCTGGGATATGTATTCCCTCTCCGTATTGTTAAGAGTTCATTCCAGGGGAGAGGGGAAAGGAGAAAAAAAATGGGGGAGAAGAGAGAATTATTGCCAGAACTGTGGTACGATCAAACCCCCTGAATTGTTAGGGCTCAACAACCCACAATAACCTATGTTCTTTTTATTTTGTTTTTTGAGACAGGGTCTCCCTATAGCCCCAGCTGGCCTGGAAATCACTCTGTAGACCAGGCTGACCTTGAACTCACAGAGATCCACCTGCCTCTGCCTCTGCCTCCCGGGTGCTAGGATTAAAGGCATGTGCCACCACGACCAGCTTAAAGACGGTTCTTGGCTGCCATGTGGGTGCTGGGAATCGAATCTGGATCCTCTGCAAGAGTAGTCAGTGCTCTTAACCACTGAGCCTTGTCTGTAGCCCATAACACATATTCTTAACCTCCAACCATAACTTAGCCATATCTCTTCAGTACTACCTTGGAAGAACTGTCCTATTTTCTGCATCAATAAAATAAAAATGCTAATGTCACTGGCATATAAAGCACATCCTATCTGGGTGATGCTTATCACTGTCATAAACATTTATTGTTTTTAGTCTACATGTATTATGTCATAACCTTTTAATATATCAACTGTTGTGCCTTCAGTAATCAGATTATTAAATGTTTGTTCTCACACGTAGAGAGAGGCAGTAAACATTCTGGATACCCGATGCAAATACACGTCTTTTTAGGAATTTTTTTTCTAGTCTTTTTGAGACAGGGTCTCCCTTTAGTCCCAGTTGGCCTGGAACTCACTCTGTAGATGAGGCTGGCCTTGAAGTCACAGTATTCCACCTGCCTCTGCCTCCTGAGTGCTGGGATTAAAGGCACGCACCGCCACTCCCTACAGGAATTCTTATTTAGACATGGTATACCCCCAGAATATCAACTAACATTGGTAAAATAATTAAGGGTTCTTTGGGACTGAGCTTCAAAGGGTGACCTGAAGGAAGCTAATCAACTTTACAATGGACTCATTGTGCCAAAATAATAACGGACTCATTCTGCCAAAAATATGAGAGCAATTCAGACTGTTTAATTTTTTTGGCTTTCACATTTGTATATTTTTAATAATATTTTTCTTATTTCTTTGAGAATTTAATACAATTTATTTGATCATACTCATCCTCATCTCCTCTTCAGTCTGCCGCCATCTCCCTACCCACCCAACTCTGGGTCCTGGTTTTGTTTTGCTGATGGTTTTAAAGCCAGCTTGTGTAGTCCAAATCCTCTTGGGGTAGGGCTACGCATGGAACATGGTGAACTATGGGGGGTCACACCCCTCAAGTAAGCTGAGTCTCCTTCTCCCAGCAGTTATCAACTGCCAGTACTCCTCAGCTAGGGGTGCTCGTCAGGTCCACCTTCCCCACTCCATGCTGGGACATTTTTTTGGATCGCGTTTGCCTGAGTCTCATGCCTGTTGTCACACCCACTGTATGTTCATATGTTCATATGTGCAGTCGTCCTGTTTGTCTAGAAAACATTGTTTCCTTGTAGTCGTCCACCTCCTCTGACACATTCTTTCTTCCACAATGAATCCCTGAGCCTTGAGAAAAAGGGATATGATACATAGGTCCCATTGAGGGCTTAGCAGCCTCTTGTTTCCTAGACATGACCAGTTGTCTTTCTCTGTTAATCACCATCTACTACAAGAAGCCTCTCACCAGGCATGGTGGTACACACCTTTAATCCCAGCACTCGGGAGGCAGAAGCATGTGAATCTCTATGAGTTCAAGGCCAGCCTGGTCTGCAAAGCCAGTTTCAGGCCAGCTGTGGCTACAGGGAGACCCTGTCTCAAAAATACCAAAAAAAAAAAAAAAAAAAAGAAGCCTCTCTGATAAGGTTGAGAGATGCACTAATCTATGGTATAATAGTAAGTTATTAGGTGTCAATTTAATACTATGTCCATTTAGCTAAATAATAGCAGGTTCTCCCTTAGGGCCTGTGACCTATATAGCCACAGGTTCTTGGCCCTGTAACAGTGCCACATATGTGTTCTATCTTATGAAGCAGGCCTTAAATCCAGTCAGAAACTGGATACTCCCATAACATCCCTGCTTCCCTTGTACCAGTAGGCAGACCTTGCCAGACTGGTAGTTATTAGCTAGCAGCGTTCACAGATGGGTCACAGGATTGACTCCTTTTCTCTTCCTGTAGTATTCATAGTGACGACCAGTACTATGCGAGCTAACCAGTAGGAATGAAGCTTTGAGGTAAGTAACAGCTTGATTTCTCCACGTTGTATGATTCAAGTGTGCTGTGTCTTCAGCCACAGGTAAAGAGAAATGACAACAGCTGGTAATGGTAGGGGGTCTTTGGGACTACACTAGCTAGTCACTCCAAAAGAGGTAACCCATCCCTGCCACTAGACTTTTGATTTGCTAATGGGTGGTCCCCCTCATTACCATACTCCTATTAATATTCAAAAGGAATATCCATGACGGGAGGCAGGCATTGCCCAATGGGGACACTTACTTTGCTAATGTGTGGTCCCCCCATTATCATACTCCTATTAATATTCAAAAGGAATATCCATGACGGGAGGCAGGCATCACCCAATGCGGACGTTTACTTTGCTAATGTGTGGTCCCCCCATTATCATACTCCTATTAATATTCAAAAGGAATATCCATGACGGGAGGCAGGCATCGCCCAATGGGGACATTTATTTTGCTAATGCGTGGTCCCCCCATTATCATACTCCTATTAATATTCAAAAGGAATATCCATGTCGGGAGGCAGGCATCGCCCAATGGGGATGTTTACTTTGCTAATGTGTGGTCCCCACATTATCATACTCCTATTAATATTCAAAAGGAATATCCATGACGGGAGGCAGGCATCACCCAATGGGGACGTTTACTTTGCTAATGTGTGGTCTCTCTATTATCATACTCCTATTAATATTCAAAAGGAATATCCATGATGGGAGGCAGGCATCGCCCAATGGGGACATTTACTTTTGCCTCAGCACAGATCAGAGCTTTGTCTGTGAGCAGAAAATGAGAGCCAAGATGCGTTCTCAAAAACTATTTCTAACAATGGCAACCTGATGAGTCATGCTCACACATATATCAGAGCTATTTCCATTAAAAGAATCTGGACTATCTCCACTAGCAAAACCACAGAGAAACGCTTACTACATGGAACCTGAATTGATGGAAGATCTTTTTCTTCCAGAAACCCAGTCCTGTTGTTTCTAGGAGTCCCTGGAATGGAGATACATGAGCTGACATAAAAACTATCTTCCTAGTATGACTGCCCCGACAGCTGCATTCTACCTAGACAAGGCCAGGAACACCCTGACGTCTCTGCCAAGGATGTGCTCTCCAGTGGCACTCATAGAAGGCATCCATAATATTGCTGTGCAGAGAAGAGAATAAATGGCTCATCAAAGATTCAGATTCCCCTTCCACAGAGTACAAGTGCTCTGCAAAGCAGCTGCCTAGCCCAGGGCTGTCCTTCCTGCCTCGTTTGTACCTAGGTGGGTGGGACCATGATACTCGTTTCCCATGCTGTGCCTCTGCCCACCCCACCTCTAACACGTGATATAGACCAGGTCCCAGTCCAACAGCCCCAGCCCAACACTTGATGCTTTCGTAATGTGGTCCCCAAAGCAGTGTGGGCTGTGTGCACATTTATCACCAACGTCCCACAGAAGCAAGGTTGAGTCTCCTTGGTTTCCTGTGGAGGACACAGTTAAGTACTGTCACAGCTATAAAGAATCAGGGATGGGCTCCTCTTTATGCCTCTGTTTCCTCACAAAAGTTTATTTAGAACTTGGTGGCCATTAAGTCCCTCAAAGAAATGCTCACATGTCATAACCTAGGAACAACTCAGTCTACCATATAAGGCAAGATTTAGGCTACTCAACTAGTTATGTAATCCTGGACATATTGGAAGATTGTGTGTGTGTGTGTGTGTGTGTGTGTGTGTGTGTGCTAGTATAGTGTTTACAGGGCCTGCTGGCTAGGAGTTTCCCTTGTCTCAGACAATTCTGGACATGGATTATTGAACAATGTTGGAACTATGAAGACTCTGATGACTCTTGAAGTGAAACAAAATGAATTTTCCATTATGATGTGGCCATGAGCCTTTAGGGACCAGATGCTAAACATTATGGTTTGAATATAAAACGTCTTTCACAAGTTCTTAAACAAATTCTTAAACCCCTGGATCACAGCACACTTTGGAAGGTTGTGTAAACTTTAGTAGGTAATTACTAGCTAGAAGAAGTAGGTAACTAGAGCTCTGTTGGGAAGTAGCCCCAGGTTCCTGTGTACTCTCTGCTTCATGTCCATCATGAGGTAAATAGCCTCCTCTACACATTCCTCCACCGTTATATTCCAACTCATCATGGACCTAGAAACACAGTCGAGTGAGTGTGAACTGAACTCTACACAAAAATAAGTTCTCCCTATAGCAAAATAACACAGATAAAAAGTTCTCATGTTGGTGCCCTGCTGCCAAACTCTGATCTTCCTGGTAACCTCCTCACTGGTTCTAACCCACCCAAGCCCATGTCAGACGGCCAGACTAGCTGAGTCACCATCACTGATTCCTCTGCCTGATTCCCTCGCCCTTACTATCAAACCTCCTCTAGACTCTCTCCCAAGCCCTTTGACTTTCTCCATCCTTATCTCTGCTGCTATCTCCAGCTCCACCATCCACATCAATCTCACATGGGCCCTTGACATGCACTTCACCAGCTAGCTTTCCCATGCTGTTCCTCCAGTGTCCCTCCCACACTGCAGCGAATGTAGTCTTTACAAAGTATGGCCACCCGGTTGTGAGTGGTTTCCCTTTACTCTCAGGATCAACGCCCCATCTCCCTGAGGTTCTCACATCACTGTAATGACAGTCTTGACCTTTCCAGCAGTCTTTTCTGCTTTTATCTTATTCATCTGGTTCTGTTCTCCAAGATTTGTCCATTTTGCTCCTAAAATACACTAAGGATCAAACTTTCCCGGGCTGTTCACTTCCTCTCCTCACTTCTCTGCGCCCTGTATTAGCACTTAATTCCTGGGTGTCTATTTCCATGCACACTAGAACAGCTACATCCTTAAGAAGGCAGGAAGCATTTCATAGTGAGAAGTCGCCATTCCCCCAGGCAGCTAGCAAACAGTGTTTGATAAGGAAGATAAATACATGATACCCATCTTACCACACAGAGCTGTGTTCAGCATCCCCGCACGAAGAACCAAGTGGCAGGTGATCCATCTTAAAAAGATGTCATTGCTGGTTAACTGATTTCTACCAGCAGTGTATTCACTAGGAATTAAATTTTGATTTAAATGTACCTTTAGTGTTGTTATTGAATATACCAAAGGCTCTATTCACATGTGGGCAAAAAAAGATGAGCCATCACTCACCTCATAGGCCATCAATTCACAGACAGCTTCTTCTTGCCTCATCCAAGAAGGCCAGATGTTCTGGAAGCATTTCCATCACGGACATCGTAAAACAATGCTGTGATTACTTAGCATTTTGTTCATGACGTTTCATATCCAGTACTGGGTCATGTGACTTCAGCAATGACCAGACATCATGCACCACAGGAGGCTCTGAGCCTGGCAAACTACATCTGCACAGCCCTTGACAATCTACCAACTGATTTTAATTAAACCCTATATCCATCTTTTTTAGGTGTATTCGTCAGTACTCCCTTTTCCTTCCCATTCTCCTGAGAAGAATGTTATATAAAATTGGTATCTGATTAGAATCAGAGAAAGGGGTTTATTTCTCATTTGGGGCCCAGAATTTTGAATGAGAAGACTATATCATAGTTGTTCTGAAAATACATATCATGCAGACTCCTGTGTGACTGTCCTAAAGCTACTGCAAGCCCTTGCTGCCTCTCACTACAGAGATTGAGCAGTCAGACACCCAATCATCCTGATATGATCTAGTTCCACCCACAAGAATAAGTGTGGAGACCTGCTAGGAGCTTCTATGAAAGCTTTTACTTTACTTTGATTTTAAGAAGAGATAATCCCACCCGGCTTGGGCATTATTTCTCCTCCCTATCTTTGACCAGACAGGTGATGTCTGGACTTATAACAGCGAACTGGCAACAGGAATCCATGGGAAAGGCATAACAAAAAAATTCCAAGAACCCGGGGTGCTAACCTGAGTGCTACTGAGCCAGCGAGCTGCTAACAGTAACCAAATCCCTCTTTAAGTAAGAAAACCTATCTCTGCCTGTTCAAACCATTTAAAGGTTTTCTGTTACCCGCAACCAAATACTTCTGAAATGTAAATCTTAGGGGACTATGAACCATGGGAACTTTGAACCAGACACACTCAAGGTTAGTGTGCTCAGTCATGGACTGAGCCAGTCAACTCCCCAGAGCTCACTTAACATCTTCCATGGAATGAAAATCCTGAAAAGCCCATTTTACAAGCCGTGGCTGGGAATGAGAAGCTGTAGGTAAAGTGTGCCTGTGACGTCTGAATGGCGACTCCAGTGGCCAACTGTAGTGAGTAACTCCACAGAGAGGGTTAGCACAGCTTCCACTGGTCATCTGGGACACACCACTGCAAACCACAAGGTGTCAGTCCACACCTACTGGGATGGTGATTAAAAAGGAAAAAGACTACAAAGAAACTTCGAGAAATTCTGGAGGAATGTGGAGTCCTTCCGTGCTACTGGGAATGTGAAATGGTGAGGAGCCAGGGAGAACAGTTTGGGTGCACTTCCAAATTACACCTAAAATTAGCATAGGATTCAGCAATTGCCTTCTCAAAGGAAAGGAACGGAGACTTCAAGAAGATTCTGTATGCCTATGTTTGTGGCGGCATTATTCACAAGGACCAAAGGGTGGAAGCAAGCCAAATGTTTATCAATAAACCAATAAACTAAGGGTGATATACAAACACAATGTAATATTATTCAATCTTTAAAAGGAAGAAAATTCTCCCTCATGCTACAACCCAGGACAAACCTTGAAGACATTATGCTAAGTGGAATAAGCCAGTCATCAAAAGGAAACTTCCAGCTAATTCTACGCATACAAGGACTCAAAATATTATAATCTATAGAGGAAGAAAGTGGAATGGCAGCTTTCTGAGAGCACAAAGAAGAAAGGAGCACTTTCACTTTTGCCATATTAAAGCAGTTCTAGAGATTGCTGGTCCTGACGGCCACTACTAAACCCACATAAAAAGACCACATAGTGTATATGTTCACATATGTATGTATCAACACGGCTCTGAATGAATTAAATAAAAAATTTAAGTTGAATAACATTATGATCCTAACCCTGATACCAACATATTAAAGAATTCATAAGTTGTCAGACAATCCCATGGGCCATGGGCTACCCTGGGCCTATGCCTGCCCCAGCCTGAGTTCTCACCAGAACAACATATCTGAAATGTACTTCCTTCCCGTGCTACTTAGCTACATTTCTATTGCTGTGGTCAAACACCGTGATCAAGGCAACTTAAAGAAGAAAGTGTTTGTGCGGCTCATGGCTCTCCAGGGCTAAAAGTCCGTCATGGTAGGGGAGGCATGGCAGGAGGCAGCCAGGACAGAAAGCTGAGGGCTCACATCTTCCAAGTGGGCACAGAAAGCAGAGAAAGCCAAACCACACTAGGGCACGCCCAGTGGTGTGCTTCTTAAACCTCCCAAAATGGTGCCACTCACTGGGGAGAAGAGTTCAGATACTCGGAGCTTGTGGGGTATTCCTATTCAGACCAGCACACATGCCAAACTAGGCCATTCACCTGTCTCTAGAAATCCAAAACCAATCAATGATATTTCGCCTCGAGGAAGGCCACAGATACAGTAAGCGGCCGTATTACAAAGGCAAGGTGCCACACTCTGCGAAGCAAACTGGCGACAAGTGGCACACCCTCAAGAGCAGAGCTGTGGGTCTCAGGTTTCGGGGTTTAAGAAAAGTTCCAAAGCAGAGATGGAGACAAGGCTAGTCTTGAAGAATGAGAACCTTTCCTGCTGAAATGGAGTTTTAAAGTTATTTTCACATAGAAATAACAGCACTGTGAGGAGAGAAGGCAGAGCAGCTTATTTTATTAGAGAGAGTCACGTGCTGGGACTAGCGTGACGATGACAGACACTGGGAAAGGGTGCACCAGTCTTGCCACATGAGGATGGATGCCTGTACATATCAGAAGCACCTAGGACTCTTTCAAAATTCTCAAAAACCCTTGCCTCCTACAGCCCACAGCATCTATAGTCTCCAAATACCTGGAGAGGCAGCCCTAGCCACTGCCACTGTGAAAACACCTATCTCCAACCACACGCGCCTGCTCCTCTTCCAAGAACAGGGGCACCATCTACAAGTACATAAATAGCTCAACAGGCCTTGGACTATTCTTGGAAACACAGAGCAGTCCTAACACTCCAGAAAGCTTCATCATGCATCCCACCATGGGGGGTGTAACCAACCAGAGCACTGAGACCACCATCCCACCACAACCCCAAACCTGAACCTTTGAGATCACTACCTCCTGTCCTTCTCTACATGAAAGACAAATAAAGAATACAAATAATAGAGGAAAAAGAAAATGCAAGGAGACCCAATCAAAAACGCATTCAATTGAGACCAATTTTAAGAAATTATTTCAAAGTTCTAATCGCTCTAAGAGATGAAACAATTCATGACAGAAATTGCAATTACCAAAGAAATGATCGGTTCTGCAACAGCAATTTTAGTGACATTTATAACATACAAGAAATCATGGAGCTTAATTATTTGAGTTTACTGGGGCTACAGATGCCGTGTTGAAATCTAATTAAATAGATCCAACGAAAGTGGCTGGCTGAAGGAATGGTGGTGTTGCTGAAGCGTGCCCTGCTTTTGAAAGCAGCCAGTGAAAGACAAGATCGGCAGTGAGTGATGACCTATCTTTCTTTCTCAATTGTCCTTTGCAAAAAACAGAGACATTTCAGTATTGATCCTCAGTCCTTCACAGTGGAATTTACTTCAACTCCTAGAACACATTATCCATTCTGAAGATGCTCAGTAGACTCCAGAACAAAGCAAACTCACCCAGGGTTTGCCTTCCAGGTCTTCCACCCAGACACAGAAATATCTAGGAGTTGGTACAAATCCTTACGTTGTGAAGAGCATTTCCTTTCTCACTTTCTTCAGAAGGTTGACTGTAAAATATTAATAGCTGAGGAAGCTGTATAATTCCCAAAATTGCAATGAACTTTTTGCTTAAATACTAATGGCTTTGAGAAGATGAGATTCTGGTTATAAAACAAATGCTCAAAGGAAATGCAAAAAAAAACCCCACAAAAGTACAAAAAAGAAAATAAAGATTATCTAGAATCTCAGCAACCATATGCAACCACAAAGAACACACATTCTGGTCTCTGTATTTCCAGAGTATTTTCCAAGAATATATATTTTATCACAATGTGGGCATTGTACTTATAATCTTACATCTTATTTTATCATTAAGATTATATAAAGTCTGCACAAGCTCAAGCCACACAAAATCTGAGAATGGAGGGAAAGGGAGGGGATGAAGTCTTACCCTAAGCCAGTGGTGGTGGTGCAAACCTTAATCCCAGCAGTCAAAAGGCACAGGCAGGTGAATCTCCTTGACACTGAAGCCAGCCTGGTCTACATAGTAAGTTCCAGACTAGCTGAGGCTACAAAGAGACCCTGTCTCAATAAGAAAGTAAATAAATAAATAGTCGCCCTCCTAGCTGAGGAGCTGCTGGCAGAAGCAGGAGGGCAGTCTTCTTTGAGAATGTAGGTTGCCCACATCCAGTGGAGATGGCGCCATATCCAAGAGTATATGAGTTACACAAATTGAACTCAACAAATTAAAAAAAAAAAAAAAAAGACACAGAGTTGGATGACTTTAGAGGTAGAGGCGGACTTGAAGAGGCTGGAGTAGAAGCTGAAAATGACCAAAGTACATTGTATGAAATTAAGAAAGAAATAAAAAAATAAAGATTATATAAGGTATATTATTAAATCAAGCGTATTTTTAAGGGATACCTTAAAAGCAGTCCTAAGAGGGAAGTTTATAGCCCTGGGTGCCTACATTAGAAAAACAGAAAGAGCACAAGTGAATGATCTAACACTACAGCTAAAAGCACTTGAGAGGCAACAACAGATGAACCCTAAATGCAACAGACAGGAAGAAATAACAAAAATAAAAGCAGAAATCAAGGAAATAGAAACAAAGAAAATAATACAAAAAATCAATGAAGCCAAAAGTTGGTTCTTTGAAAGAATAAACAAGATAGACAGACTTCTAGCCCAGTTAACAAAAAGAAAGAAGGAACAACTCCAAATCAATACAATCCATGATGAAAAGGGAAATATCACAACGGACAAGGAAAAGATCCAGAAAATTATATGGGACTATTACAAGAACCTATATTATACCAAGTTTGAAAACCTAGAAGAAATGGATGAATATCTGAAATCCTAGGAATCACCAAAGCTCGGCCAAGAAGAGATCAGCAGCTTAAACAGACCCATAACATATGAAGAAATAGAGAATGTAGTAAGAAGCCTCCCAACTAAAAAAAGCCCAGGCCCAGACGGTTTCACGGCAGAATTCTATAAAACATTTCAAAAAGACCTACAACCATTATTACTGAAACTGTTTAGAAGGATACAATCAGGGGGAATTCTCCCAAATTCCTTCTATGAAGCCAGCATCACTCTATTACCAAAACCAGGCAAAGATCCAACTAAAAAGGAGAATTATAGACCCATCTCCCTCATGAACACAGATGCCAAAATTCTAAACAGGATACTGGCAAATCACATACAGACCCACATCAAGAAGATCATCCATCATGACCAAGTTGGATTCATACCAGAGATGCAGGGATGGTTCAACATACTAAAATCAATAAACATCATCAAACACATAAACGGAATCAAAGACAAAAACCATACCATCATCTCAATTGATGCTGAAAAAGCTTTTGACAAAATCCAGCATCCCTTCATGCTTAAAGTCCTAGAAGGAATTGGATTGGAGGGATCATTCCTCAATGTAATCAAAGCCATATACAGGAAACCCACAGCCAATATCATCCTAAATGGGGAAATGACGGAAACATTCCCTTTAAAGGTAGGAACTCGGCAAGGCTGCCCCCTGTCACCACTCCTCTTCAATATAGTGCTTGAAACACTTGCTAGAGCAATAAGGCAAGAAAAGGAAATTAAAGGAGTACTAATTGGAAAAGAGGAAGTCAAGCTATCCCTATTTGCTGATGATATGATTGTTTACTTAAGGGATGCTAAAAACTCCACCAGAAAACTCCTAGAAACGATTAACAGCTTCAGCAAAGTGGCAGGATACAAAATTAACCTTAAAAAAAATCAATGGCCTTTCTTTACACCGACAACAAGCAACTGAAGAAGGACTACAAGGAGACCTTCCCACTCACAATAGCCTATAAAACAATAAAATACCCAGGAACAAACCTAACCAAAGACATCAAAGATCTCTACAACAAAAATTTAAAACCTTTAAAGAAAGAAATTGAAGAAGACATCAGAAGATGGAAAAACCTCCCATGTTCATGGATTGGGAAAATTAACTGTAAAAATGTCCATTTTACCAAAACTCTTGTATAGATTTAATGCAATCCCAATCAAAATCCCCAAGAGTTTCTTCACAGGCTTGGAAACTAAAGTTCTTAAATTCATTTGGAAAAACAAAAGACCCCAAATAGCCAAAACAACCCTGAATGAAAAGAGCTACACAGGGGGGATCTCTATACCAGACTTCAAACTATACTACAGAGCTATAGTCATAAAAACAGCCTGGTACTGGCACAAAAACAGACCTATTTAAAATGATTTCTTTAAGAAGCTTTTCTAATGGTAGTTCCCATATAGTGGGGTTTTTTTGGTCTTTTCAAGACAGGGTCTCCCTGTAGCCCCAGCTATCCTGGAACTCACTCTGTAGACCAGGCTGGCCTTGAACTCACAAAGATCTGCCTGCCTCTGCCTCCCAAGTGCTAGGATTAAAGGCATGCGCCACCACGCCCAGCCCATACAGTTTTTTCTGAAGGCCTTTAGTGTCACTTTTCCCTCCTCTGGCCTGCCCTCCCATTCCCTTCCCTGTTTAATTCTTCCTAGTCTGATGTTCCCTCTCCCCCTTTACATTACCACATTCTATGACCCCTCATTGGAAGCTCCCCACACAATCACTCATGGCCACTTATTAGTTTATTGACCTCTCTAAATTTTCAAATTGAAACATACATATCTAAGATTTCAAAGCTAGCATTCAGCTATGAGAGAACAGGTCACATTTGTCTTCTTGAGTCTGGGTTACCTACTCAGGATGACTGTTTCCAGTTCCGTTCATTTACCTGCAAATTTCATATCATTTTGTAAAGAACTGAATAACATTCCACTTTGTAAATGTATCACACCTTCACTATCCATTCGTCAATTGATGGACATCTAGATTGCTTCCAATTTCTGGCTATTATGAAAAGAGCAGTAATAAACATGGATGAACAGACACTTCTATAGTAGGGGATAGGTTCTTTTGGGTATATGCCCGAGTGGTATGGCTGGATCCTATGGTAGATCACTTTCAAGCTTAAGGATATATCAAAAGGAGTTATCCTATAAGTGGGTGGCATAGCCCTTTCTAGGTATTATAGGCTAATTCAAAAACCCTCAATGCCAGGGAGTCCCTCTCTAGAAGCTGTTGACCAGCCCATTACCTCTGCTCTAGATTATCTCTCAGAAGTAATGATAAGATCCTACTGCTGGAGATGCTACATATATAAACTGCAAAATAAACAAGGAAAAATCAAGCTGGTGCTAACTTCAGAGCCTCATCTCTACTGGTTAGCATTCATAGCTCTAGAAGGTTGTGCTATGCAAGTTACCAGAAGGTAACAATCATTCTTATCCAGCTGTGAATCCTGTGAACTACAATAACAACTTGCATGGCAAGATATGCCCACAGTGCAAAAGTGGCACAAGTATTATGAGGGTAACCAACCACTCTTTAATTGGATTTAAGATACACTTCCTAGGATGGAGTCCATACCTGACATTGATATCAAGCTTCAGAACCTGAGGCTAAGCAGATCACAGAACACGGGGGAGAAACTAATACTAGTATTCTACTAAATAGTTACATTAAACTGACTCTTAATAACTTACTATTATACCTATAGATTAACACATCTCTCAACCCTCACCAGAGAAGTTTTATGCAACAGATGGTGATAAACACAGAGACTCATAACTTTCCAATGTGCAGAGAACAAGAGTCCGCAGAGTTCTTATCCCTGAATAGGATACCATATCAAACTACCCCTCCCCAGGCTCAGAGATCACTGTGGAAGAAGGAGCAGAAAGATTGTCAGAGCCAGAAGTGGTGGATAACCACAAGGAAACAAAATGCTCCAGACAGCTGGTCAGTCAGTCATATGAACTCACAGCAATGGTGACCATATACACAAGTCCCATACAAGCTCAAACCAGACAAAATTCCCAGCATAGAGATGGGGAAGTGGGTAAGAAGCTCCAATCACATATAAGGACATTGTGGCAACAGATGGCTGCTGGGAGGGGCAGAGACAGTCTCTTTCAAACATGGGACTCTAGGTAGGTTAATGAGGCTATAGTGGATATTTGGGGCAAAAGTCGGATTCTATAGGCCATATACATACATACATATATACATACATACATACAGACAGACAGACAGACAGACATGGATGGATGGATGGATAGATAGATAGATAGATAGATAGATAGATAGATTGCATTGGGGGGCCATAAGGGGAGGTGGAGATGGGGAGGGGACCTAATACCATTATATTAGATTTATGAAAATCACAAAACTTCAATTAAAAATTCTTTAATCTTCCCCTGCCAGATTTACAGCTTGTCCTCGATTCTTAACTTTCACCAATAAACTGATTCACCCTGTCATAAGGGCAAACCTGTGCTGTCTCTTTGGCTAATTCCTGAATAGGAATGCTCAGAGATAAACTCATTTTTTAACATCTGTTATTTCACATCTTATTTTAATGGGATGATTATATGGCATTATTTCAATAGAGTGTGGTGCCTCTTGCCTATAATTTGAACACTTTGAAGGCCGAGGCTGAATTCAAAGCTAACCTGGGCTACACAGTGAGACTATCTCAAAAAAATTCTATAAATATATTCAAAGGTTTCTTCCATTTTCTCGTGAATCCTGGTTAATCTTCTGGCAATCATACTGCTCTCCTTGGAGGTGCTGTTCTAGTAATTATGGCCACTCAACAAATTTCATCAAATGTAGTGCTTTAAAATTACACCTATTTTGCTCACAAATGAGCAATTTGAGCAGGACACAGGGTCACATCTATCACCAGCTAGAGGGTCATTGTGAGGCCTGGGATGATCTCCCAGCTCACTTGCCTTTATGTCTAGCATTTGTGAGGGGAGTTCAGAAGCTCAGAGCCCAAATAACAGAAATTCCCCAGGCTTCCTTCTTGTCCTTTCTGGTCTCTCTACATGATCTCTCCTGCAGCATGGCAGCTTCAGGTACCTGGATTTTTTTCACCTGGTATCTCAGGACTCCTTGTAGAGAAGGCAGAAGGCATGTCACTTTTTTGTACGTTTTTATTGAATTTGTGTATATTTCATACGGAATATCTTAATCATCTTTAAACCCCCTTCCCCACCGGTACCCTCCCATAGCCCACCACCCTACTAGGGTGTATGAATTCTGTAATTTGTATGAAGGCCTATTGTGTGAAGTTAGTGTCACTTGACATCCCTCAGTGCAACTTCATCCACTAAGGTCTAGTCAAACCATCCAGAATCCCTCCCTTTAAGAAGGTCAGCTCTTCTTCACCCATCAGTAATCACCTGCCAATAATTTCACCCAGGGCTCAAGGACCACTGTGGAAGAAGAGGTGGAAATATTGTAAGAGCCAGGGAGGAAGCACATGGCCATATGGAAATAGGGTCCTACAGGCTCCTGGGACCTTGCTCATAAGAACCTACAGCAATGGTGTCAGCATGCACAAGACCCCTGCAAACTCAAGCAGACAAAAACCCAGCACAGAACTGTGGAAGAGGTCAGCAGGCCCCAATCTTTGTCAAAGAATTATTGGCATATTACTTTGTTTTTCTTTGATATGGCTAAATCTGTTTATACTGGTATTCTTTTTTTAATTTTTTTTTAATTTTATTTATTTCCGTATGTGTATGAATGTATTGTTTGCATGCAAGTCTGTGCACTTGTGACGTGCAATGCCGTGGAGGTCAGAAGAGGGTTTCGGACTCCCCTGGAACTGGAGTTCTCCTGGAATTGGAGTTTCAGATGGCTCAGCCGCCATGTGGGTGCTGGGGATCGAAGCCGGGTCCTCTGCAAGAGTGGTCGGCGCTCTTAACCGCTAGGCCATCTCTCCAGCCCCTATACTGGTATTCTTTTTACTGTTATTTTATTGAATTTTTGTGTATTCCATACAAACCATCTCAATTAGTCTTAATTTCCTTTATTCTCCTTTCTCTATTGGCAATCTCCCACAACTCCCCCCACCCCAGAGTTCACTCTCTCATCTTGGGGACAATCAAGGGGTAACTAATTAACTGACTGGACTTAAAGCTCTCTCAATGGGCATATCACTTTTTATGACCTAGCTTATGAGGTCATAGAGCATCACTTCCNTACAGCCCTGTGGAAGCAGATGTGCCTGGAACCCTTGGAAGACTTGATGAACTTTCCACCTGACCAGCCATACCATGCCTGGGATGTACCCTCAAGACTTCAACCGCCACCACAGAATACATGCACGGCCATGCTTATTTCAGGTCTCTTCACAATAGCAAAGAGCTGAGCTGGAACCAACCTAAATGCCCCTCAACTGACGAGTGGATAGAGAAAATGTGGTACATCTACACAATGGAGTTCTATGCAGCAGTAAAGAAAGACGACATCACGAGCTTTGCAGGAAAATGGCTGGAGCTAGAGGACATCATGCTGAGTGAAGTAACACAGTCCCAGAAAAACAAACGACGAATGGTATCCCTCATCTGTGGATGCTAGTGCCAATTACCCAGTTGTAAGTATTTCTTGTGTAGGGCCCCCTGAGCTTCTGTACAAAGCAGTTGGACATAATGCATTTTGGAAACAACAACAACAACAGAAAATACTGCATCAAAGAACTGACTGAAACAGTGAACTTCTGCTCAAAACAGTCAACGTCCCCATGGAAAATATTGAGAAAGACTAAGAGATGGAAAGCATGTTTGGCAGAATGCACGAGCTCTGACAGGGTGGGGGAATGAGCGGGAACACGGGTCTAGATTTGTTAAAAATAAATAAATACATAAAAAAAAAAAGAGAATCACCATTTCCCTTTCTTTCAAGCATTATTATTAAGCCTTCATTTAACAACTTACCGAATTTCTTCTCTCCCTCCCCCAGTATTCTGGATATACTGTTTTGTCTCCTGTTGTTTCTACCTAACAGCACATTTACTTCCTAGGAAGGTTCTTTAGAAATGTGGTTCTCTTAACAAGTATACACAGATCATGGCATAGAATCTGGGAACTATGGCCAGAAGCATGGTGATAGTGAAAGGCTCATACTTTTTAGTGATTTTTATTTGCTCTGCTAATTGCCTGCTTATAACCTGTGCAAACTTTCCTGCATAATTTACTGTTCCTATTTATTTACATATGAATAAAATTAATCCTTTGTCATACATAGTTACTTAAATCTGTTTTAAAAAATCTTTATATTAGCATGTATTAGTTGTACAGGGTGATGGTCTGTCATAAAGAGGATGTCATAACGAGACATCTTCAGAGTTTTTCATAGGCATCTTAACTTCAATTTCTTCAGGGAAAATTTTGACCTTTAGAAATGTTCATTTTACAGAGGGTAATGGTTCATTTCCTATATGGACATGCTATTCCTTTTGACTTCCCTAAATTCAGAGTCACATACAATTTTTCCTGGTTTTAATTTTATATGATTGCATATTTTTAGATGCAACCAGAATAAATTTTTCACTTAAACAAATCTAACTAAAATTTACTTTGGTATTATTCTAGTCACTTTCTATTTCTGTGACAAAATGCTAACCCAAAACCTAGTTGTGGAAGAAAGGGTTTATTTTGCCCCTATGTCCTAATCATAGTCCATTATTGAGTGAAATCAAGCCACAGACCTGGAGGCAGCAACTGAAGCAGGGAACATGGAGAACTACCTACGGCTTGCTCCTCTGACCCCATGCTTGGCCTGCTTTCTTATACAACTTAGAATCACCTTCCCAGGTGTGGCACCACCTGAAGTGGGCTGGATTCTCCTACATCAGTCAACAATCAAGAAAATGCCTCACAGACATGAGCACAGGCCAGTCTGACAAAAAAATTTCCCAAGTGAGGTTCCCTCTACCCAGGTGTGTCAAGTTGACAGCTGAAGCTCTCCAATGGCATATTGTATATATAGGAAAAGGTTTTAGCCACATTTTTCAAATAGGTAATTTAGAATATATTAATCCATCCTTTTCCTGCATCATAATCCAAGCCCTACCTCAGGCTAGGCTGCTATGGACCACTCTGTTCTGTGCACCCTTCTGCTCCTGAATTGAAAACCACATGGTCTCATTTAGCGTCATTTGAGGAAGTTTATATCTGGAAATGCAAATCTCTTCTCATTATGCATCATTTTCAAATTTTTTCTTGGCAATTTCAGCCAGTTTATTCTTCAAGTACTTGAGAACAACTTGACACATTCCAAAAAGAGAAAAAGAGAGAAAACCCTCACCGAGATGTTGATTAGGATGGGGGAAATGATACATTTCTTTAAAGAGAGCTGACATCCTTATCACACCCAGAGAAACTGGCAACGCGCCTCCATTTTTTCACATTTTCTTTTATACTACTTGGAAATTTTTTGTGATTTTCTTCATATGGATTTGTTCACACTTCTTCCTATGTTATTCCTGTCTCTTTTATATATTTTAACTCCTAAGCAATCTACCCCATCCAAAGGAGGTCTGAGGCGGCATATCCACATTTCAATGCTACATCATGGAAGACAGCTTCACTCTCTTCAACTGAGAGAAAGGGCTCACTATTTCCTGAATGAATGAACAAACTGATGACATGTAGGTTCAAAAGCCCTGAATCCCTGCAGAATCAGGCTGGGTAGGTAGACCACACAGTGTCTGTGACTGATCACTCAGGCTTAATGAGGACTTGATGTTTGTAAAGACAAATAAAGGACTTGCCAATAACTACATGATCCTTATAATAGTTCTGGCCTCCGAGTACACTCTCTGCCTCTTCTGAGCCTTCACTTCATCCTAGTGCTTGGCAGGGCACAATCAAGCCAAAGCAGTCTAGAGAACTTCAGTGTTGAATAGAACGACACTGGCTTTGGAGTTTAGCCAGGAGAGCTCTACCAGTGAAAACCACCTTTGAGTCCCTGGGTAATTCACAGGGGAAACAGGGTATGAAAGGAGGGATTTGAAGGCTTGGCATGATGGTGCACATACCTTTAATCTCAGTGCTCTGGAGGCACAGGCAGGTGGATCTCTGTGAGTTCTACACCAGGCTAGTCTATATAGTGAGGTCCAGGCCAGCCAGAGATACACAGTAAGGCAGGCACTGTCTCAAAAAAACAAAACAAAACAAAACAAAAAAAAAAACAGTAGAAGGAAATGACTTGAAACTAAGGTTTTCATAGGTTTGTTGTGATATCACCCACATAGTATACAATTCGCCCATTTAAAGAGTACAATTCAATGATTCTTTTTTTTATTTTATTTATTTTGTATGTGTATGAATGTACTGTCTGCATGTAGGTTTGTGCACCCATGTCGTGCAATGACGTGGAGGTCAGAAGAGGGTGTCGGATTCCCCTGGAACTGGAGTTCTCCTGGAATTGGAGTTTCAGACGGTTATCAGCCGCCATGTGGGTGTTGGGGATTGAACCCGGGTCCTCTGCAAGAGCAGTCAGCACTCTTAACCACTAGGCCATCTCTCCAGCCCCTCAATGATTCTTAACACAGAGTTTACAACAATCATCACAATAAATTTCAGAACATTTTATTCCCTCCAAAGAAACACTGTAAGAAACACTATACTCATTACAAATTGTAACTATGGTAAAATACATGTAAGATAAAATTAACCATCCCTATAGTGCACAGCAGAAGGTCTGTTCACATTGTTCTAAAAACTATGATCTAAAAACTATTTCCAGAACATCTTTATCTTGTGAATTCAAAACTCTGTATCTATTATCCAACAGTTTCCCATCTATCCTTCTGTAGCCTGACATCTCCCATTCTGATTTCTGTCTCTGTGATTTCACTACCTTAAGGACATCATGTAAGTGTTTGCTACTCGTATGTGAGAGAAACTGCATTGATTTACTTAGCAGCATCCTTGAGGTACAGCCTTACTGTCACACATGTCCAATGCCCTTTATTTTTAAAAAGAACACATTACGAGCTTATAAAGAGAAGGGGTGGAAAGGAAAGAGAAAGGAAAAGAAAAGGGGAGGGAGGAGACAGACCAGCGGTTAAAAGACCTTAAGCTGGTTCTTAAGGAAATGACAGTGTCATGCTCCAAGTAGAAAGGGACAGTAAATGAAGTCAAGAAATGTTTCACAGTAATAAAGTATAATAAAAGAATGACAGGACTTGATAATGGAGTAAGGAACAATCTCTTGACTGACACAGGGGACTGTTGTAGAGCAGACATCACTGGACCTTCGATGTGTCCGAAGTGAATTTTAAATCTAAACCACATTAAGGTAAGATACTGACATAATGGAAAAGGTGTAGTGACTTAGTCCCCCAGAAGTTATGTTTTATGTTTCACACCTATGTTTGATTCTATCAGATACACTTTTCCTTTAAAACTTCTTGCTCCAAAAGAAAATTCCAGGGGGTGGGGGGAAATGAGTCTGTTTAACATGGGAAGAGAAAGACAGACATCATGCAAACGATGGCACCTGACCCAGATCCTGCTGAGTGAGCTAGAAATCCTGGCTCTTGCTTGTGCTACCATTCAGCCCGGAGGCTTCACTGTTTCATGATTGTCAGAGGGTGCTAATGGGTCTCTAATAACCTGAGGAGCAATGAAGTTTTATAACATGACAACCGATCCTTGCTCACTTGCCTGAAAGTGTCTGTGTGATGCTGGGTAGAGAAGAGGACAGCAATCCCAAACACTGAGCATCAGTGTTTCTGAGGAGGAACCTGTCTGACGGCCACAGGAAGCCCCATGAGCTCAGAGCCATCTGACTCTCCTCTCCCACATTCCTGGACGTTTGTCACTGAGACAGGTGGCCGCATAGGGCATGTACAGGGGCAGGAAGCGGGTGGCAGCTGCAGGTCTCCCCTCATTCTCCTTAGGACATGACAGGCCTTTTCCTTTATCCAGCCTTCCATTTCTTGGTTCGCAAGACAAAGGGAATGAACAAAAGTTCCTTTCATATCCCAAAGGCTGAATTTCCAACTCTTATCAAATCATACTGTTTAGTAAGGTACACCAAATCAACAGTTTTCACCGCTTACCAGGCCCAAGCCTCTGCTCACCAGAGGTAATGGAACAAACGAGGATTCGTTGGCCTGCCCAGCTCATAGCAAAGAGTGGCCCAGCGTTCTGATAACTTTGAAGCTCTCACCTCAGGTTCTGGTCACACAGTGCATAAACGCCTTCAATCCACTGACTGCTGGGAAATTCATTAGCAATAAGGACAAAGAAAACCCATAAGCCAAAGCCTCAAAGAAATAGAATGTTAAGTCAAGACGCTGGCTTTCACATGGATAATTGCTTCTGATCTATGAGGATGGGCTATTACCTATTCAAAGCTGGTCAGGTACAGAGCCAGAAAGTATGTTCACTGCAAGAGTTACAGTGCTATGAGTATGACCCTAAAGGCCACAAGGTGTTTAACAGCATCACCATCTCCTGTGTCTCACCAACAGCTTCATTCCACATCTCAAAAAGCAAAGCCTGCAGAGAAAGGCCTGAGGCACTCCGGAAGTGGGGCCAGAGGCCCCCTGCCCAGCAGCCTCCTTCCCAGGAAGCTACTATGCCTTGTTCCTGCAGATCCTGACCTGGGACTCCTACCAGTCCTCAGACCTCAGCTGCTCCAGCTGCAGACTGAACCTTTACATGAGTTATTTTGATTCTTTTAAGAATTATTTAACCGGGGCTGGAGAGATGGCCTAGCGGTTAAGAGCACCGACTGCTTTTGCAGAGGACCTAAGTTCGATCCCCAGCACCCACATGGCAGCTGAGAACAGTCTGTAACTCCAATTCCAGGAGAACTCCAGTTCCAGGGGAATCCGACACCCTCTTCTGACCTCCGCGGCATTGGACAACATGGGTGCACAAACCTACATGCAGATGGTACATTCATACACATAAATAAAAATAAAAATAAATAAAATAAATGAAAAAAAAGAATTATTTAACCAGCCACCTGTTGGGCCTTTTGACTATTCAAGGACAACCATAGTTTGTGGCAAAAATAAATAAATAAAAAACAGATTCAGGGTTCTAGGTCTGGCTCTGGCGCCAGAGTGAGTTTGTTTGTGGGGTGCTCAGGTTCAGGCCTTGCTTACTAGGACCACCTGGAGTGCGAATAGGAGCCCAGCAACACTCCAGGCTACTCAAGTTGTTTAGAAGGATACAAAGGGGGGGGGGAGTTCTCCCAGATTCCTTCTATGAAGCCAGCATCACTCTATCACCAAAACCAGGCAAAGATACAACCAAAAAGGGGAACTATAGACCCATTTCCTTAATGAACATAGATGCAAAAATTCTAAATACTTGCAAATTGCATACAGACCCATATCAAGAAGATCACTCACCATGACCAAGTTGGATTCATACCAGAAATGCAGGGATGGTTCAACATGTGAAAATCGATAAATATCATCAAACATATAAATGGACTGAAAGACAAAAACCATACAATCATCTCAATTGACACAGAGAAAGCCTTTGACAAAATCCAGCATTCCCTTCATGCTTAAAGTTCTAGAGGGAATTGGATTGGAGGGATCATTCCTCAATGTAATCAAAGCCATATACAGGAAACCCACAGCCAATATCATCCTAAATGGGGAAATGACAGAAGCATTCCCCTTAAAGATAGGAACTCAGCAAGGCTGCCCCCTGTCACCACTCCTTTACAATATAGTGCTTGAAACCCTTGCTAGGACAATAAGGCAAGAAAACAAAATTAAAGGAGTTCTAATTGGAAAAGAGGAAGTCAAGCTATCCCTTTTTGCTGATGACATGATTGTTTACTTAAGGGATGCTAAGAACTCTACCAGAAAACTCCTAGAAATGATAAAGAGCTTCAGTAAAATGGCAGTATACAAAATAAATCTAGAAAAATCAGTAGCTTTTCTTTACACCAACAACAGGCAACTGAAGAAGGAATACAAGGAGACTTTCCCTCTCCCAATAGCCTCAAAAACAATAAAATACCTAGGAACAAACCTAACCAAAGACACCAAGGATCTCTACAACAAAAACTTTAAACACCTGAAGAAGGAAATTGAGGAAGACATCAGAAGATGGACAAACCTCCCATGCTCATGGATTGGGAAAATAAATATAGTAAAAATGTCCATCCTACCCAAACTCTTGTACAGATTTAATGCAATCCCAATCAAAATCCCCAAGAGTTTCTTCCAGGCTTGGAAAACAAATCCTCAATTTATTTGGCCAAACAATAAGACCCCGAATAGAAAAAACAACCCTGAGTAAAAGAGCAATACAGGGGTGATCTGTATACCAGACATCAAACTATAACTACAGATCTATCGTCATAAAAACCGCCTGATACTGGCACAAAAACCAGCCAGTAGATCAATGGGAAAAAAACTGAAGATCCAAACCTGAGTACATACAATTTTAGCAACCTTATATTGCCAAGGGGCCAAAGAAGACTCAGTGGAAGAAAGCCAGCATATTCAGCAGTGATGTTGGCAAAATACTGGATTACACCTGTAGAAGAATGAATTAAACCCTAACTCTCGCCCTGTACACAAGTCAATTCCAGATGGATCAAAGACCTAAACGTGAACCCAACAAAAAAAACTCTGGAGCGATTAGAAAGAGAAACCTGGAAACAGACTACAAGACATAGGCAAGGAAAAGGCTTCCTAAATCAGACGCAGCTGCCCAAGAAATAAGATCACAATTGACAAATGGGACTTCATTAAACTCAAAAAGTCTGTATATCAAAAGAAACACTAAAGGCAAGTGAAGAGAAAAACCCACTGGAAAACCAACCCAAATGCCCCTCAAATGCTGAGGGATAGAGAAAATGTGTTACAGTACCACAACGGAGTTCTATGCAGCAGTAAAGAAAGACCACATCATGAACTTGCAGGTAAATGGATGGAGCTAGAAAGATACTTATGTTACGTGAGTATCACAGTCCCAGAAAAAACCAAACGACGACTGGTATCCCTCATTGTTGATGCTAGTGCCAATTAAACCCAGTTGAAAAATATTTCTTGTTGAGGGATGCATATTGAAAGATCAAACAGAAAGACTGCATCAGAAAAATGACTAAAATGGTGAATTGGGATGGGGGTGGTTGGATTGGGAGAGGGACACAGGTCTCTATTCAATTAATGTATATTTAATCGACGCGAGTTAAAAACAACAATTATCCAAATTTGCCCAAACTCTATCTACACATTACATCGTATTTTAGGACTAGTAAAAGTAAAAATATCTATATTAAACAACACATTGGTTTTTTAAAGGTTTTGATAAAAATGGTGATACATCTGAGTCAATTGGAAATTTAAATGTTGTTGTTATATTTGTTTTTACTTAAAATCCGTATAACAATAACTTCGGGATTAAAACATATTACAAATGTTCTCTATAATCTTTGTGTTATTACCGTATCATCTTCTAACATTCTCTTTTACCTGTAGGATTAATTTACCTTAGGAATTAAGTTTTGCTTCCCAAAAGTAAACAACAGACATTCACCCAAAACCGCTTGGATGAATTTGATGAAATCTGCGCCTTGATTCCTACCTCTAGGTATGTGTACTACAACTGCCTCTTTGAGACTCATGGGTCAAAAAATAAAATCCTAGAATTAAAAAAAGAGGGGATGCAGTTATCTATTAAACTTTTTTGCCCAAAAATTTTTCAATTTAATCTTAAAAACTAAACTATGGGGAAAAAGATTTGTATGCTCCCACAGGTCAAAACTTCACCAACTTAACAGCTGAGAAAGCAAAGATACAGCCTTGCATTGTGTAGGATGTACCACGAAATACCAGCAGAAAAGTTAGCCCATCTAAACATTAAAAGAGGGAAAATCTCCTTCAGACTGCTATGGGCATCAAATATCTCTGTGGATCCTATTTGTAAACAACTGTTTATAATGCATCCTAATGAGCCTTACCTTCCAGGTGCTGCAAAATTTTAAAATGAGCGCCCTTTTCTTACCTCCTTCACAGACAAGAAATATATGATGGTAATAAAGTCAATCTCTAACTGTAAATTAAAGCTGACTGTTATAAGTTCTCTTATAAAACCAGTAAACCTGCTTTCTTTATTGACATAGGAACTGTGAAAAAGGGTTATTCTCTATTCAGAACCCAAAATAATACTAGGAGGTCTCTTTCAGCTGTGCATTTAAGCAAAATACATTAATACAGGCGCGCTCTGATATCACAAATGGATTATTCTGCAAGGAGATGTTGGCCATGGGACCCAAGCCCCCCCCCCAAAAGGTAAGGCTTCTTGCCTGGAAAACGGATTACCTGCAAGAAGCGAGGCGGTAAGGCCCTGCTTCAAGACTGATTTTAAACATGGGAAAGATGTATTGAGACCACACTTGCAGTGTACAGATGGTCTTGAATACCAGAGAGGTCTACCAAAGGCCACTAAACCACTAAATCAAATATGGTCTCCTTGAGTCAAGCAAGGACTCCTCTGTAGTGAGCTACACCTCACCTGCCTTGAAAATACTGTGCAGCCAGTGGCAGCCATATGTCTGTATTATCCCAAATCTAATTGGCTATTACCTCTCTCCTTGGAGGAAAACTCATGGCTGATGCCACAAACATACATCCTCTAGTGGTTTGGAGATGTCTAGCCACAGTAAGACCTTGTTCTCTTTTACAGAAAAAAACGTAATTCATGGTTAGCCTACCATCCAAACATCTGTGTCTATACCAAAGTAACCTACCAAATACCTGACTGTTCAAATACATATTAATATATATAATATATATATATTATATATATGTCATATCCATCTATATATTATATATATATATATATATATATATAATTGCTTGTGCTGCATTAGTTAGGATTGAAAGGTTATTCCGGACAAAACTGTCAGCCATTGAAAGGAAACAGTTTCTCTAAACTTTCAACTGATCTAGAGTCCAAAAAAAGATTCAATTATTGCATCTTTATTGTACTACCAGAGAAAGTAGGTGTAACTGTTTGAGTGATACAGATGCTTCACGCACACATGTCGACCAGTGCCCATCGCGATTAATGCCTCGGGAATATCGTCTGCACGCACACGACCGCGCCGGGCAATCTGCTAGAATGTAAGCGGATCGCATCCTTCGCCGAGGTGCCACTATGGGAGCGCGAAGTTTTGTTATCTATTGTTCACAACTACTAGAACTGACACTCTCCCTTCTTTTGCGTGCAATAGCCCCATGATCTTTATATTGCACTATGTAATAGCCTGCACCCATCTCCATCAGCGCGCGCTGGGTGCGGAGCCCTTGGTTCGCCATTGACGGGTCGCGCTCTTCGGCGCACACATCTACCTGCTCGTAAAGATTGTCTCTCTTCTATTTATTCTGTAGGCACCTGCTTGTTGATCACATCTTATAATATACCGCACATGCTAACTCTCCTTTGTCATTAATATACAAAATGTTTGTAAACTCAATATTGACACCTACTTTAGTTTAAATGGAAAAAACACAAAAAAAAAATAAAAGCTTCAGGTCAAAGAGACTGTGACTTGTATGAGATGCCCTGAGAAATCCAGAGAGCTGGGAAGGTCAGAGCGAGCTGGCTCAGACCTCTACTTACCCTTTGTTGGCCATGGGATCTTTGACAAATTAACTTTCCCAATTAGTAGAGAAATTACCATGGTAAAAATGAATGTTAAGATTCACAAGTCTGTGTCAAGATAATTCATGTGCAGTGCTCAAGTGCATTACCTTGCACACAGTAAGTACTCAGTAGATATTAGATAAAGTGTGGGCCCATAAACTGGAGACCTCAAGAAACTATCTTCACACTAGTAACTTAGATGAGCAGATCCATCATGAGAACTCAGGAAGAAAAAGAGAGAGAGAGAGAGAGGGTTTTGCCAACAAGGAGAACAAAGCCAAAGCTAATTGTAGCAAATCCTCTGTGTCAGGCACAGGTTTGCTGGATCCTCTGTGTCAGGCACAGGTTTGCTGGATCCTCTGTGTCAGACACAGGTTTGCTGGATCCTCTGTGTCAGACACAGGTTTGCTGGATCCTCTGTGTCAGGCACAGGTTTGCTGGATCCTCTGTGTCGGACACAGGTTTGCTGGATCCTCTGTGTCAGGCACAGGTTTGCTGGATCCTCTGCGTCAGGCACAGGTTTGCTGGATCCTCTGTGTCAGGCACAGGTTTGCTGGATCCTCTGTGTCAGAAACAGGTTTGCTGGATCCTCTGTGTCGGAAACAGGTTTGCTGGATCCTCTGTGTCGGACACAGGTTTGCTGGATCCTCTGTGTCGGAAACAGGTTTGCTGGATCCTCTGTGTCAGACACAGGTTTGCTGGATCCTCTGTGTCGGACACAGGTTTGCTGGATCCTCTGTGTCAGAAACAGGTTTGCTGGATCCTCTGTGTCAGACACAGGTTTGCTGGATCCTCTGTGTCAGACACAGGTTTGCTGGATCCTCTGTGTCGGACACAGGTTTGCTGGATCCTCTGTGTCGGAAACAGGTTTGCTGGATCCTCTGCGTCAGGCACAGGTTTGCTGGATCCTCTGCGTCAGGCACAGGTTTGCTGGATCCTCTGTGTCAGACACAGGTTTGCTGGATCCTGTGTGTCAGACACAGGTTTGCTGGATCCTCTGTGTCAGACACAGGTTTGCTGGATCCTCTGTGTCAGACACAGGTTTGCTGGATCCTCTGTGTCAGGCACAGGTTTGCTGGATCCTCTGTGTCGGACACAGGTTTGCTGGATCCTCTGTGTCGGACACAGGTTTGCTGGATCCTCTGTGTCAGAAACAGGTTTGCTGGATCCTCTGCGTCAGGCACAGGTTTGCTGGATCCTCTGCGTCAGGCACAGGTTTGCTGGATCCTCTGTGTCAGGCACAGGTTTGCTGGATCCTCTGTGTCAGACACAGGTTTGCTGGATCCTCTGTGTCGGAAATAGGTTTGCTGGATCCTCTGTGTCGGAAACAGGTTTGCTGGATCCTCTGTGTCGGAAACAGGTTTGCTGGATCCTCTGTGTCAGACACAGGTTTGCTGGATCCTCTGTGTCAGACACAGGTTTGCTGGATCCTCTGTGTCGGAAACAGGTTTGCTGGATCCTCTGTGTCAGACACAGGTTTGCTGGATCCTCTGTGTCAGGCACAGGTTTGCTGGATCCTCTGTGTCAGGCACAGGTTTGCTGGATCCTCTGTGTCAGACACAGGTTTGCTGGATCCTCTGCGTCAGGCACAGGTTTGCTGGATCCTCTGTGTCAGGCACAGGTTTGCTAGATTCTTTTTCTGGCCACAATTCATGGCGCAATTAAACTTCTGGCATTGATTTCCAAGTTCCATCAAAAACAGCTTCCCAGTCCAGTTATCTCCAGCATGTGGTCAGCTTCCCAGTCCAGTCTCCAGCATGTGGTCAGCTTCCCAGTCCAGTCGTCCCCAGCATGCGGTCAGCTTCCCAGTCCAGTCTCCAGCATGTGGTCAGCTTCCCAGTCCAGTTGTCTCCAGCATGCAGTCAACTTCCCAGTCCAGTCTCCAGAATGTGGTCATCTTCCCAGTCCAGTCTCCAGAATGTGGTCATCTTCCCAGTCCAGTCTCCAGAATGTGGTCATCTTCCCAGTCCAGTCTCCAGAATGTGGTCATCTTCCCAGTCCAGTCTCCAGCATGCGGTCAGCTTCCCCGTCCAGTCTCCAGCATGCGGTCAGCTTCCCAGTCCAGTCTCCAGAATGTGGTCAGCTTCCCAGTCCAGTCATCCCCAGCATGTGGTCAGCTTCCCAGTCCAGTCATCTCCAGCATGCGGTCAGCTTCCAAGTCCAGTCTCCAGCATGCAGTCAGCTTCCCAGTCCAGTCTCCCCCAGCATGCGGTCGGCTTCCCAGTCCAGTCGTCCCCAGCATGCAGTCAGCTCCCCAGTCCAGGTCTCCAGCACGTGTGGTCAGCTTCCCGTCTAGTCTCCAGCATTGCAGTCAGTTCCCCGGGTCCAGTCTCCAGCATTGGCGCGTCAGCTCCCAGTCCAGTCCTCCTAGCATGCGGTCAGCTCTCCCAGTCCAGTCCCAGCATGCGGTCCTCAGCTTCCCCAGTCCAGTATCCAGCATGCGGTCAGCTTCCAAGTCCAGTCTCCAGCATGTGGTCAGCTTCCCAGTCCAGTCGTCCCCAGCATGCGGTCAGCTTCCCAGTCCAGTCTCCAGCATGCGGTCAGCTTCCAAGTCCAGTCTCCAGCATGCGGTCAGCTTCCCAGTCCAGTCTCCAGCATGTGGTCAGCTTCCAAGTCCAGTCTCCAGCATGCAGTCAGCTTCCCAGTCCAGTCTCCAGCATGCGGTCAGCTTTCCCAGTTCCAGTCTCTCCAGTGTGGTCGGCTTCCCCAGGTCCAGGTCCAGCATGCGGTCAGCTTCCCAGTCCAGTCTCCAGAATGTGGTCATCTTCCCAGTCCAGTCTCCAGCATGCAGTCAGCTTCCCAGTCCAGTCTCCAGCATGCAGTCAGCTTCCCAGTCCAGTCTCCAGCATGCGGTCAGCTTCCCAGTCCAGTCTCCAGCATGCGGTCAGCTTCCCAGTCCAGTCGTCCCCAGCATGTGGTCAGCTTCCCAGTCCAGTTGTCTCCAGCATGTGGTCAGCTTCCCAGTCCAGTCTCCAGCATGCGGTCAGCTTCCCAGTCCAGTCATCTCCAGCATGCAGTCAGCTTCCCAGTCCAGTCGTCCCCAGCATGCGGTCAGCTTCCCAGTCCAGTCATCTCCAGCATGCAGTCAGCTTCCAAGTCCAGTCGTCCCCAGCATGCGGTCAGCTTCCCAGTCCAGTCTCCAGCATGCGGTCAGCTTCCCAGTCCAGTCTCCAGCATGTGGTCAGCTTCCCAGTCCAGTCGTCCCCAGCATGCAGTCAGCTTCCCAGTCCAGTCATCTCCAGCATGCGGTCAGCTTCCCAGTCCAGTCTCCAGCATGCAGTCAGCTTCCCAGTCCAGTCTCCAGCATGCGGTCAGCTTCCAAGTCCAGTCTCCAGCATGCGGTCAGCTTCCCAGTCCAGTCTCCAGCATGCGGTCAGCTTCCCAGTCCAGTCTCCAGCATGCGGTCAGCTTCCAAGTCCAGTCTCCAGCATGCGGTCAGCTTCCCAGTCCAGTCATCCCCAGCATGTGGTCAGCTTCCCAGTCCAGTCTCCAGCATGAGGTCTACTCAGCAGACAAGCAAAGAAAGGCCCTCGCAACACTCGGACTTGTGCCCACAATCGTCAAGTTCCAAGGGGCTGAGATTTGGAGAGGCGTGGGCCCCTGGAGTGTAGAGCCTCCATTTCAGCTGCAGCCACCATTACCATGAAAGGAAAAATAGACTGAAAAAAAAGAAATGTCTGCCTCCATTGGATGGAGACATGACTTTTAACAAGCTATTTAAACTCTGAGATAAATCAGCATAAATCACCGCTAACGTCCCCCTACTGCAAGAGTGTTTGGATGCAAAGAATGACATTCCTGAAGTCTTGGGAACAGCACCAGAATCGCAGCAGAACTCCGGGTCAGACCTGATTTCCTGCTACGCACCGACATTTCCCCTGCCCTCCCTGGTTGCCCTTTCCCATCCCCATGGCTTGGTCTTTAACTTTCTCTCTCTGGATACGCATTCTCCCTGGGCAGATTCACCCATGTGACGGTTGGTTTCAACCATCATTCATATCAAGTGACTATCTCCAGGGTAGTCTAAACTCACCCTTTACCTGGCCTCCCCTTGACTCTAACCCATCTTTCTAAAGCAAACTTCACCAGCTCCACCCAGCCACAGCCTGTCACTGGACTATGTCCGCCACTCCCTCTCCACACAGCCATGGATTGACAGCATGCTTTGGAGTGCACCTTTGTGCTAGAGCTGTCACAGTGACGTCCTCTTTTGAGCTGTCACAGTGACATCCTCGTCTCCTTTCCCAGCACTGCTGCTCAGCCCAGGCCCAGCTGTCTCCTGACTCAAGCCATGCTCTCTGAACGCACCACACTCTCCTGTGCCTCCTTTAACTCCAGTACTAAGGAGGCAGCAGAATCTGGAGTTTCAGGGTCAGGCAGTGTATCTGAACTGAGGTTCACTGAAAGATCTTCTCTCCGAAAATAAAAGTGCAAGGGGTTGAGGAAGACACCAGTGTTGACCTCCAGCCTCTACGCATGCATGCATGCACTTCCATGTGCACTTGCACACACCTGAATACACACAGAAACATACCAGTTCTGCAATGAAGCTAGATGTGCTGGTTCATGACTATGATCCCAGAATGGGGAGGGTAAGGCAGGATGATTACCAGTAGTTCAAGGCCAGCCTGAGAAACAGTGAATTTCAGCCAATTCTGAACTTCAGAGTAAAATCCCACCTTAAAAGAAATAACAACAATGATGATAATCATTAATAATAATAATAATAATATAATAATAAATCCTACAGCTAGTCCCATCAACTATAGATAGGATAAAGATATCATTTATATAAACTGGATAGTTTAAGAGGGGGCTCTTACAAACCAAAACAAAGGGCCTAGACTGGGACTGCACCGCAAATGTGCCATCCCCTACCTGTGACTGGGGGCCTCACCAGGCACATGGCCCTTCATATCTGGATCCTGCAGATACTCCTCTCAGTCTCCTTCCAACATGTTCAGAAGTCATGGGCCTTCCCCCACCTTCCCATGTAACACGCTCTTCCCAGATGCATGTAATATTCTTCTGCCAACCTGCTCCCTCTCACTGCCACCAAGCGCGCCCCTCCTTCTGCCCTGTGGTGCCTTTTTGTGATGTGCACACTGGCCTTGGGCCCTACCCTCTGAAGAGCATAACACACTTCTAAGCAGGTGTCACAGGGGCTCTCTTTGGTATCAGAAGGCAATGAGAATGTGGATGGCTAATTAAATGAATGAGCCCATTTTGTGCTCTGAGATTGCTGAGTCCCAGCAGGGAGTATACTGACTCAGACACTCCAGGACCAGGCCAAGGAGATTAAAATCAAACCCCTCAAAACAAACAAAGGAACAAACAACAAGAATCTTTTGCCATGCAAAACCTCTTCCAGTAGTTTCTATTTTGAATTTCCAAGAAAAAGGATCTGACTGAGTTGGGGTCAGGAGCACATCCATGACTCAAGCAACTACAGATATCAGTTCAAGACAGTTCAAGATAGATTGGCCACAGGGGGACCCACTGCTACTCGAATTGGGGAATGAACTAGTGTGGACCAGGGCCTGTTGCCCTTCCCTCCTTCCTCTGTCCTCCTTCCTCTCTGCCCTCCTTCCTCTGCCCTCCTTCCTCTGTCCTCCTTCGTCTCTTCCCTCCTTCCTCTGCCCTCCCTCCTCTCTGCCCTCCTTCCTCTGCCCTCCTTCCTCTGCCCTCCCTCCTCTGCCCTCCTTCCTCTGTCCTCCTTCCTGTCTGCCCTCCTTCCTCTGCCCTCCCTCCTCTCTGCCCTCCTTCCTCTGCCCTCCTTCCTCTGCCCTCCTTCCTCTGCCCTCCTTCCTCTGCCCTCCCTCCTCTCTGCCCTCCCTCCTCTAGCCTCCTTCCTCTGCCCTCCTTCCTCCTAAAGTGTGCCATTTTCCCTCAGCAAGAATTTTCTCTATAAATTCTCTGCCTATTCTTCAGAACTGAGATTAAATTTCTAATCGGTGAACTTTGGGGCCCAGCCCATCCAGTTGCACGATTCTGCTCTCACAGTTTAGGAAGCTGCCTGTCACTTGTGGTCATTCCTTTTCTTTAGTCCTGGGAATGGCCTACTTTAATTCAGTGCAGCTGCACTGAAAATAGCACTCATGTTTGCTAAGATGGAGCTAGAGGATGCGGTCGGACCCCAGGTCACTTGGAACCTCATAGTTCCCAAGGAATATCTCACAGGGGCAAACGAGGAAAGAAAGCATGGTGTCAAATGCAAATGCAATCTTTATTTCCCAACAATAATTAATTTGGGGGGGGGAAGGGTGGTTTATTCATGTCCTAAACTCCTTTTCCATTTTCAAGACAGTTTAAATCAGCCAGTTCCTTGGAAGCATCAAGTCCAAAAATTAGCTTTGGTACCGTACCAGCATTAGTACATTGCCAGGAAAAGTACCCACACGGTACTTCAAACATGGCCAGCAGCCCACTGACAGGCGGCTGCACAGCCACTTCAGGCTAATGACAGATTACACTCAGACATGAATGGTGTTCAGATCCCCAACACTAAAGAGAGCTTTATAAATTCCAAGGTTAGCCAGGTGTGGTAGTGCACAGCTTTAAACCCAGTACTTGGGATGCAGAGCCAGATGGATCTCTGTGATTTGAAGGCCAGCCTGGTCTACATAATGAGTTCCAGGTCAACTGTCTCAAAAAAAATAATAAAAATAAAAGTAAATTAATTCCAAGAAGGTACATCAAATAAGTGGAGCTCACAGTTCCAGTTGGGATCCATGCCAAGATCTAGCTCTGTCATTAGTCACTCTCCCAATCAAGACCTTAAGTTACTCCTCTATTTAGAAAAAAAGATTGAAATAAAAGTTTTCAGCAATCCCTTCCAACATGAAAATTCTATGTTCCACATTAAATTGTGTATATGTAGGCTTTACAAATATCCCTCCGGACTTAAATATTACACCAAGGGCAGCACCAGGCATTTATTAGCAGTAAAAATTCAAATGCTGCTTAAAAATGGTTATGCTTCATCTTTGGGGAGGTGGAAGCACCCACAGGTTCTTTTTTCCTGCTGTACCATGTGTAAATCTGCTAACAGCAGAGTCACTGCAATTAAACCAAACCTAATGGTACAACTAATCAAATGCAGCTTCAGAAAATGACACCGAGTTCTGATCTCAAGAGAGCAGCTGGACCAGGAAGAAACAAATCCCGGATCCTGCCCAGACGTGAGGAGAACCCCCTCCCCAAAGCAAGGGCCAGGGAGAAGGCAATCTCCCTTTGGTCTCTGCAGGATCCCACAGGCAAGAGATCACAGAACAAGTCTTACCTGGAGTCTATAGAATTCCATAGGAGAAATGTGTGTGAGTCACACAGCTGGGAACATACCAGTACCATGGAGAAGATAAAAGATGGGCAAAAGCCCATCTCTAGGGATTACAGCTCTGACAATATTCAACTGTAGTCTAAAAAGAACCCACGTAACATGTAGTGTTCAACCATTTAAGTGTATGGTTCAGTAGTGTGTCATTCACGGTACCGTACAATGTCCTCCTTTTCACAAACTTTACATTTACACCATCCTGTGGGAACCACCAGGATCAGCTGCTTTCTGTTTCCATGAATCTGGCTGCTTTAATACCTCACAAAGTGGAACCATGCAGCAGTTGTTTACAGCTGAAGCCGGACCAATAAACTGGTGCGAGAGAAACTTGGGTTGCTTTCACTTCTGGACTGCTGTGAACAACATATGAACTTGGCGCACAAATACTGTGATGATTCTCCTAAGGTTCCCCCATTCTGTGAGGCCAGCCAGAAACATGAACAACCCCAAGGATTCTGGCTCTGTTCAGAAGCCCAGGAGTTGGACATCTGGTTTCCCATAATAGTCATAGTCAGTCTCTAATGCCAAGCTGACATTACTCACTGGTATTAAAATGTAAACACAAAATCCCTTCTCTTTCACTAAGAGCCATACCTAACACTGTGTCTGTGCTACTCAGGGCTCTGCGCCCACCCCGTCCCCTTCTAACAAACAACCCTTGATTAAGAGTCTGGCAGATTCTTCCTCGGGTCTCCCAAGGCTAGGAGTGCTGGTTAGAAGAATCCCACTGTGGGAACAACAGGAGAGCCTTAATTATGTACAGATGTCACCTGCTCCCCACACCCACATACGTAGCCCCCGGGGGACAGGTCTCAATAGACCAGGCATAGTCACTACATGGAATACAAATATTAAAAAGGGGTATGTGTGAGTAAAAAATAAACACTTTAAAAATATTTTACCAGTAGGGGTGTTTTTAACATAAGTTTTCAAACAGCAGTATATTTAAGGATGTGTTTTTCCTATCAATCAGTTTAAACCTTTAATTAGAACTAACTCAATGATAGATTTCAAATTCTAGAACATCTGTCTTCTTGTTGTCCTGTTCCTTACTCCAGACACACTGCACACATACCCTGCATTTGGCAACTGTCTTCCTTCTGTCCCCTCCCAAGCCCTCTCCCTCAGGTCGTTCAATGTTCTCTGCAGAAAAGCTCTGACCGGAGAAGGTCAGCAGGACAGAGGGAGTCAAGTATGAGCTCCGATGTCCACTGAGCAGTCAGCTGGACGACGCATGCGCAGGCACCACTCTTCGTGTACCCTCCCTTCAGCTGTGGCCTTCCAAAGGTCCCCGTCCACATGGGTCATGCTTGTAGCCACTGGAACAGCTAAGAAGCTAGGAAGGAAAGACTTGGCTCTGCCCCAGGACATTTGCATGATCAATTGCCCTGGGGTTCTTTCCAGACTGCCAGCTGATACCAATCACTTCGAGAGAAAGACTTTAGTTATCTAAGGGCCCAAACCTTCTGACCAGGAAGACAAAGAGCCTGTCCCCCTCCAGCAGACCCTGACCTTCCAAGGCCATGTCTAGAATGTGCACCAGGATTATAACCAGAATGTTTTCAACCCTAAGAAGAAGAGCCAGGCTGTTCCTCTAGAGAAAGTAATTTTAACATCAACCCTACTTAAAAATATTTTTTAAAGTATGACACTAATTATTTCTTTCCATTACCAAAAAAAGAAGGCCACACCAGGGACAAAGACTGCCAGTTTGCTGCCCTGAGGAATTAGAGCCTCTGGTCTTCCTCAACCCTCGAGAGACTTTCTAAAGTGAGATGGGAGCCCATGTAAGGATTCAATAAGCTAGCATTCACATTCTCTAGAAGGGCTGGTAGGATGGCTCAGCAGAAAAAGGTGCTTGCTGCCAAGCCTGACGACCTGAGTTCAATCTCCAGGACCTATGTAGTGGAAGGAGAGAACCAACTCTCCTCAATGTCCTCTGTCTGACTTTCATACACACACCATACACACACCATACACACACACACACACACACACACACACACACACACACCTCTCCAGGAGACTGTATATGACACAGACATGACACAGGTAGACTCTCTCCCCTGCAAACTTTTACTAGCTAAAAAGCAGCTGCATGGGGGGGGGGGGATCAGAGATCAGGGAAAAGAAAGCACAAAAATACTGAGTACCTTCAAAGGCTTCTTGCAATTAACAGTTCCCATTCTAGTTTCAACTGGTGGCAAAACTCTGAGGGCTTCTAGCTCCCCATGTGTTCTCAAGAACAGATCACAGTAGAAATGAGCTTGTCACTATCAACTGGGACAGAACAGGTTCATTTTCACTTAAGACACTGCTAGAAATTTTGCTTTTTTCAACTTTGCTCTTGATCCTGAACCACTTGCAGAACATTGTAATTCTATTAGAAGGAGACCATGCTTAAAGTTGATTCCTAGCAAAGTGTGGTCATTAAAGAGATAGAGACATTAAAAAGAAACCAAGTAATTGCACTGAGCATCACAGGAATTTCCCATCCCTTAATCACCATAGGCTAAGAGTATGAAAGAGTGAACTAAATCTGAAAGACTTTCCCTTGAGAAGAAAAGGGCAGATAGAATGTTGTTTCTCCAGGATCCTTTCTACCACGTGCAGTCACCCAGGCACTCAGAGGCCAATGTGACTATGGTCCACGAGAGCCCAGTTACCACTCAAAATAGTGGCAGTACTTGGCAGTTTATGACTCCATGCATAATTCCAGAGTTATAGAGCCATGGAGGCTTCCATCCATACTTCAAAGGATTGCCTGGTAGGCCAGGGCATATGTGATATGGTGCAAGTCACTGAAGGTGGCCCCAATGTTTAAAGCTATGAGGATGAAACTTAAGCTGTAGTGGAGACCTGGGGTGTTGGCAATGCCAGGAGAGGGAGCAGCTGATCTTCCTCTACCAACAGCCTAGCATGAAAGGAGCTGGATTTTTCACAAAGCCCTTCTCTGCGTCTATTGAGATGATCATGTGATTTCTGTCAAGAATTACTTTACATTTGATTTTGGTTTGTTCTTGTTTTCCCATGGCCATAAGGCATATCATTAATTTATTCATTTGAGATCATTCCATTTTTTATGTAGGCACTTAGCATCATAAAGTTTCTTCTTAAGACTGCCTTCATTTTCTTTCATAGATTTTCATATATCATATTTTCATATATCATATCTCCATTTCCTCTCAATTCTAGGAATATTTTATTGCTTTCTTGATTTCTTTAGTGATGCACATATATCATTCAATAGTGTGTTGTTTCATCTCCAAGATGTTGTATGCTTCCTATAGTTCCTATTACAGTTGTTGTCTAGCTTTTATTTCATTTTGGTCAAATACAAGACAGTATGTTATTTCAAATTACTTATATTTGTTGAGATTTGCTTTGTTTCCTAATGTGATCAATTTTGGACAAAGTTTCTTGGGCTGCTAAGGAAAATCTGTAGATGTGTACTAAATCCATTTGATTTATAATATTTAACTCCAGTGTTTCTCTGTTTATTTTTTATCTGGTTGAGCTGTTGAAAGTAGTTTTTTGTTTTTTGTTTTTTTTTTGGGGGGGGGGTCTTTTCAAGACAGGGTCTCCCTCTAGCCCCAGCTGTCCTGGAAGTCACTCTGTAGACCAGCCTGGCCTTGAACTCACAAAGATCCTCCTGCCTCTACCTCCCAAGTGGCATTAAAGGCGTGCGCCACCACGCCCGGCAAAAGTAGGTCTTTAAGCCACATACTATCACTGTGTTGTAGTTAATCTGTGGTTTTAGGTCTAGTCTTATGAAACTGAGTGAGCTTGCATTTCGGAGTGTGTATGTTTAGAATTGCAATGTCCTCTTGGTGTATTGTTCTTCTGGTGAGAAGAAAGTGACTTTAATGATCTACTCTTTGTTTGAAGACTATTTTGCCAGATACTAAAATAACTAGAATTGCTTGCTTCTTAGTCCCTTTGGTTGGCACACCCTTCCCAGCCTTCTACCCTCAGATGGCACCCATCTTTGGTAGTGAGGTGTGTTTCTTGAAGGAAGCAAAAACATGAACCTGTTTTCTACTTGATCTTTCTCTTCTCTACTGGGGAATTCAGCTATGGACCCAGAAAAGAGACCCAGTCTGACCCAGGGTGAGGCCCACAGGCACAGCAATTCCATGACTTCCACTGCAAACTACAGACACAGACAGCAGGCCCGAGATGTCCTAAGGTAAGATACAGGCACACAGGAGCAGGAGAAGCTGTGATCCTGGGCACAGGACAGGATCTGACTCAGGGTAAGAACCACAGGCACACGGGGAGTTCTACAGCTCCTAGGCAAGTTTCAGACCCAGACAGGAGGACTGAGTTAACCCAGGGAAAGCCCTATAAGTGCAGGGAGTTCCACAACTCCTAGTAGTGGAATCTGGGAATCCAGAGTAAAGACAAGATCTGACCCAGGGAAAGGCCTCCAGGTATGATGGGAGTTCCACAACTTGCTGTGGGGAAGCTGTGGGCCCAGGGAGAAATCGAAACTGTTTTTGAGTAAGGTTCACAGGCATAAAGAGTTCCATAATTCCCAGCACAAGCTGCAGACTCAGGCAGATGGCCCAAGATGAGCCACTGCAAGTACCTAACCCTTAGAGGCAGAGTGAGGGTGAGAGTCTCTGTCCTGAAATACCAATTACACAAAGGGAAAAACAACACATCTCCCTTACTTGATTTAATCCTCTCCTCAACATTGTGAACACTTCCACTGAAAAAGAAGATTAGAATTTTTAGAAAAGAAAAAGATACTAGAAAGAAGGTACAACTCAACCCACAGTAACTCTGTATGTGCAACTCCCAGTACAGAAACAGAAACAGCATGAGACAGTGAACTCAGTCTTGCCCTTCTCTCCTCTCTAAAATATACATTTTTCCCTCCAATTTTCCTTCCTTCTTTGTTCCTAATAATGGTGCCGCCATCTTCCTATACTTAAAATCATAGATCCCCTTCCCTTATTAATGCTTCACATCTGAAATCTGTGAGGTGCCCTCAGTTCTTTATGTATCTGGCATCTATAACTGCCCATCTATCACCATTCACCATTACTCTCATTCTCTCTCTCTCTTTCTCTCTCTCTCTCTCTTTCTCCCCTAGTCTTTCCTCACCAAGACTCTTCTATAGCTCATCCATTCTGCCCAACCACGACAAAGAAAAACTGTGCCAAGGCAACCTGATCTGAGCACTCTCTTGCTGAAAGCCCCCTCTGTCCCATGGAGCATATTCACTGTTCTGAAGCCATGGATAATCCCAACCTTTGGCCAATCCTGAAACAAATCCACCCTGCTCAGAACTCTCAGACCTCTCAGGACCTATGCCTCTTCTCCTTAATCCTTACTCTATGAGCATCCCAATTCTAATTTATATAGCATCTGTGTACATATATCCTGAGATCAGAACCCATGCTTGAATATTCTATCCCTGCTTACGTGAAGAATTCCTGCACTGTGAAAAATTCTAGAAGTAACCTATAGTACATATTCACAATGTTGCTCCACGCTCATGTTTCAGCCCTACCCGGAGTGAACTCAATGCTATCATAATGCTCTTCAAAATGTATTCAATTTTGTAGGACATCTGTCATCTCCCTTGCTCTTTGATTATATTTTGTGACAATATGTGCCAACAGAAGAATTACATTAAACACAAACAGACTCTTGAAATCTGCCTCCGAGTAACACAGAAGATCTTCACTAATCCAGCTAATGTGCTTTTCTTCTAATACTTACTTAAAGCTACACCTCATTTGAATATTTAACAAGCATCATCTTGGTAAACATCTTCCCCTTGATCTACATAGAAATAAAAAAAGGATTTAGCCCATCTAGACTGTATTTGGTCCTGTAAAGCATTTCATGCCTCCTTTGAAATCTTGCTCCTGCTGTGGCACATTAATTCTGGTGGCTATGAAGTGCTGCCAGCAGCAACCATTGATCTGCTCCACTCGTTCATGTTGGTTTTCTCCACTGAGAACTGTTTTGAGCTCAGTAAGCATACGTGCATTTTTTTCTAGTTCTGCAGATAAGGTTCATATCATAATAACTGCATTTTATATCAGTAACTCTATATAGAGTATGTTTTGCAAAAGAAACAAAAGACGTGGTGACCTACACAAGCTCATGATGACATGCTGTCTGTGCCCCTTGTACCACAATGATCGGTTAAGCTCTTTGCCAATGAAATATATTTTGAATCAATTCTTCCTGCTCATCATTGCACAGACTACAAAAATACAGAATGGAATATTTTTCCACATCATTTTGAAATAGTTATTAAGGTAAAGTGGAACTTATTCATTACTGATTCCAACTGATTTGGCTATCATTTCTTGCATTTGAATTGGCTTCTACCTACTGCCACTTAAGAACATAGTAGGGGTGGAGAGATGGCTCAGTGGTGAGGAGCACTGGCTACTCTTGCAGAGAACCAGGTTTCTGTTCCCAGTACCCACATGGCAGTTCCAGGGAATCTGATGACCTCTTCTGGCCTCTGAGGCACCAGGCATGACACATACATCCAGGCAAAACACTCATACACATAAAATAAAAATAAATAACCTCTTTTATAAAAGAGCATAGTAAAAATAAATCTGATTCGAGGACTATAGTAGTTTTGAAAGAACTTCATATTTATCTTTTTGAGATTTATTTTTATTTGTATGTGTGAATGCCTACATGTATGTAGGCACACCATGAGCATGCCTGGTACCCATGGAGTCCAGAAGATTGTTGGATTCCCTGGAACCAGAGTTAAAGATGTCTGTGAACTGCCATGTGGGGGCTGGGAGCAAAACCTGGGTCCTCTCCAAGAGCAGCCAGTGCTCTTAACCACTGGGCCATCTCTCGAGCCCTATGAACTCCCTTCTTTAACTTGCATATGTCCAACAGATATCTCAGTGATTGATTTGTACTGCGTATGGGTGACATGTCCCATCCAATAGCTCATGTAATAATTTTCAATGAAATTAACAATGACAAAATCTCTAGGATATTGTTTTGACCTGAATGGTAGTCATGCTTTTAACATCTGCATTTCAGATGCAATGATGTTACTTCACTCTCCTCACAATGACCTGTTTAGCATAAGGGCAATTGCTAATTTGGGGTTTGCTGTTTCTGTATCATTGTTAGCTCTGTGAGAGCCCAGCTGTAAATTCTCATTAAATAGATACTAAACTGAACACCACATTTATTTCTGGTATTTGTATATTAGTGGATTTACTACATAGCCCAAGAAAAAAATGCCTCCATTCTTTCAAGAAAATCTCCTGAATTACCCTAAGAATCCAGGACACTTTCAAGCTCATGAGTCTGAGCATTAGGAAAACAATACTGTGGGAGTTTATGTTACTTTAAAAAGTCAAACGTAGGGGCTGGAAAGACGGCTCAGTGGTTGAAAGTGTCAACTGCTCTTGCAGAGGACCTGGGTTCAATTCCCAGCACTCACATGGTGGCTAAGAACAGTCTTTAAGCTGGGTGTGGTGGCACAAGCCTTTAATCCTAGCACTCAGGAGGCAGAGGCAGGCAAATCTCTGTGAGTTCAAGGCCAGCCTGGTCTATAGAGTGAGTTCCAGGACAGCTGGGGCTATAGGGAGACCCTGTCTCAAAAAGACAAAAAAAAGTCAAACTTAAAAATCCTTTTCTGCAGTATGTGTTCTTTATCTCCATTCAAACCAATGGCAAATGTTAGAAGTAGCTTCTATGCTAAGCAAAATTGGAAAGCTTCTAAAAATATCCACAGCCCCAGCCCCAGCCCCATTTCACTGCAGCAGAGTGCAGAAAACTCAGAGGGAGAAGCTGTTTCACATACACCTCTCATTAAAAATAATTGTCAACTCCCTGTGTGCTCTCTGTGATTCTCTTGGGTGGTTACAAGAAATAAAAAACAAAACAGCAGTGTTGTTTCCCCAAAACAACCCAGAACTGCAAAAGTTTCCCTATATTTAAGACCAAGAAAACTTGGATTCAAAATATCAAGGCATGGAAAGCTAAAAGGTTTTGCCCAAACCAGTAAAATAATTGTCCACTATTTTTTTAACCTCTTTCAATGTTGCAAAGGAGAAGCAAGTTTCATCCATCCAAGGGGCTCCATCAATAATAGTTTTCTTTTCACTTTTGTTGTTTTATTAAAGAAATATGACAAATCATAACTCCCATAAAACCCTTCTACATTCCAAAAGGCAACTGATGTCATAAACAGACCATGAGCAATATACAGCACTGTTCTTTGCACTGTTTTTATTGTTGCAAACATTATACCATGTTTTATTGTGCATTTTGTTTTCTGTTAAAATGTGATCTATCCGTGTGACTACACTTGGATTTAATATAGTCTAAATACTGCATGGTATCCTATCATATAAATAAGCATACTGATCTACCCCTGTAATGGAAAAAAGCAGGTATAAAGATAACAATCCAACCATAAAAAGTAAAATCCTAGGGCTGGAGAGATGGCCTAGCAGTTAAGAGCACCGACTGCTCTTGCAGAGGACCTGGGTTCGATCCCGGCACCCACATGGAGGCTGAGAACCATCTTTAACTCCAGTTCACCCTCTTCTGACCTCTGCAGCATTGCACGATACGGGTGCACAAACCTACATGCAGACAGTACATTCATACACATAAAAAATAAATAAAATTTAAAACAAAAAAGTAAATTCTAAAACTATGATGAAAATGTTGCTTTAGAGTAAAAGGATTTCTTTAAAAATATATAAACATGGGGCAGGGGAGACGCCATAACACGCCAGGGCAGGTACACAGCTCTACAGCTCTAGGGGTGGTCTGGCGGGGGGCAGCCGGGAGAGGGTCTCGCTCTGAACCCGTCTACGGGGTCCCTGGCCCAGAGGGACCGCGCTCTTCCACGGCAGGGTGAGCGGAGGGTCGCGTTTGCTTCTGCTCTGGTCCCGGCCGGACTTGTGGGCGGGAACCTGGGTCGCAGGGGAGACGCCATAACGTGCCAGGGCAGGTACACAGCTCTACAGCTCTAGGGGTGGTCTGGCGGGGGGGCAGCTGGGAGAGGGTCTCGCTCTGAACCCATCTACAGGGTCCCCGGCCCAGAGGGACCGGGTGCGGGCTAGATCAGGCACACAATATCA
>VZQC01005406.1:31485-98762 GCA_009823505.1 Rhizomys pruinosus | reverse complement strand
ACCCCCCCCCCCGCCCCAAGTGAATTGCTAAGAATCCAAGTGGTCTTCCTTTTGGAGAACCTTCAAACAGAAAGAGAAGACTAACTTAGGCTTCAACATCCAATATATAAACAAACTGAAAACCTGAAACCTAGCAAGTCAATACACACATAAAAATAAAAAATAAAATAAAAAAAAAGGAGGAGGAAAAGGGAAAGAAAAAAGCAATCGGAAGGAGGCAAGCAAAACCATCCCTAATATAGGAAAAGTCGTTTGTGACTTGAACCACAAAAGGGAAACCCAATGCCAGGATACAACGAAGGGACAACATGGGAAAGGCACAGGATACTGCCACACTAAGCCCTACCAAACCTGGAGAGAGATAGCCACAATGGGATCCCTTGGAGAAGACCCAAGGAACAGAGCTTAGACGAATAATTGCAGACATACGCAGAGAAATAAAGAAAAAATAAAAAAGAAGTCATGGAACTAAAGAGAGAGAATGAAAACTCAAAAAGGACCTAGAGGGATACAATGACAAACTTCGGAAAGAACTAAAGGAACAGAATGACAAACTCCAGAAAGAACTAGAGGGAGAAAAAAACAAACTCCGAATGGAAGTAGAAACACTGAAAAAGGAAACCAACCAAGAAGAAAGGAGCACCAAGAAGAGATTGAGAAGCATAAAGAAGAGATTGAGAAGCTCAAAAAGAAATGGAAGTACTAAAGAAAACACAGGAGGAAACAAAAAAGGAATTAGAACACTTAGTCAATCAAGAAGAAAGAAAAAGGAAAAAGCCTCAGAAGTAGAATGGAGGAAGCAGAACAAAGAATATCAGACCTGGAAGATAACACAGAGCAATTAAAAAGCTCAAATAAAAGATTATGAAAAATTTAAAAATACACAAGAGTGGAACAACCAGGAAATATGGGCACTATGAAAGACAAAACCTCCGCATCATAGGAATAGAGGAAGGAGAAGAATCTCAAGAGAATAGTATTGATCAGATCTTCAACAAAATAATAGATGAAAATTTCCCCCAAACTAAAATAGACAAGGCCCATACAAATACAAGAAGCACATAGGACCAAAATAGACAAGATCAGAAAAGAAACACCCCAGCCATATCATAGTTAAAATGCTAAGATGCCCAAAACAAAGACAAATTCTGAGGGCCACAAAAGAAAAACAAGTCACATACAAAGGGAAACCCATCAGAATGACAACTGACTTCTCTCGCCTCAAACCATGAAAGCAAGAAGAACATGGAGCAAAGCATTCCCTGTGTTAAGGAACTATGGATGCCAACCCAGAAATACTTTACCAGCAAAAATGTCAGATATACTTGAAGGAGAGAGAAAAATCTTCCATGACATAAAGAAGATGATGAATAATGTCTGGAAAACCAACTCTTCATAAATATTGAAGCAATTCAAAGGGCAGAAGAGAGGAACAACAATCCTCAAACACCTAGGAAAAGAAACTAACAAAAACAAAACCATAAGAGCAAAATCAGTGGCTAGAAGTCCAAATGGATAATAAAGTGAAAGGAAGCAACATCCATCTTTCAATTATAACCTTAAATATTAATGTGCTCAACTCCCCAATCAAAACGCATAGACTGGGAGAATGGATTAGGAAACAAAACCCATCTATATGCTGTCTACAAGAAACCCATCTCAATTTCAAGGATAGGCACACAACTTAAGGTGAAGGGATGGAAGAAATATTCCAAGCAAATGGTACCAAAAGAAAGCAGGTGTGGTATTCTAATATCAGAAAAATAGACTTCAAAGCAAAAGAAATCAAAAGAGACAAAGAGGGGCATTACATCCTTATTAAAGAAACAATTGACGTGAAGATTTCACAATCATAAATATATATGCACCAAACATCAGTTTATAATGAGTCCTAATGAAACTTACCTTCTAGGTGCCACAAAGGTTCTGATATGAGAGACTTTCTTGCCTTCCCCCCCATAGAACAAGGAGAAATATGACGATGATGAGGTCGTTCTCCAACTGTAAATTGGAGTCAACTATTGTAGAGGTAATCTCTTATAAAACCGGTAAAACTGCCTTCTTTAATTGACTAATAGATATGGGAACTGTGGAAGGGATTACTCTCTGTTCAGAACCAAATATAATACTAAAGTCCTAGGGCTATGGGGAAGGTTGCAGGTCTAGAGCTTGAATGGATCTGAAGATCCTGGGCAGGCCAGAGGGCTAAGGTCAAGAGCATTATTTTTAAGATGTTATCGCTGCTCTGAAAATATCCCTAACACAATACTGATACAACTTAGGGACTGTGAGGAATCAAATGCTATTTTATGCTAGTTTTGTGTATGGAGAAAGGGGTTCATAGATATGACAGCAAATTAAAAAATCAAGATCTCAAAATCCTAATATGACTCTACTAGACTATTGCTAGGAGAATCTCCATATACCTTGGGTTTCACTTCTCCAGCTAAGTAAAGCCGTATGTGCAAAGACGAGTGCAAACAGAAACCATCCTATTGAATAACAGTTATTATAGCACATAAGGATATCATAAGCCAAAATAAAAGGACAAATTATTAGGGATTAAGAAATGTAAGGAAACCAAAATCTGAGTCCATCCATTTTATTCAAGTACAAAGTGAGTGAGAACAGTGAAGATAAATCTTTACAGGATAAAGCTGGATCCAAGTAGTCTCTGTCAGTGTGGCTTAGCCCATACAAACTGAAGATGGCTTACAAAACAACCAAACCTCAGCCTGGATGGAAGCTCAGTGAAAGGCTGGAAGCCAGACCTGAGAAGACAGCTGATCAAATACACTGACTGTCCCAACTCCGGCACTACCAGAATGGGGTCTGAGCCAACTGCAAAGATTCCTTTGCACCCCTCCATCATAAACCTAGATGAGTGGGAAACATATTTAGAGGACTCCTGAGCTTCTGCTAGAATCCACATAAAGGAGCATTTAAAATCTCTTTCATAGCACCAATAGACCCTGAAGTAAATGCTGTGTTCCTGCAAATCTATCCAAAACCTACTGGAGAAAAAAAATCCTGCTGAAGGGGGAAAAAAAAAAACACTAGTAAAATGGGGGTGGAGTGACAGCACACAGATTTTCCAGGGTGATGGAACAAGTTTCCTAGAAGATTTCAAAGTGAATTCTCCCAGCAAGGATTGAGGGATTCATAATCAGTATTCTCATTCAAACATTGATATTGATTTCTCTATGGAAGGATGAATAAACATGAAAGTTATATGCTTTGAAAGATGAGAATTGGCTCCCCTTAAGCTTGTTTTGGCAAAGGACAGTTAAGGCCCTTGAACAACTAGTCACAAAGACTGAATTATGCAATAAATGGCAGATCTTTTCCAATCCCAGGCCACAAATGCTGTCACCCCTTGTATACAAAAGGGTAATTGCCTTTAGAAACCATATTTTCAAAAAGCTATCACACATTCACTTGGACCACCTGAAGTAAAGCATAAATCTTTCTGTTCCATTGTTTTTCTATCAAGAGAAAAATATACATATGAAAATGGTCTCTATTTTCAAAGTTAAATTTAAAACCAAGACAGACTTTCCTTGCTTAAAAAGGCTATGTTTCTTCAAATACATACGTGTTCAAATACATACATGTTCAATTGCCTTTGTACAATCAGTTCACTGAGCAAGAAACTGCCATAATTTGAAGTTTAACTGTCTGGGCCTTAACACACAAGAATGCATATGCTAATCATCACGATAACACTACCTGACTCCTTTTTCAGTGCATCTTCCCTAAAATGATGTTAGTCTAGTCACCCACACCACCATATTTTAAGAACTACTGAGTGTTATCTTCTCCAAATGAGAGGGATCTGTGGCTGGAGATGCAATGGGACTTGCCCCAGGTGCCAGAATGATTCAACAAGAAGAACCATGCCTTACGAATGATTTGTCTTCAGGGTAGCACTGTAGACACTGGCCTGCCTGAATCAAACTGAGACAGTTGCTTTCAGGATATTATACATATTTCCTAGGATACAAGGCCCATGCTGGCCTAACAGAGTATATAAAAGGAACGGCTACATTGTGGAGGGTAAAGGAGCTAACAGTAAAGAGATATAGTACCCAGTCAAAGTCATAGCCCTGAGATATTCTGGAATAATAGCAGCCATTCACCATGGATGTTAGTGCTGAAGTAGCCCACAGTAACAGGGTGTACCTTGTCTCAACTACCACAGCCCCAGGAATTTGAGACATTTGGAGGATCTATTCAAAATGACACTGTTATTTCCTGCAACCAGCAGAATTCATCACGGCTTAGGAGTTAGAGACTAATTTATTTTCCAGTCCAATTTAATAAGTGGTACTGTACCATGAGGGGCCATATCAGGAACTGAGATATTTGGAGCTGTCCATGGTCTTAATCTCTATTGCTCCCTGGAGCTTCTCCTATTTTTCAGAAGGTTTGTACCACAAACAATGCTCATAGCTACCATTCTGCCACTGTAGAATATATTATAGTGTCTTAAGACTAACCTAACCAATAATATGTACATCACTATGAAGCTACTTGCATATACTTTTAATTTCTATATTAATAATATGTTTTTTCCTTTTGGTAAGTTAGAGACAATGAGCTCTCCTTATAACCCCAACCTGAAAACAATATGGATGACTCCTGATTCTAGGCAGTATCTTCATATCAAACTACCCAATAGTGTTTTTGACCCCCAGCTCAATTAAGAGTTTTGAAATGTATTTAATCAACAAATATTTAGTATTATGGCCTAGCATAATTATCACCACTGGGAATATTTATGAAAAGAGAAAGTCCTTGTCCTCTGAAACATAATAATTAGTGATGGAGTCAAAACCCCATAATCAGTACAATCATGAGCTCTAGGAACCATGACAAATGTGCTGTGAGACCAAACCATAGTAAATCACCATAAGCCAATGAGATATTGTGGAAATACTTTCAACCATGGAGGTGTAATGGCATGCTCTTTCAACACAGGAAAGCTTAGCATCTACAAAAGGAATGCAATAAATCTACAATAATTCTACCACTGGCATCTACTAATACTCATCCACTTAATAGTCCAGGGCTCCTCAGTGTAAGTCAACACCCAGGAGAATATAAATATAAATTAAATAATGATTAATCTTATGGGGAAAAGCCACTAAGAAGAAGCTTAACTCTCAAGAAAGATCTTCATACATGCCTGCTTCTGAGCAGAAATCCACACTTAAGCAGCTACCTGAAGAGGCCCCTATGAATTTTTTAGAAGAAGATCAAAGAGAAAATAGACATGAATGGATTGGAACAGAGTGATATGAGGGAGAAGCAGTGCTGGCATGGATAGGAATTTAGATAAAGTCTAGTCTTGAGAAGAATACCATGTGCCGTGGCCTGAGGGCACAGAGGAGAGAGGACACAGGCAGTCTCGGAGCCTCCAAACCCAGTGCTACCTTCAGAGCTGGTTTGGTTTTTCTTTTTCTTGTTTTTATGGGATTTTTGCTAAGTTTTTATAGAATTTTTATGAATTTTATACAATAATTTTGATTGTATATAGAAGCCCTCCCTTATCCACACTCCCTACAGTCTCCCATACCAGATTCTATCATGAATGTTAAGGCTTATTGGGCCACATTTGTATTCCCAAATGTCCACCAGTGTGAGTCAATCCATTGGAGTCTAGTCACTCCATTTAGCATGTGAGGTCAACTGAGTGGCTTTGTGGAGAACTGCTTCCTTGTGGTCATCCACCACTTCTGGCTCTTATAATCTTTCTTCCCCCTCTTCTGCAATGACCCCTGAGCCTTGGGAGGCAGAGATTCCACATAGGTGTCCTACTCGGGGATCAGCAGTCTGAAGTCCCCAGAGGTGGGTTTTTTTTTTTTTTTTTTGGTCTTTTCGAGACAAGGGTCTCCCTGTAGCCCCAGCTGGCCTGGAACTTGCTCTGTACACCAGGCTGGCCTTGAACTCACAGAGATCCACCTGCCTCTGCCTCCTGGGTACTGGGATTAAAGGCGTGTGCCACCATGCCTGGCCCCAGAAGTGTTTTTAAGCAAAGCAGAATCAGGAAAAGATTCAGATCATATACTGTGGATAGATTACTATCAAATTTAGACGAGGCTGCTATGATCATCCCGCATGTGATATGCTCATGTAAAAGGGGCTGCAATGATGAGGTAAGTCAAAGAGGATGTGTGAATGTCTAAGTCAGCAAATCACTTGGTTTTTTTGAGGACTGACTGTGTGCTAAAGAGTATGAAAGTCACTGGAGATACAATGATCATTAAGAAGCACTTGGCTCATGCTAAGTGCTTTTATTGCATCAACATCCCTTTTATTGCAACAACTATGAACTGGCTCTTACAATGACCTCAGAGAAATGAAACGAGGAATCTGTTCATCAAATGAGATAAATCTTCAGTTTTAAACATGTCCGAGATAAATAAATGGACACAAAATGAGAAAATTCAGAGAAATGCCTTGATCGTGTTTGGTGGTTACTGAAGAGAAAGCTTAAGTGTGGTGGCCAGCAAGCTGCCAAGAAACACCGGCAGGTGTGTCAGGACTGCAGAGGTATCTCCTACACAGAGATACCTCCTTTCTGGGCTCCTTCCTCTAAATCAGCCTGAAGTCCTATTTCTGAGGAAACAGTCACAGGTAAAACCACCATTCCAAAAGTGTCTCTGTGCTTGAGGGTTCTTTGAGTATGCATGCTTTGAACCATACGAGGAAGTAATGACTGTCTCTCTTCATTTAAGTGCTTTGCTCCAAGTGTCTCTGCGACTGAAAACGGACCTACTACCTGACCCAGTCATACCACAAGACTCATCCTATCACAGAGATGCATGCACATCTATGTTTATTGCTGCTCTCTTCATAATAGCACAGAGCTGGAAGCAATCCAAGTGTCCCTCAACTGATGAGTAGATAAAGAAAATGTGGTGCATCTATCTACACAGTGGAGTTCTATGCAGCAGTAAAGAAAGACGACATCATGAACTTTGCAGATAAATGGATGGAACTAGAAGCTATTAGGCTAAGTGAAGTAACACAATCCCAGAAAAAACAAACGATGTATGGTGTCCCTCATTTGTGAATGCTAGCACCAATTCTCTCTGTAGAAGGCAAACTGAGGGCTGGAGAGATGGCCTAGCAGTTAAGAGCATTGACCACTCTTGCAGAGGACCCGGGTTCAATCTGCAGCACCCACATGGCGGCTGAGAATCGTCTGAAACTCCAATTCCAGGAGAACTCCAGTTCCAGGGGAATCTGACACCCTCTTCTGACCTCCGCAGCCTTGCACGACACGGGTACACAGACTTGCATGCAGACAGTAAATTCATACACATACAGAAATAAATAAAATTAATAAAAAATTAAAAAAAGAAGGCAAACTGAATAATTCTTATTTATTTCTTTGTTTTTTTAGTAAATATAATAAAAACAACAACAAAAAAGACTGGGTCAAAGATTTGACTGAAACAGTAAACTTCTGCCCAAAACAGTAAACTTTGGCATCAAAAAATTTTAAAAAGACTGAGAAAAAGATGAAAGATGTATGGCAGAATGCATGAGCTCTGACAGGGAGGGGGCAAGGAAAGGGAATTTGATCTAAACTTGATTAATAAATGTATTAAATACACAAACTTCATTTAAAAAATGTTGGGCTTCTTGCTAAAAAAAGTCTCTGTGGTCAGGAGTCTTAGTGGAAATGATTTTACTGTACTTTCTATGTTTTCTAATATATACATACATATATATGAAATAATTTTTGTAATAAAAGTAACTTTTAAAAAGTGGAACATTTCAGTATTGCTTGAAGCAACATCTTAGTTTTCTGAAACTGTCTACTCTTCTGAGTATGACTCTTGGCTTTTATTATAACATATGGTGAGGGCTCATATTATGAATTTTTGAAAATATTACCTTCTTCAGCTGAAGGCAGGACATACTTCAGACATGGGATTTAGGACAATGGAGATGGAGCTAACCTGGAAGCCACTCCCCCTGAAGGCTAGCTTGCATAGCTTTGGAGAGGACTATGGCAGGTGCTAAGGGAGAGTAGCAATCAATGGTCAAAGCCCAGATTTAAGGCCTAATAACCTCATCCTGGTTGACATAAGAAGTGACATTGGTGCAACAGTGGCATCTTCATCTTGGACTAATTGGACTCAAAGCCCACTCAGTGGGAGAAAACTCATGTGAAGTGCTGTGAACATGGTTAGCGAAGTCACAGATCTTAGAGAAAACGCCAAGGCTGTCACATCCCTAGACAAATGTAATTTCTTACTATGTGAAAATTATGCATCCTTATATTTACAAACAAGTATCCCACTCACCACTCATCAAAGAAGCTTCTTTTTCAACAGATGGAGATTATTACAGAGGTTCACAACTGGTCATACACAGAGATTGTAACTTGCCCAAAGTGGCACATGAACAGTGTAACCTCTATACCTAAGGCTCATGGAACAAATAACAAGGGGTAAAGAGAACATCAGTGAATCTCTCAGTTTTCATCAATGAAGCTCCCACAAAAAGTCACAAGTGGCCACAGTGTAGACAATAAGAGTCTGCAGAGTGTAGGTTCTTAGATCAGACTCCTATATTAAATTCTACACACTCACAGCTCATAAACCATTGCAGAAGAGGGGACAGAAAGATTCTAAGAGCCAGAGAGGATGTGCATGACCATATGGAAATTGAGTCCTACACATTCCTGGGACCCTGGTCATGTGAACCAACAGTCATGGTGTCAGCAAACTCAAGCAGACAAAAACCCAGCACAGAACTGCAGAAATGGACAGCAGACCCCAATCAGCTGAAAAATTATTGGCAGCCAACTATTGCTGGGTGAGGAAGAGCTGATCTTCTTAAAAGGAGGGACTCTGCATAGGCTGCCTAGACTCCAGCAGATGAACTCGCACTGAGGAACATCTGAGGACATTAACTTGACATGATAGGCCTTAACACAAGTGGGGGGGGGGAGCTATGGGAGGTACCAGTGAGGAAGGGGGCATAAAAATGATTAAGATGTTCCGTATGAAATACACAAAAATTCAATTAAAATTTTACAAAAAAAGAAAGAAAATATTACCTTCTTCAATTATCTATTTTCTAGATCCTAATTTATTCTGGGGAAACTACTTTCGCTTCTCATGTTTTTAGATTTTTACCAGTAAATGGAACCATCCAGGCTTCATATATGTATCATATTGTCCCTTTGAGGAATCACGGGTATCTGTGGGTACAAGGGAAACACTTGAACATAAAGCAAAATTATGTCAACCAGCCCCCAGCTAAGAATCCAAAGGAACTTCAGAGAAGGCTGATGTAAATTGTTTTGCCATATTCTAAGTCCATAATGTGGATCACTGACTTGGTTGCAATCACTGTTAAAGATAGCTACTAACGTCAGGTCTTCGGCAGCAGGGTCTTATTGCCTCTCCTCCTGTAGCTATCCCAACTTAGAGGCAAGGAGCCCTTACCTTTTGTGGAGCCTTGGATCCCCTGGCCAACATCCACCTGGTAGAACAATCCATTGCTGATGTCAGAGCTCCTGTATTAATATATTTTGCCTGAGTGCATAGCCCTAGGACTTTAGTATTATATTTGGTTCTGAACAGAGAGTAATCCCTTCCACAGTTCCCATGTCTAGTAGTCAATTAAAGAAAGCAGTTTTACCGGTTTTATAAGAGATTACCTCTACAATAGTTGTCTCCAATTTACAGTTGGGGAGCGACCTCATCATTGTCATATTTCTCCTTGTTCTATGGGTGGGAAGGCAAGGAAGTCTCTCATATCAGAACCTTTGTGGCACCTAGAAGGTAAGTTTCATTAGGACTCATTATAACTAGTTGTTACATGTAGGATCCACAGAGGGGTTCGATGTTTATGGCAATCTGAGGCTTTTCTTCCTTTGAATGTTCAGACGGGTCAGCCTTTCCGTTGCCACTTTTTGGTACATCCTACTCAATGCAAACCTGTATCTTTTCTTTCTCAGCCGTTAAGTTGGTGACGTTTTGTCCTGTTGGAACAAACAAATCTTTTCCCATAGTTAGTTTTAAGATTTGAATTGCAAGGGTTTGATGAAAAGGTTTCATGTCTTTCTGTATCCCCCCCCCCTTTTTTTAGCGTATGAGTCTCCAGAAGACAGTTNAACCATGACAAACGTGCTGTGAGACCAAACCATAGTAAATCACCATAAGCCAATGAGATATTGTGGAAATACTTTCAACCATGGAGGTGTAATGGCATGCTCTTTCAACACAGGAAAGCTTAGCATCTACAAAAGGAATGCAATAAATCTACAATAATTCTACCACTGGCATCTACTAATACTCATCCACTTAATAGTCCAGGGCTCCTCAGTGTAAGTCAACACCCAGAGAAATTAAATATAAATTAAATAATGATTAATCTTATGGGGAAAAGCCACTAAGAAGAAGCTTAACTCTCAAGAAAGATCTTCATACATGCCTGCTTCTGAGCAGAAATCCACACTTAAGCAGCTACCTGAAGAGGCCCCTATGAATTTTTTAGAAGAAGATCAAAGAGAAAATAGACATGAATGGATTGGAACAGAGTGATATGAGGGAGAAGCAGTGCTGGCATGGATAGGAATTTAGATAAAGTCTAGTCTTGAGAAGAATACCATGTGCCGTGGCCTGAGGGCACAGAGGAGAGAGGACACAGGCAGTCTCGGAGCCTCCAAACCCAGTGCTACCTTCAGAGCTGGTTTGGTTTTTCTTTTTCTTGTTTTTATGGGATTTTTGCTAAGTTTTTAATGATTTTTGAATTTTATACAATAATTTTGATTGTATATAGAAGCCCTCCCTTATCCACACTCCTACAGTCTCCCATACCAGATTCTATCATGAATGTTAAGGTTATTGGGCCACATTTGTATTCCCAATGTCCACCAGTGTGAGTCAATCCATTGGAGTCTGAGTCACTCCATTTAGCATGTGAGGTCAACTGAGTGGCTTTGTGGAGAACTGCTTCCTTGTGGTCCATCCACCCTTCTGGCTCTTATAATCTTTCTTCCCCCTCTTCTGAATGACCTGAGCCTTGGAGGCAGAGATTCCACATAGGTGTCCCTACTCGGGGATCAGCAGTCTGAAGTCCCCAGAGTGGGTTTTTTTTTTTTTTTTTTTGGTCTTTTCGAGACAGGGTCTCCCTGTACCCCAGCTGGCCCTGGAACTTGCTCTGTACACCAGGCTGGCCTTGAACCACAGAGATCCACCTGCCTCTGCCTCCTGGGGTACTGGATTAAAGGCGTGTGCCACCATGCCTGGCCCAGAAGTGTTTTTAAGCAAAGCAGAATCAGGAAAAGATTCAGATCATATACTGTGGATAGATTACTATCAAATTTAGACGAGGCTGCTATGATCATCCCGCATGTGATATGCTCATGTAAAAGGGGCTGCAATGATGAGGTAAGTCAAAGAGGATGTGTGAATGTCTAAGTCAGCAAATCACTTGGTTTTTTTGAGGACTGACTGTGTGCTAAAGAGTATGAAAGTCACTGGAGATACAATGATCATTAAGAAGCACTTGGCTCATGCTAAGTGCTTTTATTGCATCAACATCCCTTTTATTGCAACAACTATGAACTGGCTCTTACAATGACCTCAGAGAAATGAAACGAGGAATCTGTTCATCAAATGAGATAAATCTTCAGTTTTAAACATGTCCGAGATAAATAAATGGACACAAAATGAGAAAATTCAGAGAAATGCCTTGATCGTGTTTGGTGGTTACTGAAGAGAAAGCTTAAGTGTGGTGGCCAGCAAGCTGCCAAGAAACACCGGCAGGTGTGTCAGGACTGCAGAGGTATCTCCTACACAGAGATACCTCCTTTCTGGGCTCCTTCTCTAAATCAGCCTGAAGTCCTATTTCTGAGGAAACAGTCACAGGTAAAACCACCATTCCAAAAGTGTCTCTGTGCTTGAGGGTTCTTTGAGTATGCATGCTTTGAACCATACGAGGAAGTAATGACTGTCTCTCTTCATTAAGTGCTTTGCTCCAAGTGTCTCTGCGACTGAAAACGGACCTACTACCTGAACCCAGTCCATACCACAAGTACTCATCCTATCACAGAGATGCATGCACATCTATGTTTATTGCTGCTCTCTTCATAATAGCACAGAGCTGGAAGCATCCCAAGTGTCCCTCAACTGATGAGTAGATAAAGAAAATGGTGCATCTATCTACACAGTGGAGTTCTATGCAGCAGAGTAAAAGCAAGACGACATCATGAACTTTGCAGATAAATGGATGGAACTAGAAGCTATTAGGTAAGAAGTAAGTAACACAATCCCAGAAAAAACAAACAGTATGTATGGTGTCCCTCATTTGTGAACTAGCACCAATTCTCTCTGTAGAAGGCAAATGAGGGCTGGAGAGATGGCCTAGCAGTTAAGAGCATTGACCACTCTTGCAGAGGACCCGGGTTCAATCGCAGCACCCACAGGCTGGCTGAGAATCGTCCTGAACTCCAATTCCAGGAGAACTCCAGTTCCAGGGGAATCTGACACCCTCTTCTGACCTCCGAGCTTGCACGACACGGGTACACAGACTTGGCATGCAGACAGTAAATTCATACACATACAGAAATAAATAAAATTAATAAAAAATTAAAAAAAGAAGGCAAACTGAATAATTCTTATTTATTTCTTTGTTTTTTAGTAAATATATAAAAACAAACAACAAAAAAGACGGGTCAAAGTTTGACTGAAACAGTAAACTTCTGCCCAAAACAGTAAACTTGGCATCAAAAAAATTTAAAAAGACTGAGAAAAGATGAAGATGTATGGCAGAATCATGAGCTGACGGGAGGGGGCAAGGAAAGGGAATTTGATCTAAACTTGATTAATAAATGTATTAAATACACAAACTTCATTTAAAAAATGTTGGGCTTCTTGCTAAAAAAAGTCTCTGTGGTCAGGAGTCTTAGTGGAAATGTGATTTTATGTACTTTCTATGTTTTCTAATATATACATACATATATATGAAATAATTTTTGTAATAAAAGTAACTTTTAAAAAGTGGAACATTTCAGTATTGCTTGAAGCAACATCTAGTTTTCTGAAACTGTCTACTCTTCTGAGTATGACTCTTGGCTTTTATTATAACATATGGTGAGGGCTCATATTATGAATTTTTGAAAATATTACCTTCTTCAGCTGAAGGCAGGACATACTTCAGACATGGGATTTAGGACAATGGAGATGGAGCTAACCTGGAAGCCACTCCCCTGAGGCTAGCTTCATAGCTTTGGAGAGGACTATGGCAGGTGCTAAGGGGAGAGTAGCAAATCAATGTCAAAGCCCAGATTTTAAGGCCTAATAACCTCATCCTGGTTGACATAAGCAATGATCATTGGTGCAACAGTGGCATCTTCATCTTGGACTAATTGGACTCAAAGCCCACTCAGTGGGAGAAAACTCATGTAGTGGCTTCTGTAACATGGTTAGCGAAGTCACAGATCTTAGAGAAAACGCCAAGGCTGTCACATCCCTAGACAAATGTAATTTCTTACTATGTATAAATATATGCATCCTTATATTTACAAACAAGTATCCACTCACCACTGCATCAAAGAAGCTTCTTTTTCAACAGATGGAGATTATTAACAGAGGTTCACAACTGGTCATACACGAGATTGTAACTTGCCCAAAGTGGCACATGAACAGTGTAACCTCTATACCTAAGGCTCATGGAACAAATAACAAGGGTAAGAGAACATCAGTGAATCTCTCAGTTTTCATCAATGAAGCTCCCACAAAAAGTCACAAGTGGCCACAGTGTAGACAATAAGAGTCTGCAGAGTGTAGGTCTTAGATCAGACTCCTATATTAAATTCTACACACTCACAGCTCATAAACCATGCAGAAGAGGGGCACAAAAGATTCTAAGAGCCAGGAGGATGTGCATGACCATATGGAAATTGAGTCCTACACATTCCTGGGACCCTGGTCATGTGAACCAACAGTCATGGTGTCAGCAAAACTCAAGCAGACAAAAACCCAGCACAGAACTGCAGAAATGGACAGCAGACCCCAACTAGCAAAATTATTGGCAGCCAACTATTGCTGGGTGAGGAAGACAGAGCTGATCTTTAAAAGGAGGGACTCTGCATAGGCTGCCTAGACTCCAGCAGATGAACTCGCACTGAGGAACATCTGAGGACATTAAACTTGACATGAGAGGCCTTAACACAAGTGGGGGGGGGGGGCAGCTATGACCGGAGAGTGAGGACAGGGAGAGGGAGAAAAAAAAAAAAAAAAATGATAAAATAGAACACAAAAATTCAATAAAATTTCAAAAAAAAAAAAAAAATATTACCTTCTTCAATTATCTATTTTCTAGATCCTAATTTATTCTGGGGAAACTACTTTCGCTTCTCATGTTTTTAGATTTTTACCAGTAAATGGAACCATCCAGGCTTCATATATGTATCATATTGTCCCTTTGAGGAATCACGGGTATCTGTGGGTACAAGGGAAACACTTGAACATAAAGCAAAATTATGTCAACCAGCCCCCAGCTAAGAATCCAAAGGAACTTCAGAGAAGGCTGATGTAAATTGTTTTGCCATATTCTAAGTCCATAATGTGGATCACTGACTTGGTTGCAATCACTGTTAAAGATAGCTACTAACGTCAGGTCTTCGGCAGCAGGTCCTTATTGCCTCTCCTCCTGTAGCTACCCAACTTAGAGGCAAGAGCCCTTACCTTTTGTGGAGCCTTGGATCCCCTGCCAACATCCACCTGGTAGAACATCCATTGCTGATGTCAGAGCTCCTGTAATTAATATATTTTCGCTGAGTGCATAGCCTAGGACTTTAGATTATATTTGGTTCTGAACAGAGAGTAATCCCTCCACAGTTCCCAGTCTAGTTAGTATTCAATTAAAGAAAGCAAGTTTTACACGGTTTTATAAGAGATTACCTCTTACAATAGTTGTCCCCATTTACAGTTGGGGAGCAACCTCATCATTGTCATATTTCTCCTGTTCTATGGGTGGGAAGGCAAGGAAGTCTCTCATATCAGAACCTTTGTGTGCCCCTTTTCTAAGCCTAGGGAACACCTGCGGAAGAGGGGCGTGGTAGTAATGGATAAGAAGGGCTGCGATTGGGGTGATGGTGAAACTACGCAATGTGTCTGGACACTCATTTTGATCAACTTGATTGAACAAACAACCTTTCCACCCCCACTGGATGGTGGGGATGTAGGTGTTTGGGCACAACAGCCTGCAGATAGGTTTTTGCATGAAGGATGCTTGTACTCATGGATTATCACTTATAGCTAAAAATGAAAAAAAAACTGAGAGAAAGATGCAGGACAGTTTGGCAGAATGCATGATCTGGGATGGGGTGGGGTGGGGGGGAGGGAAAGGGAAATAAGCCTGAACTGAATTGGAAAAATGTATGAAATGCACAAAGGCATCAATAAAAACTAATTTAAAAAAAAAAAAAGGTAGCTACTAAGAGAAAAGGAGAGGATATCCCAGTGAGGAATTACTGCGTGTTCCTCATAGTTTGCTGCATATTTCCATTTTCCAGTGAAGCTGCACACACAGCTACATGTGACTCAGCACAGCTGGGAGGCAGCAAAGGGTAAATACTCTCCTGAGTTTGTTAGTGATGAGTGCATGTTGAGCCAGACAGAGGCCTCCTACTGTCCGCAGGAGACAGAGATGCACGTCGATGCAGTCTTACAAGAGCTAAAAGCAAGACCCACTTCTGAATTCAAGGGCAGGGGAGGTCCTTGAAGACAGAGACATGATCATTTATCAAATTACTATAGAAGCAACAAGACAGTCCCTGTGGCCAGACCCACTCATCTCTAGAACTGACATTCCCACTAAAACAAAAAGGACTCCTCCAATTCCAAGGCCTTGGGAAACTGACCCTCGAGTGAAGGTGGATCCAAGAGCAAAGGAGTAGTGACTAATTCTAAGTGTATAGTTAAGATTTAAAATAGTCTCTCTGGGTCTGTAATGTAATAGTGTACAGAAGACTCAGCATGTATAGGCCCTTGACTTCAGTCTCCAGCACACTCACACAAACAACCACTCCAAGCTGCCATTTCAACAAGGGATTTCTTGGTGGGAATATGTGAGGTGCTAAGAACGACCTGGAAACTGAAGTGCTATTGTATCTTTCTGGACTATTTCATCTGGAAATCTTTCCAGCCTAGCTTAAAGAGGGGAGTGTGTGTGTGTGGTGTGTGTGTGTGTGTGTGTGTGTGTCTGTGAGAGAGAGAGAGAGAGAGAGAGAGAGAGAGAGAGAGAGAGAATTTCCAACTCATTCATAGATTCTTGTGTCCCTGAGATTCTTTTTTTAATACTTTATTTTTATTCTGTGTGTGATATATGTTACCCATGTAAGATCCAGGTGCAAATGCATGCAAAGGAATCAGAGGGTGATCCTGAACTGGAGTTATGGACAGTTGTTCGCAGCCATGTAGGTGCTGGGAACTGAGCCTGTGTCCTGTCCAAGAGCAGTCAATGCTTTAACTACTAAGCCATCTCTCCAGTCCCATCCCTGAGGTTCTTTTTGCCACCATAAGGCAGGCGCCCTACCCTCGAGGAGCCTCTGACAAAGTAGGAGCAATACAAAGAAAAGGAAGTGGTCTGTAAGGTCATTAAAGACAAATGCAGCCTGCGTGGTGACGCACGCCTTTAATCCTAGCACTCAGGAGGCAGAGGCAGACGGATCTTTGTGAGTTCAAGGCCAGCCTGGTCTACAGAGTGAGTTCCAGGACAGCTGGGGCTACAGGGAGACCCTGTCTTGAAAGACCAAAAAAAAAAAAAAAAGAAAGAAAGACAAATGCAGTAGGAACCAGAGCTCTTCACAGATATGCCAAGGAGCCTGGCGAGCTAGAGCCACCAAGGGAGACAGGGGCAAAGAGGGGGAAGGGGGAGGTGGAAGAGGGAGGTGGAAGAGGGAGGGGGTGGGGGAGCAGAGAGAGAGAGGGTGAGGGAGGGGGATGATAGGAGAGAGAGAGAGAGAGAGAGAGAGAGAGAGAGAGAGAGAGAGAGAGAGAGAACACGAACTAATCTAATAAAGGGATGCTGAGAAAGAGAATGGGCAACCACAAATGAGAAAACTGAAAAATACAGTGTATTCAGAGAATGCAAGGAGACGGGACCTGGGGGAACAGCCACCCAGCTACATGGTGTGAACACGAACAGTAGTTAATTTTGAAAACAACATGAAAAATGAACATGCATCTACAAAATGATCTGGGTTAGAACAGCCTGTGCTGGAAAGTACAGAAAGGCCTGGTCCACGCCTGCAGGGCTGATCATGATGTCTGGACATCCTGCTTCCATGGGCCTTACTCTTCTTGGCATAGGAGAGCACTCCCAGGATGTGAAGCCTCCATGAAGGACCAGCCTGTCCAATGAACTTAGGTGATAGAGAAGAGCACACAGTCAAGTTCAGTGGCTGCCCCTGATGTGCCCTACGCCCCAATCCTGCAGAAGACACAAAGCAGGCGATCGAGTTGTCTAACAGACTGAGGTCAACTTCCAGGATGAATCTTGGACATGCAGAGAGGACATGGTAACCATCTGTAATACAGGGTTACAGAGACTGTCTAGGACTCTCTGGTCTAGATTTCAACTTGTTGCCCTTGAACTTCAGGTGTGGAGAAGGTAACACATAATCACAAATAAAAGCAATTCCTTCCACATGATCCACAGGCCCTGCCTCCCTGTCCACTAACTGCACTCCTCTTTCCATTCTTTTTTTTTTTTTTTTTGGTCTTTTTTTTTGAGACAGGGCCTCCCTGTAGCTCTGGCTGTCCTGAAACTCACTCTGTAGACCAGGCTGGCCCAGGCTGACCTTGAACTCACAGAGATCTGCCTGCCTCTGCCTCCTAAGTGCTAGGATTAAAGGCATGTGCCACCATACCTGGTCTCTTCATTCTTTGGACATGCCAAATGCATTCTGACTTCCACGCTTCCACTGCTCTCCACTGATCTCGACTCATCTGGAGACACTCAAGTTCAGCTCTCTGGTGAGGCCATCCCAATGGCTCATGCTGACAGTGTACCCTCAAGGAAGCACCCCACACCTTCCATATCATCACATCACTTTTGCTGCATTTATCTCTAGCAGACATTCTAAAATAGGTGTCTGTTATCTGTGCCTGCATTAGAATGTAAAACCCAGGGATCGTTTTGTTCACAGATCTCCCCAGTGTCTACAAAAACGCCTGGTACATAGGCATGCTCAATAAATATTTACTAAGTAATAGAATAATTAATTAATCAGTCCATGTCTTAGAAAATGCATAAACTTTACCTTCTTCAGTAATAATAGGTTTAGGAATATGTGACAGTCAAGCACATTTTAAAGAGACTTGAACAATAGAATCTTTAGCTTCTTTTAAACTGTCTGCATCCAAAACACTGACAGCTGGGTTTTGTGTATGTTCACATCAAATAGTGGAAAGCAGTGGGGAACTTGCTGAACACACAGTCTATGAGAAAAGAAACTTCTAGAAATGTCTTCATTAATGAAGCAGCTTATGAGGGCGGCCCCCTGAAATGCTGTTAGTGTCGGCAATAAAACTCTTTTAACCACAGAGTTAAGGGCTGGGGAGAGAGAGGTAAGCTGCCAACAAGCCTCTCTGACTGAAACAGAGTTTCTAAAAGGCTCAGGCCCTAAGTCCTGGCATACTCCAGAGTCTCATCTTTGTTCTGAACCTTTATTTGGGCTCTAATGAGGCTTTATGAAAAGCAGACTTGCCTTTAAAGAAAATTTCTCCTAGCCTAGAGATTGCAAAATGCAGCCAAGTCTCACTTACTGGTACTAATGAGAAGGAAAAACAATAAATGAAGCCCTCTGATAATTCAGAAACATCTTCCATCCAACCTTTCTATGATCTAATAGAAACTCCCTCCATTTCAACAGCATTTGATCACTCATATGCACTTGCACATCGCTCACCCTGCGTGGTTGCAAACTTCCTGGAGGCCACTCTTCAGGTAGTTAGCAACATCAGCACTCTGCAGATAGAGACATTGTACCTCACAGAGTCCACAGGGCCTTGCCCCAAGTCCAGACAGGAGGCATGAGAAAGATGCAGACAGGATGGGTTGGCTTTGCTGTGAGGGGCACCTTGCAGCCCATACACAGGCAGAATGAGCAGGAGAGAGAAGGTCGTGCAGGGCGCTGTGCTCAGCTTATGGGCTCCCAGAAGAGCAAGCCAAAGCCCATGCAGATGGCTTCCCACAGCTGTTCCTTGCATACACAGCTCACCTTGACAAACAGGACTCAGAAAGACTCCCAAAGCAGTGAGTACTGGCATATCCTTTAGCAGCAGCTAGAGGCTGGCACGCCTAGTCACTAGGGACTAGCTGTGCACCATGGCCGGGTACAGATAAAGCCCTCACACATAAGAGGGAATGACTCCTCAAGCCAGACCACCGACTTCTGCAAGCCCCTGACACTGGGAAGATTCTCTATCACACTCCTGGGCTTAAGATTCTAGTTTGGAGGATTCGGGTGTGGTGGCACACATCTGTAAACCAGGAGACAGGTTAACTCTATGAGTTAACTCCAGCTTGATCTAGTGAATTTCAAGTCAGCTGGGGCTACAGGGAGACCCTATCTCCAAAACAGAAAAGATTCCAGTTTGGCCACTTCCCATCTGGGTGACTCTAAGCAGGTTATATGACCTGTGTCTTTGTATACTTATAGGAGAATGAATATTCTAGCAGGACAGACCCAATAGGACTGCTATATTCAGTGAGAACATAGCTGAAAACATTTAGAATACTGTTAAGCACTGTTAAATGTGTGTTTATTAAATGTTACCTATTTCCATGATTGTTAACTTCAGATATACTTCTGAAGGCTCTGTGTAGATACAGGATGGAAAGAAGTTTGCACACATCTAAGTTAGAATTCCATGTGCTCAGTATTTCAGAAAGATGAACAAAGAAGATTAGGAGCCAAACAGAAAATCAAAACTACACCAAGTAGAAAAGAACTTCCCTGGGTACCAAGCTCATTCTGTATCAACACCTCATTGCTTAGCTGGGCATGGTGGCGCATGCCTTTAATCCTAGCATTCAAGAGGCAGAGGCAGAGGCAGGTGGATCTTTGTGAGTTCCAGGCCAGCTGGGGCTACAGGGAGACCCTGTCTCGAAAAGACAAAAGAAAAAAAAAAAAGAAAAGTCTGTCTATCCCCAGGTTCTCCCAAGGCTGGTACAATGTCCTCATCTTGGAAGGTTCACTCATGGTCACCTGGTGTGCTGTCTTCACAACAGTTGTCAATACCTGAAATGATCTTTGTCCACAGGCTTTTCACAGCCCCATGAGGCACCAGAATTTGTTGTTTTATTCTCTCCTTCCCTTGGGATGAGACCTAAACTGATATCTGGGGTACGATCAGAGAATGACAAGGAATAGAGGTAGTGGATGAAAAGGTACCAAATCATACAAGAGCCTTGGAGTTTCCTGAAGGCAGTGGGGAGCCATCAATGCCTATTAAGCTGGGAGGTAACAGGATTAGATCTAGATTTCAGACATGCAGAGCTGCAAGCAAGTTCGGTGTGAAAGGTGACCTGAAGATGCTGTGGCAAGAAACAGTGAGGACCTAGAGATGACAAGAAGCAAGGGAAGGAAAGATGGCACTGACTGAGGAGCTACAATGCACAGGCCTGGCTGGAGAAGGCCGGGCAGTCCAGGGAATACAGCAGCCTACCACCTGGTTATCTGAGGTGATAGGACTGTCACTGACAGATACAAAAGCACAAGGAAAAGTTCCTGCTTTAGGACCAAGAAGAATGCAATGTGACAAGTGCTAAGTGTGAGTTACCACAGGGCAGGACCACGCGAGTGCAGAAGTCCCTGGGAAACTGAGTGTGAGCTACCACAGGGCAGGACCACATGAGTGCAGAGGTCCCTGGGAAACTGAGTGTGAGCTACCACAGGGCAGGATGACGGGAGTGCAGAGGTGCCTGGGAAACTGAGTGTGAGCTACCACAGGGCAGGACCACGCGAGTGCAGAGGTCCCTGGGAAACTGAGTCTGAGCTACCACAGGGTAGGACCACGGGAGTGCAGAGGTCCCTGGGAAACTGAGTCTGAGCTACCACAGGGCAGGACCACGCAAGTGCAGAGGTCCCTGGGAAACTGAGTCTGAGCTACCACAGGGCAGGAACACGGGCGTGCAGAGGTCCCTGGGAAACTGAGTCTGAGCTACCACAGGGCAGGACCACGCGAGTGCAGAGGTCCCTGGGAAACTGAGTCTGAGCTACCACAGGGCAGGACCACACAAGTGCAGAGGTACCTGGGAAACTGAGTCTGAGCTACCACAGGGCAGGACCACGGGAGTGCAGAGGTGCCTGGGAAACTGAGTGTGAGCTACCACAGGGCAGGACCATGCAAGTGCAGAGGTCCCTGGGAAACTGAGTCTGAGCTACCACAGGGCTGGACCACGCAAGTGCAGAGGTCCCTGGGAAACTGAGCAAACTGTTTTTGGATCCTAGGAGAGCAACTTATAGTGAAAACACTACATCATGTAGACAGTGCTAAAACCTTCCCATGCCCCAGTAGGTGACCTCACACCTGTGTGCATATGGGCACCACTAATTGGACTCAATGGGTTAAAAGGGTATATTAATTCATTAATCAACTAATTAAAACTAAAATTTTCTCTAATGAATTCAGTCACCCAGAAAGACTCACAAAGTGAGTGAAGATCAGTGGCCAGGATTCTGGGCCGTGACCAACACTTAAAGGATGAGGAGATGAAAAGTCCCCAGAACAAAAAGAGCCAGGGACATCAGGGAGGCTACGCCAAAAGAACCATGGGAGAATGGGATGGAGGCCAGCCTGGTCTACATAGTGAGTTCCAGACCAGCTGGGGCTACAGGGGCTACAGGGAGAGACCCTATCTCTCTCTCCTCTCTCTCCCCTCTCTCTCTCTCTCTCTCTCTCTCTCTCTCTCTCTCTCTCACACACACACACACACACACACACACACACACACATGTGCGTGCGCACACACAACCATGGGAGAGAAGTGCTATAGAAGTCACTGTACAGAGCGCATGCCGGTGGTGACTATTAGAACTGGGGTCTCAGGAGTAAAGGAAAGAGCTAACAAACACCTAGGTTATCACTTTTGGTTCTGTACATAAAATTCCATGAGAAAAATAAGATATAAATATATATTACCACATTTCTCCAAAGTTAGTTAAAGAGACCAAATCTAACATGCCTATTTAATTCATTTGATTTCCACTGCTATTGGAGAAATATCAAAAAGCTAACAAAATGATGACAGCTGAAGAAGATTTAACATCATGAGAGCTGAGCAGGATGGGTAATGCAGAGCCATGGAATATAAAGTCCAAATTCCACCCCAGTTCCTTCTCAACAACACTGAGATTCATGTGCAAACTTACACTTCTAAAAACTCATGAACTGATTTTTCCCTAGGGAACCAGATTTGATTCTTGTTTACCTATAAAAGCTCTGTTGAGCCGCAGTGGGATTTTACTGTGAGACACATGGTTACATCTCTAGAATGTAAGATAATATCTGAAGTAACATTGCATATAGTCGCACACAGAATATATGTTTCGTGGCCATCACATCACAATCTACACATGTCTGGCTATTTTCCCATCACTAAAAATGAATCTGTTTAAGCAAGCCATCATGATGCAACTCTACCATGTTCAGGAAATGGCAAGCTCAACAGAAGACAGAAGAACAGACTCAACACAACGTTGCTATCCCAACACTTCTGGAACAGAACTCAAGGCTTGGTCATGCTGCACAAAGTGTTCTCAGTACAAGACCTTGGAAACACATAAGCTAAACTTCCAGTTATCTTATACAATAGTCACCCTTTCTCCCAAACATCTTTTTTTTATTTTATTTATTTTTGTATGTGTATGAGTGTACTGTCTGCATGTAGGTCTGTGCACCCATGTCATGCAATGCCACGGAGGTCAGAAGAGGGTCTCAGATTCCCCTGGAACTGGAGTTCTCCTGGAATTGGAGTTACAGACAGTTCTTAGCCACCATGTGGGTGCTGGGGATCGAACCCAGGTCCTCTGCAAGAGCAGTCGGTGCACTTCACCGCTAGGCTATCTCTCCAGCCCCTCTCCCAAACATCTTAAATTCTGTTCTGTTGAATTTTTAGATGTACAGATAAATGGGATAAAAGAGAATAAATGCTTAAAAAGGTTTATTTCTGTCTTAAATACTCGCCTTACCACAATCTGTTTCAGACAAATCAGAGTCATGTGGTTAAATGTGCAAACAATTACTCAATTTATTTTCATCATGCAGCAGTTGAAAACAAGCTGTAATCACAGCAGATACTGCCCATTTTATTCCAAAGCCACCATCTTTTATGCTCCTGATTGGATTTTATTCTTGGACAGAAGAGGAGTGGCTGGCTTGGAATTTCTCCCTGGGCTTTCACACTAAGCATACTAATTCACAGGGCATTAAGAGGGTCATGCCTGAATAAGGTGACAGCTGGATATCTCCTAAAGGGACTCATTCTAGCTGCTTAAAGAGAGAGGCTCCAAGCTGAGTCATTGCCCAAATCCTCATAACGAACACTCATACATGTCACCTGCCCTGAGCTCTGTTAAGTCTACATGGTCAAGCATCCTGGAGTCTAAAATAAGGAAGAAGCTGATCACCACTCCAAGTTACATTCTTCCTGAATGGACAGGCTTCTCCTGAAGAGTACAGGCTTCAGGATCACACTTGGAGAGCCATGCCATGCCCTTGGACAAAACAAACTCATTTGTCTCATCTGCTAACTGGGCATGATAACGGAACTTATACCACAGAGTTCCTGTGAGCAACAGGCAAGAACGTGCATGTTAAGTGCTCAGCATGCGACCAGGCATGTTAAGTTCCCATGTTCACCATTGATATTATCTAATGAGCTAATAAAGGAAAATCCATGTATCAAGTTAGCTATGGCTATATAACAAATTATTTCTAAAACTTAATAGCGTTAAACAAATAGGTATTTATTATCTCAGTTGCTGATGATCAACAATCTAAGCAAGCACATATTAGCTCAAAGCCTCTGCTTCCAGGGCTCTAACAGGCTACAGGCAGGGCTTCTGCCAGGGTCTTATCTGAAGCCTAAACAGATGGGATGTGCTTCAAAGTTCACTGTCATGGTTGTAGGCAGGAATCCGCTCTGCAGGGGGATTGGCCTGAGGCCTCAGGTGCCCCCTGCCAGGCAACCAAAGCCTCCTCTGGTCCTAACTAAAGCATACAGGCACCTTCAGAGCAGCTTATGATGGGGCAGCTGGCTTCCTCACAGCAAACAAACAAGGGATCAAGAGAAGGCAGGAAATGCAGAATCCACTATTCTCTGTGGAGTCTAATTTCAGAAGTGACAGCCTATATTTCTGCTGTAATCAGTTCCCTAGAAGTCAGCAGGTTCAGCCAGCCCTCAGGGGAGGGAATGACACAGGAAGACGGGAACCTCAGGAGATGGCACTCCCAGAGAACCCATCTTTTCAATCCAAAAACACATCTTCACAGGAAACTTCCTATTCTTTCATTCCTTCTATTTTTTAAAAGATACTTTATTTATTATTTTATTTTATGTGTTTGAGTGCATTGCCTGCATATATATAAATGCACTCATGTCATGCAATGGCCATGGAGGTCAGAAGAGGCCATTGACTCCCCTGGAAATGGAGTGATGGACAGTTGTTAACCACCATTTGGGACTGGGAATCAAACCCAGGTCCTCTGCTGGAGCAGTGAGTGCTCTTAACTGCTGAGCCATCTCTCTAGCCCTTTCATTCCTTCTACTTTCGAGCAACCACTCTTAAATGCCTAAAGTGTGTCCCACACTACACAAAGGCCATGGTGATCTGGTAATCCACAGGCATGCTGCTGCTCACGGGAACTCTATAATCTAGAGAGAAACAGATACTAAAGAACCAAGACACATTTATTTAGTTAAACTACTTAAAGCAGTGAAGAGTATCATTAAAAATGCATGTTGTAACACTATAAGAACATGATCAGTTTGGAATTTGGGGAAGGCTTTCCTAAAGAAGAAAACTACCTGAAGCCAGAAAGAATGAGTAAGCATTAACCAAAGGGATGGGCCAGGAAAGAGAATGGAAGTTCAAATATAAAAGAATTAAAGAATGTGAGGACTTGGAGATTGGAAACATCCTTGTACAGCAGGGGTTCCTGCTGTACAAATGAAACAGTAGAGCAACTCTATGTGCAAAGAGAGGGACAGTGTCCATTAAACGAGGAAGGTAGTAACTGCTAATTAAACTGACAAAATATAATTCAAATAGATTGGCCCTCCATGATTTGGGCTACAAACATACTATCCAAATAAGTAGCTGCTCAAGACTTCTCCAGTGACACACAGGCTTGGGTACTTTTAGTAATTTGTCCATGAAGACATTATTACATAGTAAGATGCACTGCCCTTCACCAAAGTCAGATCTCATTCCAATGGTTACTGCTAGACAAAAGGCACTCAGCATAATGAAGGCTCTGCTCTCATACCATTCAGCTAAATGCAATCAATTTTTATAAATAACAATGCCATTGGCTGACTCCTAGCAGAAAAAGAAATGCTGATCTATGGCAGGAACAAGACGGAAATATCCAAAATAATGATGGTGTTTCTTCTGATTTCCAAGCTTAGAGAACAGATCTGGAAACAGATGCAGCCTAGTGGGTGCTTAAAGAAAGAGTTTTCCTTCAAGGCATTGAGTTCTGCCCAGCGTCCTCCTACTTACCAGAAAGCTGCAGATCCAAGTGTCAAACAGCAATAAAAGGACACGTTTCCAAGCAGCAGACATCCATTACAATCTACATGGAAAACATTAGTGCATCCTTTTACAGCACTGTTAACCTAGGCTACACACTTATGATAAATGGCCTACACTGTAATCCTATCAACAAAGGACCATGTTTTGTACTGATGCTATGAAAAGCTCAAGTACTTTTGTCACTGGTAAACACATACACAGTAATGTGACCAAGGCTTGAGGGTTGTTACTGCGTGCTTATTATGCTCAAAAATTGAGTTTCAACCACAAACTAGCTCTGAGAGCGGCATCCTCCAGCTCCACTTCCCTCATTCCTAAGCCCAGGTAAAACTTCCAGACAGAACAAAGCAGATGTGATCAAAGTAGCATGCTTTCCTGGGGCAAGACACCTTAGTAAGCTGGAACTGAGGGGAAGGATGGCCCCACACACCTGCTGAACGCTGTCAGGCCACCCACTTCAATACAGCCAAGGTCCATAGAACGTGGAGAAGGAAAGGCATGTATGACATGCCCAGAGAAAACTACTAAATGAGAGAGTTTGTTCAGCTTTTAAAGTCGTTTTGGGAAACTGCAGGAAGCTGGAGGGCCCTGGATCCAGAGTTTGCTGGCTAACAAAGCAAGCCTCTGGCTACAAGTTGAAAGAACTGGATTCCAGCCTCAATTAATTAACTTTCTGGCCTTTAACAAACATCTTCAATCAATCAATTAACGAGTAATTATTGAGTATGTATTATTTAGCCTGCAGTAAGAAAGTGCTCAGGCTGGTACAAAGGAGGTTCAGGGTATGTGGCTTGCCCTCTGGGAACTTAACATTCTAATTCAAGAGGAGAAACAAACATGAAATAAAACCTCAGCTTTCCAGCACCTTCAGGAAATCCTATTAAACAGCCCTCGAGGTGGGAGCTAAAGCTTTAAGCACAAGAACTTTTTGTTTGTGTGAGTTTACTTTTTATTTTCTTATTTTTGAGACTTCTACACATGAGCACTCTCTTTGTACTACTCCCTCCCTCACAGTCCCCCACCAACCCCTCCCAGGTCCCCTATTCCCTCTCAGTTTCTTTTTTTCATTATAATCATGTATTTTACTTTTATTGAATTTTTGTGAATTTTATACAATATATTTTGATCATATTTAGACTTTTCCTTGTCTGCACCCCTCTTATAGACCCCTGCCAGATGTCACAGGCTCTATCATATATGTTAGGGGCTATCCAGCCAAGTTTGTGTCACCAAATGTCCTTCAGTGTGCATCCATCCACTGCAGCCTGGTTAACCTATCTAGTGTCACAGCCTTAAAGGAAACCAACACCCCCACACACACACAGTGGTTATGGGTTGCCAATAGTTCCTCAGCTGAGCTTGGGGCTTGTTGTTGTTTGTTTGTTTGTTTCTCTGACAGGGTCTCCCTAGTCCCAGCCAACCTGGAAATCACTATATGGACCAGGCTGGCCTCGATCTCGCAGAGATCTGCTTGCTTCTGCCTCTTGAGGGCTGGGATTAAGGGTGCATGCCACCGTGCCTTCCACATCAGTGCTTCTCATCCACTTCCCCACTTCGATGCTGGGATTTTTGTCATCTTTGATTATTATTGTTAAAGATAGATGGATGGATGGATGGATGGATGGATGGATGGATGGATGGATGGACGGGCGGACAGATGGACAGTTGGATGGATGGATAGATTGACCAAAAAATTGATCAATCAATCAATAGATAGATGTCTATGTGTATTTGTATGTATGTATGTATGTATGTAGATATCATGTATGTATGTAGGTATGTAAATATCATGCACTGCGTGTACTTGGTTCTATGACTATCCATTTGATATTCTAAATACAAGAACTTTTAACAGTTAAATACTTTTTTTTAGAGAGGGTCTCCCTTTAGTCCCAGCTGGCCTGGAACTCACTCTGTAGACCAGGCTGGCCTTGAACTCACAGAGATCTACCTACCTCTGCCTCCCGAGTGCTGGGATTAAAGGCATGCACCACCAGGCCCGGCAACAGCTAAGTACTTTTAAGATGGAAAGCTTTCAGAGGAAATGTGCTTTTTCATCATTTCCATTTTTCTAAGTTCTGATGGGTAAGAGTACTGAGAAAGTCTCCCAAGAAAATAAGTCTGGGGGACAAGGGCTCAAAAAAAGTGACAGAGGTTCACAAACTGGAACTTCTCAGAGCCTTTGAAAACTAATGGGCATGATAAATATCTTCAGGGGCTTGGATTTTCTCCCGGGAGCCAGCCTATGGGATGGAGGAGAAGGCACACTGTATTACTCCTCTGTTTTGTTTTCTAAGATAGAATCTCCCTGTAGCTCCAGCTGGTCTGGAACTTGCTCTGTAGACCAGGATGGCCTTGTTCTCACACCTGCCTCTGCCTCCTGAGTGGTGGGGTTAAAGGCGTGCACCTCCATGCCTAACATTTCTTCCTCTCCTCTTATATAAGTGCTCCAGGGGCTCAGTGCTGTCTATTTGTGAGCTTCAGTAGTCCTGATGGGCTGCTATGGAAGAACTGTGCAGAAAACATCTCTCCTCCCTGTGCCTGGGATGCCCCCCTAGCATGGCCTGCCCAGCACAGCAACAGTGCTGTTCATGATAGCTGATTTAGATGCCATTTGGCAAGTTCCACTCATGACTGTGCTGCCAAGTGGTAGCTTTCATAGTAGCTCACCCTAGGTACCCTTCCCTGTCTGGATCCAGGAGCTGGTTATGAAAACCCTCTGGGCCCTAAAACATGCTGCCCTGATGTACTACTCCATCTAAGACAGAGCCTCCCTGTAGCCCCAGCTTGGAGCTTGCCCTCCAGTGACAGATTCCAACTCACAGGACAGTGTGCTCCATGCAGACCACAAATGGCCACACCATCCTCTGGACACCTACCCAGGCACTATCTACAACACCTTCCCTGGCTTCATTTCTGACTAACAAACTCAACTAAATACTACATTCCACAGAATGGAATGCACTATGTCTCCCTGCGGCATTAAACACATGGACTCTCAAATTTTGGCTGATTGACCAAGAAAGATGTAAAGGAAGGAAAATGGTGTTCTGAAGAAAAGCAATATTCACAATAGGCAATGCAAGCAAGCTAATAGGAGCATGTGTAACAGGAGGCAAGACAGCCGAGCATGAACTGTGGTTCTCTCAGTATGGGCCTCTGTACTTGAGCAACTGCTTCTACAGGGCTGTTGTGAAAGCATACAGGATAACTACACAGCATGCTCAGACCAGTACTGTGCACATGTTAAGTGCTCATCAATAGCTTGATCTTTACCACACAGCCTGTTTTGTGGGATTCCCAGACGGCGTAATCCCCAGAATTATCTATTCAGATGACATATTCAAGAACCAGATATTATTTTTCAACATAATTAGGTCAGCAGGCTTTGCTGCCCTCATCATCTAATTATGCGCATGTGTTCTTACTGTTTTCCTCAACAGCTATAAGTATCTGGGCAGTTCCTTATTGGAAAATAGAGACGATGATGGCACCTACTTCATTCAGCTGTTGCGAAGAGATAAAATAAAGCGACTCATCACCCTGTTAGTTCCCCATCAGTGGTAGCCTCTGTTACTGTTTGTGTGGTTACACTCACCAGAATGAAGAGAAAGGTACACCCTGTTCTGCCTGCCATGGACCAGCTAACAAACATTCCACAGAGACTGCAGGCCTTAATGCTAAGCCTGGGAATAAGGCTCAGTGGCTACTCTTAAATTATGTGAAAACCTAGAAGCAGTCCTCTTAGCTGGGCACCAGCGGTCAGCAGAGCAAAACTGTGGCAAGCTGCGCCTCAGCCCAGGAGGACTGGTGTTGGCATCAAAGGAAGAACAGGCACTCACTCCACCTCCCAGCAGGGAGACAGGAGGCTGCGAGCAAGGTGATCAGGGACCACTGCAGCTTGCAATCGGCAGAGGGGTAATCACCTGCCACAGGACCTACTCTGAGGGCAGAGAAAATAACAGGGCAGAGAGATTCCGTTGAGGTACACTGGGCAGGAGAAATAAGAGGAGCAGCTGACAGAAGAGAGTGATGACAATATCTCTCAAGTCACAAGCTGTGGCCCAGTCAAGTTCTCTCTACTAAAGAAGTCTTCTGGAGGAAGTTTCCCAAGGACCACTGCCATGAACAGAATTCGTGGAGAGACTCGCCATCAAGGGCCTGGCCAAGCACTATCAGGCCATATGAACACTTGGAGTGGGCCTGTAGCTCTAGGCTGTCAAAGGAAGAGGTCCAAAAAAATCTAGAGAGCTCTATCGTGCTATCCTTCCTGGGATAGCTCCATCACCATCTCACCCAGGAAGAAGATAGTTCTGCTTTGGAACAAGGGACCTAGGCTCTAGGATAATACAGGGGAGATAAAGAAAAGAAATACAAATGTCACAAGGTCATAAAAATTGCTCAGTGCTAATTTGTGTTTCAGTAAGATTTCCTTTTTCTCTATTGGGGTGAAAAGTCAAAAAGAAATCACAGCCAGAAAGGTCATCACCAAAGAAGCAAATAAAAGCCTGGTGCCTTGGAAGGAAAAACCTCTGAGACTAAGGATAGCCTGGTCTACATAGTGAGTGCTAAGCCCACTGAGGCTACAGGGAAACTCTGTAAATAAATAAATAAATAAATAAATAAGGAGCAGCAAAGTTTTGGGGAAGGAAGAAGGCTTTGCCACTAGGATGCAAATGCAGCCAGCATGGAGGGCGGTGGGGAGGCCCCTCAAAAAATCTAAACAAGGAAGCAGAAGAGGAATTAACTGATGAGGAAGGAAATCCACAGAGGGGACCGGTAGCTGGGGAGGGCAGTCCAGGAGGGAGATGTTGAGGAAAAGGTTAATGACACAGACGCATGAAAATGCCTTAACTGAAAGCCATTATTTTTTATGCTAGCTAAAAATGAGCAAAGAAACAAAACCCCATTGGTTTATGCAGCTTAAAGGATGAGAAGGAATCCACTCTCTTACATTGCTGGGAAGGAGGCAGGCCAGACAACCCATGAGAAGGAGATATAATGTATTTGTTACATTAATGGCTATTATCAAATATCTTTTTGGCCAAACAAGAAATTCACCCCCCAAGCAGCAAACAAATCAAAGCAGGTTCCCCAAATTTATTCATTATCAGATTATAACCGCAAAGCATAAGAAACCACCCCAATGTTCACTCATAGAAGACTGAGTAAATTCAAGTGTAACTAAACAAAGTATAGTAACAAAAGTGTTTTCAAAGAAAAACCACCCAATAAAAAAATGGGCAAAATTCATAAATTATCCATACTACACACAGAAGATGTTTGAAGAGATGCTCTGCTCCACTGATAATAGAAGAAATGTCAACTAAAACTACACAATTATCCCACCTGGAATATCTGAAAAAGTCCAAAGGCCTTATCCCATGTTCTGTAGGCGAGGCTGTGGGGGAGCAGGCTCCGGTACATGTGCTGGTTAGAGAGCAAACTCATTCAGAGGCCCCATGGAGAGGGCTGGGTGATGGCTACCGGAAACTACACACCGCACTTCTAGGAACTTACACTATAAAGATAGCCCTCTGCCGGTATGAAACTGCAGGTGCACAAAGTGATAGTGATTCGTTTCAAGTAATTTGGAACAGCCTGTTCTGTTAACTTTTGGTGCTAGAGAATGTTAACCAAAATATCCATCCACCGGGTAGTTGAATAAACTACTATAAATCTGCACAGTGAAAAAAATCTGCAACAGGGGCTAGAAAGATGGCTCAATGGTTAAGAGCATTTGCTGCTCTTCCAAAGGACTCAGGTTTGGCTCCCAGCACCCATGTGATGGGATCTGACACCTCTTCTGGTCTCTGTCGATGCTCCATGCATGTAGTATGCTTATATACATCAAGTAAACATTCATACCCTATAAAATTAACATAATGATTTTTGAAAATTCTGCAAAAGAAGATCAATGAGTCTCCTTATAACCCATTAAGTGGAAAAAAGCAAAGTTCAAAGATACAGATGATACATCCACATATACGCATACCTTCATTCACATATATATACACATACATGTGTCACATAAATTTCTCAATCACATAAGGATCATGTTTGTGACAGTGGTACCAGGAAATTATATCACCTAGTGACATCTTAGCCATTTTAGTTTTTTTATTTTATGTATATGAGCTTATTGCCTGCATGTGTGTAAGTTCACCCATGTTGTACAATGCCCATGAAGGTGAGAAAAGAGTGTCAGATCCCCTGGAACTGGAGTTTAGGATGGTTGTTAGCCACCACGTGGGTGCTGGGAATTAAACCCAGGTCCTCTGCAAGAGCAGCTGGTGCTCTTAACCACTGAGCCATCTCTCCAGCCCCTTAGTCATTTTAGTTTATGTAACATGCTCTATGATGTTTGCACAATTAAGGAATCACAGTAAGAAAGAATACATTTCTCAGCATACTCCTGCCCTGGAGTGACATATGACTGTATATATACAAGAACAAAGAGGAAATACACACACACACACACACACACACATACATGCACACGCACACACATACACACCCCACACACCACACCCCACACCTACACACACACAACACACACACACACACACACACACACACACGCACACTTGTTTTATAAGAAGATGCATGGAAACAAAGATTACACGCAATGGGGTAGCTAGAGCATAAAGGAAAGAAAGATTTCTAGGTTTATCTTTTCATATAGTGTCATTTGTGAATAGGTAAATATTTTATTTTTTAGGAAATAATTTCTACACTTATTATTTTATTGCATATGTATGGGTATTTCACCTACATCTATGTAAGTGTACTATACATGCAGTTCCTGCAGAGGCCAAAATAGGGTGTCAGATCCCTTGAAACTGGAGTAGCTGATGGTTATGAGGCACCATGTGGGTTCTGGGTCCTCTGTAACTATAATAAGCACTTTTACCACTGAGATAGAATGTGAATATATAAAGAGGGAGAGGGGAGTAATGGAGCGGAAGGGGTAAAGGGGGTGGGGAATGTGAAGGAATAGAGGATTGTGATAATAAAGGCTTTTTGAAAAAGTCATATTGAAGCTGACTACTGTAGAAGCTTCTGAAAATATATCCATATGTAAAATGAATTTAGATGAAGCTACCCTATAATGCATGGGAGGGGGCAATACTCCTACAAGACAATGCTAGGAAATAAAATGCCCAGTGCCAGGAATGGGCTCACTCTTTTGGGGTTGTTGACAAGGGGATTCTCATAGACTCCCAAATGGTCCTGGCTCCCGCCATTGCTCTTGGTCAGCCTCCAGAACATGGTGGTAAGATCCGATTACTGAAGACACTACATGTGTGAGTTGTGGAACAAACATGGAGAAATCAAGCTGGTTTGACTCAAAGCTTCATCTCTACTGACTAGTTTTCATAGTACTGGATGGTGCTATGCATTCTCGCAGAAGAGAAAAATAATCATCAACATTAGCTGTGAACCCTGTTCGGTATAATGAGAAGTGGCCTGACGACATGCTCACTGGTGCAATAGTGGCATGACTGTTATGGTAGTAACTAAGCACGTTCTAATTGAACATAAGGCCCACTTCACAGGATAGAGCCCATACCTGCCACTGTTATCAGAACCAAGAATCTGTGGCTACACAAGCCACAGGGGAGAACCTATTACTATCATTCTGCTAAATGGACATACTATTAAACCAAATCCTAATAACTTATTGTTATAACCATACATTACTGCATCTCTCAACTCTCACCAGAGAAGCTTCTTCTTACAGCAGATGGCCATTAAAAGAGACTCATAACTGTAGAAAATAAGAGAATACCGAGTGCTTAGCCCTAAATGAGACACCCATTCTCCTCCCAAAGCTCAGGGATCAGTTTTGAAGGGAAAGTGGGAAGATGGTAAGAGCCAGAACTGGTGAGTGAATACAAAGAAGCAATGTTTTCTAGACACAACAGAGATGTTGCACATATGAACCCAGAGTACTTGTGACACCATGCCCAAGACCTATGCAACCACAAGTCAGACAAAAACCCAGCACAGAGGGGAGAGGCGGGCAAAAAGAGCCAGCCCTAGTGAGGGACTACTGGCACCTGACAGCTGCTGGGAGAAGAGAGTCAGTTTTCTTTAAGAGTGTGCACCAGGCTCCAGGAGATGGACCCATACCCAAGAGCATTTGGTGAACACAAACGAGACTTGATAGGCCTCTAAAACAATAACAGAGGACACAAATGGGAGGAAGCAGTAAATTGGGGTCAGAATACATTGTATGAAATTCTCAAAGGATCAATAAAAATATTTTTGAAGAAATAAATTTAAAAATGACAATAAAATTAAAATTGAATATAAGCAGCAAAAAAATCTAATTGTAAAATAAGATCCTAAGAAAATTACTTTGCTTAAGTAATTTGGCACATTCTGGTTTATTAGCTTTTGACAGTGTTTAGTGTTAGAACACAGGAGGCTGCAAAGAAATCTGGAATTTCATTAGGTTTAAGTGAGAGTACTGGTGCTGAAGTTCCTAGGCACTTGTGTACACTATTGACTAAAATAAATCAGTACATGCATTGATATTATTGGGAATCAAGATTCTCAAGCTGGGAAAAATAGAGATTTATGGAATTTAATAATGAAATATTAGATTTACATTGAAAGTGTAATATGAAGTCAATTTATGTAATTCCTACCTTTGTGGACTTAAAGTACCTAAAGGTATAAAAAATAAAAAAATCCCAGCAGTAATAAGCACACCCAGCACCCAGGCCAGGTTTATAAATATTAATTCTCATTATAAGCACTCTAGAATTCTTGAATAAATGTCTGATTCCTGGCCTAGGAATACAGGATAAGTCAAGAAGCAAAGAGTACCTAAATCAGTACAAAAACAGGTCAGAGAAGGTGCCAGTAGCCAAGCTCAGGACAATGGCAGCATTCGTGGAACCAATGATAATGATAGGGCATTGAATGTTAATTAACATTCTAAATATTCCCTAGTGCACAGTGTCACCAAAGGGCAGGAGATGAGTAGGGTTCTTCTTTCTTAAAGCACATTAATTTTAAAAGGCATGAAGAATTTTGAATGTAGAAAAAAATAAAGCATATAAAATGTAGAACTGGAAAATCATCACTTTTAACTTGACCCCCGTGATGTCAATGTCAAAACCATCAAAGGATGCTAAAACTATTGGGTAAAGGGCTCTTGAAGAACTGGACAGTCACATGGCTCAGAATGCCATCCCAAAGACTTACTGAAGATTTGTTACACTCAAAGGAACAAAGGAAGTTCTATAGTGAGATCCCAGGACACTGGGTTAACTATGCATGTGGCCAAACTGAGCAGGTCCAACAGTGAAGTTTTGTGTGACATTTATATGCTGCAAGTACATCATATAAATATGTGACTTTGCCCAAGGGTCTTCCTAAACCTAACTGAATAATCAGTAGGATACACAGGGTTGGATTACATCCAACAGGACAATGGGTCTCAATGCTCCAAAAATGTTAAATGTCTAGATTACTCTCAGAGTGGGGTGTATGTCCTAGTTTGTCTTCCATTGCTGTGACAAAACACTCTGACCAACACCAACTTGGGGAGGAAAGGGTTTATTCAGCTTACATCTCCTGGGTCACAGTTCTCACTCAGGGAGCCCAAGGCAAGAACTCAGGGCAGGAACCTGGAAGCAGAAGCTGAAGCACAGGCCATGGAGGAATGCTGCTCACTGGCTTGCTCCCCTGGCTCATGCCCAGCCCGCCTTCTTTTTTTTTTTTTTTTTTTAGTTTTTCATTTTTTTTTTTTTTTTATTTCTGTATGTATATGAAATGTACTGTCTGCATGCAGGTTCTGTGCAGCCGTTCGTGCAATCGCCGCGGAGGTACAGAAGAGGTGCGTCGTTCCCCTGGAACCGGAGTCTCTCCTGAATTGGAGTTTCGGTACAGTTTCTCGCCGCACATGTGGGTGCGGGGACCAAACCGGGTCCTTTGTAAAGCGGTCGGCGCTAGGCCATGCTCTCCAGCCCCCCAGCGCCCCCCTTCCTATACATGTACACAACAACCTGCCCAGGTGGCACTGACTCATGTTGGGCTGGCCCTCCCACACTGCTTCGACCATCAGAGACAATACTCCAAAGATGTGGCCACAGCCGTCAATGGAGGCCATTCCCCAATTGAGGCTCCCTCGACCCAGGTGTGTCAAGTTGACACTAAAGCTATCCAGCACAGTGTGCTTCTTCTGTCTTCTCTAAACAAAAGGTGTCATGACAACCAAAGTCAACATTCAGGATCTAGCAAGCTCCTGGAGTGAAGAAGTTATAAATAAGCCTTCAAAAAAGATAAATAAAAGTTTTAATGTAAACTAAATACCTTTCCTATGTGAATGCTAAACTTCTTGGACCAGTGTGCTTATTTAAAATGTAGGCTTCTTAGGAAATATGTCAGCTACAAGAGTCTTTGAATGCTGAGAATGAAGTTGTCTATGTTTTCATGTTTTTAAACTATTTTCAACATGTTTGATATAAAAATTAGGATATTCCTTAGCCATTTTTTATGATCAATAGGCCATTTTATTTTCCGCCTTTTTTGTTTTTAATTGATTTTTTGCAAATTCATACAATATATATCTTAGCTTCATCCTTTAATTGAATATAGGTATGATATATATATTCGATAATATATATATATATAATATCTATATATTATATATATATATATATATGGAGGCCTACTGAGTCAAACTTGTATCCCGAAATACCCTTCCACTGGAGCCGGGTCAAGCCACCAAGATTCCACTCTTAAATGAGACTGACTTTCCCCCACCCAGAAGCCAACTGTTACCAACAGTTCCTCGGGTACAGCTGGGATTTCCCGCCCACCTCCCCACATCCATGCCGGGATTTTGTCTGGCTTGAGCATGCTGTCACCAATGCTGCAAGTTCATAAGAGTAACTGCTCAGCTGTCTGGAAAATTGTTTCCCTGTGGTTATCCACCTACCACTATAGACACTTCTTAAAGTTTATACAGTAAAAAAGATTAAAATGGGTTACCTTATAACAGGAGGAAGCTTCCCCTAGCAGACACCATAGGCTAGCAAAGGAAAAGTCCAATACGAGGAACAGACCCTCCAACATCCCCCGGTTGTTAATTGGATTGTTTATTATCTTGATCCATTGTGCTGAGTTCTTTGTACATTCTGAGTTTGAATCCTCTATTGAACGCTGGTGATGACTCTCTCCTACTCTGTGGGCTTCCTCATCAGGCAATTGTTTCTTTGGCTGTACATCACAGCCTTTCCATAATTTTTTAAAATTTATCCTAAGAAATTAATTATAAATACAAATAATTAATCTTTCTAAACTGTTTATCACAACATTGTTATATAAATAGGAGACCATAGGAAATAGCCCAAATATTTAACCAAAATTAGAAAAAAAAATCTTTTTACAATAAATTACTGGACTATTCACCTAAGGAATAATTAGAAAGGTGTTTAAGGATCCCTTTTAAATGAAAGGAGCAGATAGAGAACATAATGTCATTACAAAATATAGAAAAGCATAAAGCCATAGAGCCATCTTGAAGTGATGGATAATAGATGCTTGCTTCTGTAATCCTTCCAATTTTTTATAGTTTCTTTAAAAGTATGAATTTGCTAGCCTGTGGTGTCTACCAGGGTAAACCCAAGCCAGACAAGGGCCCAGCATGGATGGGCCAAGTGGGCAGAAGTCCCAGCTGGAGCTGAGGTTCTGCTGGTATCTGATGGGTGCTGGGAGGATAGTCAGTTTTCTTTATGATTGTGATGCCTGGTAAGTTGCTCAGACTCCCAGGGATGGACCCATATCCCATATCAAAGAGCACTCTGCCGAAAGCTTTGGAAGGAGAAATCCATACATCTCTCTCACCAATTTCAAGGCTGGAGATGCAGAGCATTCTGAGTTGGGCATTGGCAACTTCTGCCCTCGGCTCCTGCAACACTTATGGTGTATCTTGCAGGGATGGGGAGACTAGATGGTGGCTAGGGTAGCAAAGCAAACCTGCCAATCTGCGATCAACCCTTAAGAGGACTTCCACACAAGAACAGGTCAACACCCACCAGACCCTGACAGTGATCCCCTGCTTACTTCCTGAGGAAAGATCGCATCTGGGGGTAGATGAGCCTTATGTCCACAGAGCGGTGCCCTCTCCACTAAGGTCAACTCAGACAGCGCCTGGAGCTAAGGACTGCTATAAAAAGCTGGCAGAGGATCCTCCTACCTGGGAATAGCCTCCTGACTCTAGAAAGAAGGGCACTGGCTGCATGAAAACACATTAAGTTCCAGCTCCTGTCAAAGAGAATGGCATTTACTTCATGCTCACAAAGAGCAGAAATGAAATGCGATCAGATCTGAAGCCCCCCCACCCCCCACTGACATCGGGCCTTCTGCTAGGGCACACCCCACTTAACCACTTCAGGACCTAGGTTTATCTCCAGATAGAGCCATGAGGACAAACTGAGCTACCTGTAAAGTCCTTGGGACAGAAATTCAGTGTGTGGGTATACATGTGGTCAGGGGGCATGATACGCAGAACAGAAGGGTGACCGTGAAACTCTAGAACGGCACCCAAATATTAGGCGTCACTATTGTTAGATCAAAAGCTAGCACTAAAAAAAAAAAAAAAAAAAAAAAAAGGAAAGAAAGCCAGGTGTGGTGGCGCACGCCTTTAATCCTAGCACTTGGGAGGGAAAGGCAGGCAGATCTCTGTGAGCTCAAGGCCAGCCCGGTCTACAGAGTGAGTTCCAGGCCAGCTGGGGCTACAGGGAGACCCTGTCTCAAAAAGACCAAAAAGAAAAAATTAGCGAAAATCACACAACATCCGATCAGAAGGACCACACAGGCAGCCTCGAGATGCAATACTGGGGAAAGATCCCACATCTCCAGGGAATAAGACTAACATCAGTGTCTCCCAAAATTGCTGGACTGAAACATGACAGCAGTCACAAAGCCACAGACCTGTATCACAGACATTTGGACTTGAAATAATCCTTGGTTTTATTTTAAATGGAGTTACAAGTTAAATAACTCAGTAAAATGTTTGTTTTTAAAATTACACAAGCTCTCTGCTCCCTTGCATTCCAGAAACAGTCACATCTCCTGCAGTGCCAGCCTCCTCCCCGAGACAGAGTGGTGAAAGGCAGAGTAAAAGGACTTGGCCATATTAGGTGCCTGCTTACAGGGCCTGCCTTCAACTCTGGCAAACTGGTCATCCCCCTTCACTGACCTCAAATACATGTTCTATATGTTCCATTATGATTCCATCCACCGCAAGTTCCACTGTAGAGTCAAGGCTGGGAACATGAATCTTCTCACCAATGGGAAAGTCATCCCTATCTTTCAGGAGCAAGATCCTGCCAATATCAAATTGGGTGATCCCTGTGCCAAGTATGTTGTGGAGCCTACTGGGGTCTACACTACCATGGAGAAGGTTGAGGCCCACTTGAAGGGTGGGATCAAAGGGTCATCATCTCTGCCCCTTCTGTTGAGATGGGTGTGAACCATGAGAACTATAACAACTCCCTCAAGATTGTCAGCGATGCCTCCTGCACCACCAGCTGCTTAGCCCTCTGGCCAAGAGTGACTTGGCCAGACTACTGACTACTTCGCCATCACTGAGGGACTCACGACCACAATCCATGCCATCAACACCACTCAGAAAACCATGGAGACAGCCCCTCCAGGATACTGTGGTGTGACAGTCATGGGGCTGCCCAGAGCATCATCTCTGCATCCACTGGCACTGCCAAGGTTAGGGGCAAGATCATCCCAGAGTTGACCAGGAAGCTCACTGACATGGCCTTTCATGTTCCTATCCCCAATATGTCCATCGTGGATCTGACCTGCTGCCTAGAGAAAGCTGCTAAATATAATGACAACAAGAACATGGTGAGGCAAGTTATTGGAGGGCCCCCCAAAGGGAAGCCTGGGTTCTACTGAGGACCAGGTCATCTCCTGCAACTTTAACAGTGGCACCCACTCTTCTATCTTTGATGCTGGGGCTGGCACTGCCCTCAGTGACCACTTTATCAAGCTCATTCCCTCGTATGACAATGAATTTGGCTACAGCAACAGGGTGAACCTCATGGTCCACATGTCCTCCAAGGAGTAAGAAGCTCTGTACCACCCACCCCAGCAAGAGGAAGACAGAGGCCCTTAGCTGGGAAGTCCCTGCCTCAACTCAGCCCCAAACACAGAGTATCTCCCTTCACAGTTTCCATCCCAGACCCCCGGAATAAGGGGAGAGGCTTAGGGAACTCTATTCTCTTCAATATCATCAATACATTTCACTGCACCTCCCAAAAAAGAAAAGAAGCAAGTTGTTTCTGTGGTCCCTAATAAACCTAAATAGAAAAGGAAATTTGTATTAACAAAGGTTCAAGTGTTAACTATCACCAGCCTGGTCACAGATCCCAGAGGATTTAAAATTTGATATATATTAGTGAAATTTCACATTTTCTAGGAGTTTCTATGCACCAAGCAAAGGTTAAGAGCCCTTATTTCATAGTATTTTAAATAAGGGGGATTTTTACCTACTCCCCTTTAATTCTAAGGCCAAAGCTCAACACCAAATTTCTACATCTTCTTACAAAGGGGGAAAGGGCACTAGCCGACAAACTTCCAGATATTAAAACTCAATTTTCATCTAGGGGCATTGTAAAGTGAAGAAATTACCTCACCCAACCCTCCCCTGCTCCCCAGTCTCCATGAGCAGAGGACTAGGCAGTTCCCAGCACTGGAAGGCATGCAATATTCGCCACATCCTCCCAATAAGGTGTACTGCCACTCAAGAGCCATCTAAGAGCAGTTGAAAGTAAACTACTTAAAAACAAAACCAGAGGAACTGTACCTAGGGAAAATTTGAATCCCCACTTTGAAGATTTTCTCAGGCAGTGTGCTTGCCAATCTGTACTACAGGGAAAAGAGGACTGGAGCAGCCGGAGGGAAGCCTGTGTCCCAGGGCTCAGGAGGGCAGAGAGTTTAGTAGAATGAAAAATAATCCCAAAATAGCCCAGGGGGAGCTGACTCGTGTACTCCCATGAACACCACTTGCATAAGGCAGGGGTAGATATCCAGGAGAGGATGCTTGGGATGTCTTTAATGCAGGTAACTTCTCCCCATTCTGGGGACATGGTAGGATCACCCTTAATTGCCCCTTGGATGTTCTCAAAACTGGCATCCCATCTAAAAAGCACTGGATATGAAGGCACGTTTCTGCAGCCCATCCCTCCCCCTACACTGTGACAATAAGGGCATGCCTGGGAGCCCTCAGCAACCACTGTCCTGAATAACACCGGCCAGCCCAATTCTCCCATGTGAAATGGGTGGCTTCATACGGAAAGGGACTTTGTGATTTAAGGCAAAAATATTATTTGGGAATTGTTTTCTCTATGTAACAAAAGAGAACAAGAATGGAAGGAAAGAGATTGACCTGGAATTATGAGCCCACCGAAGGGTCCATCTTGACCTCTAGCCTAGGAGGACGGGGTTAAAAAGACAAGCATGCATCTATCACCAATAGATACCTCAAACCACAAGTCTAGATTGTGTGAGGGAATAGGAAGAAGAAATTCCAAATCTGACATCAGATAGGAGTTTCAAACTCAACTGGACTTGGCTTTTAAATCTAAAAATAACAGAAAATGAATCTATGTTATTAAGGGAAAGTAGTAAGTAAAAATAAACAAAATTGCTTCATGTTTATTTCCCACATTCAAATTCCTCAATAAGAGGATTGCTCATCCATGTTTAGTAAACAGGGGCATGTGTTTGTGACTGGCCTCAGAAAGCAGCAGCTGTTCGCGCTTGTGTGCCTCGAAGCACACATATGCACGCGCTCATGAGCACGCGCGCAAATACAAGCTCGCACACGCTACTACAATTTTCAGAAGACAATCAGTACCGCCCCAGGACAATCAGTTCTTATCAGCCCTACCAACTACACTAATCCTATTATGTACCTTCCTGCTTCTCTTAAAGATAAGTTGCATTTCTCTTCACAGAGAGGGTATATACTGCGGAGAGATTAGGATGTCTAGAAGTAACACAGTCCAGGAAGTGGTTACTCAACTGTCCTTATAGAGAGGGGTGAGCACTGAATAGCCCATGTATGGCCCTGGGAGTGACGAGGAGATAGAGTAACATGGCAGAACTTCCTAGTTCCCCAAATCCTCATACCTACTCCACACCCTCTAAAAAATGTAGCTCTTTGCTCCATCCTGAAAGTTAGCAGGGTAGGAGAACACCTAAGAATTCTAAGGAAAGTAGACAGTATGGAGGCGGGAGAGACTAAGCAAATTACACTGTGTAACAGAGAGATGCTGGGGGAGGGGAGAGAAAAGAGTTCTCTGGCTTCGCCATAGAAGGAACTCTCGAGCATACCAAGAACCAAAAGAATGATAAAAAGGAGAACGGAGCTTCTGAGAGCTGTTGCTATGGATTATGATTCTGTCTTCTCAGCTATTTTTAAAAGATAGCACTTGGGAGGTAGAGGCAGGCAGATCTCTGGGAGTTCAAGGCCAGCCTGGTCTACATAGAGAGTTCCAGGACAGTTGGCGCTACAGGGAGACCCTGTCTCAAAAAGAGAAAAAATAAAGATAGAAGTAGAAGCTGAACTTCTTTCTGAATTCCTTTGGCTGCTAAATAATGCATCTACAAATGGGCCCCTAAACAAAGCCTCAGCTGTGTGAGGACCTGGGTTTATCTAGGCACATATTCTTCTCCAAAAATACCTCTGCTCAACACACTGTCTTTACCAGAGGACACTGCCCAGTTCAAAGCAGGTACCTACTCCCCACAAGAACCCCTGGTCTCTCCACTGGAACTGGACCACCTTCCCTAGACTAATTCATATGATCTTTGATTTCCTTTGTTTATTTACCTGTTTATCCAAATACCATTGGTTCTTTAAATGTTAGATTTAGTCTGGAAATTCCACATCCTCAAACTCTGCATGATACCCAATAAAGAAATGTTCAATAATTAAGACCACCGAGTCTCTCAAACTGAAAAGTTTACTGGAGCCAAACAATGGGAAGATAGTAGTCCAATAATCTGTACTGCCCCCCCATCCTATTCATGCAACACAAATGGATTTCTTGTTGTGTCTACTCTGACACCTGTTGTTTCTTCAGAGAACCGAGTCTTCTATTGGTCAGTTTTATGTGTTATGGATGTATTTTACATGAAGATCATCTCTGACATGGGGAGAAGAATGGCATAGAACAAGCAAGACTAAAACTATGACTTAGAGAAAGTGTATCCAAAGTCACTCCAGAAGATCAGTTTGGGTGCTCAGGTCCCATGGCAGGCATCTCATGACTACAGGTCTGTCTGAGTGTGGGAAGGAGGCAGTCTCCCAGACTTGTGATGAGAGGTGCAGGGTGTGGCAGAACAGGCTTCCTCTCTTTCACCCAGGCATGTTAAATTGTGCTGCAGTACTAAATGGGCCTTTTAAATTACCTCAAGCCTAGAAAGGAGAAGGATTCACTTTTACATTAGTTTGACTTAGGCATTAAACTGGCAAGAGATTAACTGCTAAAATGAAAATGTCTTTCAGGTCATCCCAGAAAGATGTTTTCCACATCTTCCCATGCCTCTGACAACCAGCCTTGTTCTGCAGTAGGGCCAGCCATGTTGAGACAACAACCTAGGCTGGATGTCAGGACAGTCGCTGGGAATGCTGTGAGAAGGATGCAGAAGGAACAGCTCCTTCCGCTATCCTAGGGCAGGCTACACATTGTACCCCATTATCCTAATACACATGCATGGACGACAGAAACATCCAAGCAGAGGCAGTGGAGTGTTGGTCCCCCCTCCACTAGCAGGGACTTGGAGACAGTCTAAAAAGTAAACACAGGTTCCCACATCATCTGTGAGACTGCTGGGTCCGACCACATTGTCATGGACATGGCCCCTTTCTGCCTCAAGGAAGAGTGTTGGAATTATCTAGAGCAACAGATAAAGAATCTTAGCACAGAAGCAAATATCTACAAAACACATAGAGAAGCAGAGAAGCAGAAGACAGAAGGAGAGGTCCTAAAGCTGGAGCCACGATCCAGAGCGCCTCTACCAGTCTAAGCATGCAGAATGCTGACCCACACAGTGTAGCTGCCACTCACTGCTGTGGAACTCACAGGAGCAGGTATCCAAAGTTTTTGTGCAGCATATGAAAACGAAGTGAGCTGTGAACAGGACTCTCTTGTTAGGAGTAGCACATACTGCCAAGAAGCATTGTGAAACACGGAATCTCGGGCTGTCCATCTGGAAACCGTCCATTAGTTCTTTGGGAGAATGCAAGTATTTTATTCTACATTCTCCCACTCTTTAGGGTAACAAATTAAATAGGCCTTCTGATTCACAGTGACTCACAGGAAAATGCACAGCATCTTGAACAACTCCCAATAACTCTTTATCTAAGCAAAAATAATAAAAGCCATATGATATTTATCATGTTGAATTTATCATATTCTCTAGGATATAAAACAAAACATTGAATTCATTAATCCTGAATATTCTTGATTCTAGAAAAGTCAAATATCTTGAAAAGTGTTTCTTTTCATACCCTAGAACAGGCGTTCTATGGGGGCAGGGAGTTCTGCTGTCTGGTTCATGTCTGTCTCCCAGGACCTAGAAAACTATTGGGCATATTGATTTATTAAATGAATAAGGGAGAAATGACTTGGCAAATGTCCATGTTCTCAACTTCATCCATTTCTACAATACTTTCCATTTTAAAATGTTAGCTGAGAAGCTATTAGACGTGGATGGTTGATGCAGAAAAGAGGTGAACAGGACTGGGGGAGGTAGCTCCTCAGACAGGGGAGATCGAATTCAGTTGTATAAAGGGAGAAAGAGTAATAATAGAACAGGAAAAGTTAAATGGGATAGAGATGGAAGAGCACTGTGGAGAAGGAACTATAGGGAGAGATAACTAACACTAAAGACCTTCTGAAAATGTCGTATGGAAGCCTACTACTGTGGAACCTTCCAAAAACATATGTATATGGAATTACCCTACAATGAGCAACAATTCCCCTACTAAACAACACTGGCTAACAAAAAAACCTCAGCACTAGGAATTAGTTACTTCTTCTGTAGTTGTTGGCCAATAAGTTCCCATAGACCTTCAAACATTAAAGGCTATTGTCTTTGCTTTGATTACCCTACAGATATTGACAGTAAGACCCTATTGCTGAAGATACCACATACTTGAGTCATAGAACATGGGGGAAATTAAGCTGGTGCTGACCTGGAAGCTTCATCCCTACTGGCTAGCATTCATAGCTAGAAGGTGCTATGTGCACTTAACCAATGGTGAATCCTGCCAACTATAATAATGGCCAATCTGGCAAGATTCCCATTAGTGCAATAGTGGTACAAATGTCACCAGAGCAACCAACCACTTTCTGATTGGATTTAAGGGCCACTCTACAAAATGGAACCCTTAGGGCCAAGAACCTGTAGCTATACAGGTTTATAGGCCCTAGGGCAGAAACTACTATTATTATGCTAAATGGACAGAGCATTAAACATATTCCTAATTACTTATTATGATACCCAAGATTAGTGCATCTTTCCAGAGAAGCAGGTTGATGGCAATTAACACAAAGATCCACAAGTGGCCAAAGCACAGAGAGTAAGAGACTGTGGAATACTCAGCCTTAAATGGGACATCTCTCTCACATCTCTTCCTCCAAGGGCTCAGGAGTCATCATGGAAGAGGGGATGGAAACACTGTAAGAGCAGAGGTCACAGATGACTACAGAAAAACAGTGTTCTCCAGACACAACATGGCAGTCGCACATGTGAACCCATGGTGGTTGTGTCAGCATACACAAGACCTGTACAAGATCAAACCAGAAAAAAATCCCAGAAAGGAATAGGGGTGGAGCATAAAGACCTGGCCCCAGATGTGGTGCTATTGGCAATTGATAGCTACTGGAAGAGGGAGAGTCAGTTTTGTTTAAGAGTGTGGCCTCTGGTATGTTGGTTGCACTCCAACAGACAGTCACACACCCAAGAGTATACAAGCAGAAAAAAATAGACTCGCTAGGTTCTTAAAAACTGAGGACACAAACCTGGGTTGATAAGGAAGTGGAATAGACCTTGAAGCAGAGTTAGGGAAGGGGATGAATATGACCAGAATGTATTATATGAAATTCTCAATGAATAAAAAATTGTAAATAATTTTTTAAATGATGATTTAGTATATCAACCTCTTGGGTAAGAATGATCACACATGTCAAAATGTTGGGTGCTCAGCATATAATAAACCTTCAGTGAATGTTTAAGAAAAATATATCATAAGAGGAACAACCAACCTATAGTAGCCTGTACGCTGAGAATTACACAGTGCACCTGAGAGGAGCTTGTCCTTCGTCAACCTAACCTGCCCTAAGCAAGCAACCATACAAGCAGCTGAGATGCAGACCTGGGCCAATCACAAGGTGACACAATGTCTGCACTAAGAGGAGAGAGGAATGCGAACAGTGCATAAACCCTAACCTTGCCCCCAATAAACGAGTCTGCAGCAGCTCGCCTTCTGCCTGCATTCACCTGACTCTCAGGGTCTGTGTCTTGACTCCCTTTTGTTCATGGTCAGTCCACGAAATTCCCTGGAAGGCCCAGGGGATTGACAACAACAACCTACCTGAGGCCAGCATTTTACACCTTGACCTTAGTGTCAGTATCTCTTGGAGGGTGATGGGAAGCTTCCTTCATGATACAGGATGTTTGACAACACTGGCCTCTTTTTTTTTTTTTTTTTTTTTTTTTTGAGACAGGGTCTCCCTGTAGCCCCAGCTGTCCTGGAACCTCACTCTGTAGATCAGGCTGGCCTTGAACTCACAAAGATCCACCTGCCTCTGCCTCCTGAATGCTAGGATTAAAGGCATGCGCCACCACGTCCAGCATAACACTGGCCTCTTTTACTCAGGCACCATTAGTCCCTTGCCCACTACTATGACAACCCAAAATGTCTAGATATGGCCAGATGTCTCCCAAGATACAATATTCCCTAGCAGGGAATCAATGTCCTACAGAGAGCTTCTGAGGAGCTGTCCAGACTCAGAGTGATATTGGGCTTACATCTCATTGGTGATGCTGAAATGGCATCAGGGGACCCTGCTTCTCACCTGTGCTGCAGTGAGGCCCCTAAAAGGCCTGGGGAGAGCAGTGGGTGGGAGGAATTACTGGTTAATGAAGAGCAGGCAGATGTCTTGGACACAAATGAAGATTGAGCTGTGGGCATGGGCTTTGTCTGTATTCCACAGGAGAAACCACTTTTCTACTGTTGTAGGGATGGACTTGGTTTTTAATGCTTTCCTCTCATCCTCTTTCACCACTAGGGCATTAAAGCATCTATATATGATGTACCAGCAGGGGATGCATCAGAAGCAACAGCACTTAAAAATCCAGCTTGGAGCATCTGCTCCCAATTATAAGCAAGGGTAGGACTCATTAATACTACCACAATAAGTTCAATGGTATCTCCAGAGAACAGGCTTTGCAAAGCACTCACAAGGCTAAGTGCAGATGTGAGAAAGAGCAACAGGTTCTCCTGCAGTTTCTGTTGAGCTGAGGCCTCACACAGACTGTTTCCCAGGAAAAATGCAACTGGAGCCAGGAAGCAACCCTCTCGGCAGGACGCTGAGGACCAGGCATCCTGAGCAGAGGCATTGCCTGTGTGTGACTTGATATGTGCTCCAGGTTTCATACCATTATTCCAAGCCAAGAAACACCAAACCCAGACTGGGAATGGCAGAGTGCAATACACACTCCTCAATCCTGAGGACTCCTGTGCAACATAGCAGCATAGATGAGTGCCCTTTAAAATGCAGGACACAACACAGGGCATTTCTACTTCTGGAAACACATCAAAGGAGAGGAATTCTAAAGGCAGGAAGACTCATCTGCCCCAAATATTATCATGTAATTATTCAGAATAAAGAAAAAATATAAACAACCATTTGCCTATCATTAAAAACCTTGATTTGATATACTGTAGAATACATATTCTTTGGAATAATAAAAACCACTTAAGTGTCATTTATGAAGTCTAGTGCCACATTAAAATATTTATGCTATGTTCTTAAATGAACCAGAAAGGGGGAGATAATACACACTAAATCACAGAAACAACAATTATGAAAATAAAAACTTTGGCATCTACAGAAAGTAAATAAATGCCCCTAAAGGGTTAATATCTGCATATTGGACAAAAATGAGTGATTAATTTCTCTTTATCTTCTAACTTATTTAAAATTACCCATTCCTTTATGTTGAGGGAAAGAACAGTGAGGAGTGAGAAGAGCAATGGGGACCTTCAGTCAGAGCAGAAGTGAGACTTCACACTCCTGCCCTGCTTTTTATTTATTTATTTTTTTTGTCTTTTTGAGACAGAGTTTCCCTGTAGCTCCAGCTGTCCTGGAACTCACTATGTAGACCAGGCTGGCCTTGAACTCACAGAGATCTGCTTGCCTCTGCCTCCCAAGTGCTGGGATTAAAGGTGTGCACTACCACACCTGGCTCTACCCTGCTTTTTAATCTATGTTTCATCTATAGCACCCCCAACACTACTGTCTGTCTCTCTCTCTCTCTCTCTCTCTCTCTCTCTCTCTCTCTCTCTTACACACACACACACACACACACACACACACACTGATAGGAATAAGCAAGTACCTGACAAACAGTAGATGTTCAATGTATTTTTGTTGACGTGGACATATGAGCTTGACTATATTTTGGTTCTGATTTTTACCTGTTGCTACCAGTGACTTTTCATGCATAAGCCCAACCACTTTGGAATACTGTTCAAGCACATCACAAAGCCAGATGTCCACCCATCTTATAGTTACCCCTGGATCCCATACTAGGTATGAGCCTGAGAACACAGGCTCTCCAAAGGACAGTCCCAAGATAGTGCTTTCATGTACTAAAACCCAGTGACCTCCCAAACATCTTTGGATAACAGGTCAGCCACACATGTAGTTTTCATATCACAATTAGAAAGAAAAAACTAACACCAATGCACAATGCATCTCATGGTTGATTAACAAAAACCTAAAGCCAGACATAACAGAGTACATCCTTATAGATCCATTTATGACCATATAAAAGCAGGTGAAACCCATGTGCTGTTAGAAGTCAGGAGAGTTCTTCCTAGGAGAGTAGCACACAGACAGTGCCTGCAAGGAGCACAGGACAAGCTTATCTGATGCGCTGTCTCCCAGTCTGCTTGCTCGCTATATAGCATGCTTGCTTTAGGGAACCTGTGATCTATGTGTGCTACATGTCCCAGAGAATGCAGGGCTGCTAAGTATGGGGGGCCTTTTCTGTGATTATGTCTCTATGCACTACAGGTCTGCAAAAGAGCCTTCACAAGGCTAATCTCACCCCCACTTGAGCACTTATGACCACATCAGGTTGTGTCTCTTCTAAAAACCACATACCTGCATGCACACTCCTGTTAGCAAAATGGATGCAGAGCCCAGGTAATCTAGGTGTCTTAGAAACAGACACAGACAGACATGAAGGCTAAATCAATCATCTGTTATAGACATGGCCCAGGGCCACAAGGACATGTCAGAGAGCTCAGAATGCCAGGCTCTAGTGGTCCATTTGTAGATTTCTTCTTTGCAGAGAACTTCAAACAGGCTTCTCCAGTCACTTTGTCTCAGACAGAAACTGTGTTTGTCTCTCTGCTGCAGCCTAAGTGTAGTGTGGCCAGTAACTTTCTGTATAATGAACACATGAACAAGCAAACCAACCAACCCTACTGAATCAATATGCCAGGATCTGGTTTTTGGAAAGGCAAAGACATTGGTCTCAGATAACAAAGGAAAATATTCAGAATATATGTGCAAAGATTTTTCTGATGATTTTTAAGCCACCAACTCTGGCATCAAAATTTCACAATTTCTCAAATATCAGTAAATGCAGAATCTTTTTAATCTTCGGAGACAGTATTTTCACTCTCATTCACTGAAGGTGACACAAGGCTCATTCAAGAAGACTTGAAAATGCTACAGGCCGGGTCCCGAGATCATGGCAAGGCTGGCTGCTAGAACAGGAAACAGTGCTGCGGCCTGAAGAAAGTGCCAAGCACTAACCGGCAAAGCCCTCCAAAGTCACACAGGAGTCTCCAGATCCAGAGCATGAAAAGACCTGGAAAAATCCAGACATCCTTTAATGATGGGGCAACAGAGAGACCCCAGATGGCCACGTGTCTTTTCAACAGTCCCTCTGGCCATAGTTTCATCAATTTTAGGCACCGCTAATTTACCATTGATTAGAAGAAATTCAGCCAAGTGGAGTAAAGTGAAGTTTGAGAGTTGGTTGAGGACAAGGGAATGACTTTGGAATAAGGAATACTGTCAGCTCTTGCTGATGCTCATATATTGTCTAAACATCTTCATTTGTCATGGCCCCTGATCTCGCCAAAGCAGTCTGGCCAACCAGAGAAAATAATTCACTCTACCAAGGAGAGAGTGCCAAGCAGGGTCACCAAGCCTATACACCTTGGATCTTCCAACCACCAGTATCTGTATCTCTATGGCTGAGGGCACATCTCTTAAAGGAGTAAACATTCTTTGTTATGACCACCGATCCCTATCAATTATATGACCTTAACACTGCCTCGGCCACAATACTTCATCACTATACACTAAAACCAATCCAGAATCAATTTCCTCTAGTTAATCTGCACAGAAAACATATCCATTCTGTAATAAATGAGTCACCTGGAATTTGGTCCTCTAAAGAAAGGAAGATTTGCTGAGATGGTTTCCCATGCTCTGTAATTGGAAAAGTCCTTTATCAGTTCCACTGTGCTCATGTGTATAAGGACCCGGATGCCACTCAGAGTCCGTGGAAGACCTCACACCAATAGCTGTTGCTCAGAATGATGCAGACACATACACTGGAAATGGCAATCTTTTCCTCCACTGATGTCAACAGCAGCCCTGGGGAAAATGCTGTACTCATTTTCCTCATTGGTATGGATGGTATTGACTATTTGGGATGAATGGCAATTCTCCAGGATTTTTCTGAAAAATGCGATCTGTGAACTCTTTGAATTTAAATGACCTGGACTGTGTTTCAAATACAGGTTCCTGGGTGCCGTTTCTCTGTGGTGGCAGCTGAGCTCTGGATTAGCAGGCTCAAGTCTGCATTTAAAGCAAGTCCTACCCATGACCTGGCAAGATTTAAGTTATAAAAGTATGCTTGCCCAGAATAGGCTTTTGGGCACTTCTGTTTTAGCCTTGGTCATGGCTGGTCACCTGTAACTGGTCATACATCTCTTTGGACTGGGCTGGAGCAATTCTGTGTACATGGAGGGACAGAATGCATAGAGCTGAAATGGAGAATAAAGCTTTATCCTCTGTATTTTGTTTCCCCATGTTTTATTGAGCCAAGATTACCTAGGACAACTGTAGCGAGGCCTGTGCCCTGCCCAGGCATAAGCACTGATGAATCTAAATAAATATCTAATCTCTGCTAATGATCCTGCTGGGGGACATGGAAAACTTGCCACAGGGTGACATGCTACACATCACACAGGAACTACAAAACTACAAATAGTTGCATAGTAGTTCCTCATTTCCCATCCCACTACATTAAATAGTTCATTTTTCTCTTTAATAAAGCATCTTTTAAAGTTTTATTTTATGTGTGTGAGTTCCTGCATATGCATATGTTCCAAGAATATATATATGTGTGTGTATACTTGGTGCTTGTTGAGGCCAAATATGTACGTCAGATCCCTTGGAGTTATAGGAAGTTGTAAGTCACCAGATGTAGGTGCTAGGAATTAAACCTGAGTCATCTGCAAGAGTAATGGATGCTCTTCATCACTGAGCCATCTCTCCAGCCATGAGTTAATCTTTCAAACATCAAAAAGTGTCCTGAGGGACATATTTAACATAGAATTTATAAGAAATTAACCCAATCAAGTGAATTTGTACAACAGTAGACACATCTCTCTTCCTCAACCATTATCCTAATGTCATGGGGATAAAGGGAAGACCCAAATCCAAAGTGTAGCACGTGTGTCCCATGCTAAACTCCCCAGATGACGCTGTGCTATGGGCACAGTTCTGTCCCCTACCCAGAGCTATCTCTAAGGGTAGAGATCCTGCTTTCAGCGGTGGCATCAAAGTCTGGCCTCCGCTTGTTTTCAGCATTGGGAAGGGGAGGGAAAGGAAAGGAGAGATAAGTCCCAAGGATATCTGTCTCATTTTAAACTGCCAATTTCACAACCATCATTCTGCCCAGGAATCTTTTATTCTAAACAGCAGAGTGACCCGGGGCTCTAAAATCCAGGTCACTTGACCAGGAGGAAATCAAAAGCACAGGGACTAGAGACACTAGGAACAGGAAGGATTGGGTCTGAGGGTGAGAGTGATGTCCACACAGTGGAGAAAGGCTGCAGAAGATGGCACAAAAAGAGGGGAGAGAGAGCTCTTGGGCCATCTATGTGCCTCACTTCCCACAACCGACTCCTTGCCTCCCTGAAAGGATAATCAATTGAAGATGTGTAGGGCCTGCTTTCTACACATAGGAGAGTCTACCACTTGAAGAAATCCTAGGATAAACACACCCGATGGAAAAGCATTAAGAGCTTTCCCACTTGTGGACCCTCAGACCTGTTCATCCCACTTCCTAACGCAGTCGCCTCCCCTCCTCCCCAGCTCATTCCAGCCAGTTTCTGTACCTTTCCCACGGTCCAGCCAAACCATTCCTCAAATCCTCCTTCTCCCCAAGACTGGCTAGGGGCATCATTGCTTTTGCCTCATAGAACTCTTCCCAGCTGCACCTAAGTGATTGTTTTGAGATGGTTTGTCTATCTTATACAATAGACCAGAAGACTATGTCTATCTCTTGCCCCTGGGGCCTAGCAAGGGACCTACATGAATGGTATTTGAAGAACATTACCACACCAACAAGCTGTCATTCTCTACAAAAACTATTTGTTACTGTTTGGGGCCTCCTAAACCATAGCCAGTCTATTTTAACTGTAGTGAATTATAGGCCTTCTGACAGCCTTTAATGAGGAGGAAGTGAAGAGTTGGTTATTGGGAAAGAAAAGAACAACAGTCTGCCAAATCCTACCAGTTTTCTAGTTGGTTTCAAAGCTAAAAAATGAATTCCAGTACGAAGCATCACCAGACCCTACAGATACTGCCCTAGAAGATGCAAGTGTCATTCAGAGTGAGACTAAGTAGCTGGCAGCTAATGTCCAGAGGTGCTAAGAAGCCACAGCAGCACACAGCTAGCAGGGCCACTAGCCTCCAAACCCCGCTCAGCCCTCCGCCCATAAAGCTACCCAGGGAACATGCTGTAGGGCAAAATGAGGCCTTCCGCTCTATGATTGGCTAAAGGATCCTGGACGTGAGCTTACCATCAGCAGTGACTGATGTCAATTAGGGCTTACTTGGTGTATGAAGACCCACCAGAACTGTTGGCACAACTAGTTTTGACTGCCCAGCTAAGCACAAAACCCTTCCCTGATACTTCATGATGAAGTTGCCAGTTTCAGGAAGGGCTTGAGATCGTGTGAATGTGGTGGGAAGGTGCCTCAGCCAAGACCTGCAAGAGGCAAGTGACAAATTGGGCCACATTAACTGTATGCAACCTTTCAGACTGGCAAGAAATGAAGTCAGGTTCAAGGCTCCCAGGACAAACTTCCTTGCCATTTAAGCTGGCTTAGACTAGTCTTTGGTCATTTGCATTCTAGAGCTTTCATTAATAAAATGCTACTATCCCACTTAAAACAATGAGGAGTCAGAAGGCTAAGATAGCATAGACAACCTGAGCTTGCTTTAAATGAACTGTGAGAGGCTTGGGGAGAGAGGAGGAACAGTGGTTTATGCAAGTACCTATGCCATAGCTCAGGGAACCTTTCATCTTTTCTCTCCATCCACCATTTTCCAAGACAGAAACAGGTGGTCATGCACCCACTTCTTCATGGTGCGCTTATCCCTGTTCTCCTCCAAATCATGAATGCATCCCTCAGTAGTGACAGCTTAGTCTACTAAATTCTCTACCCTGGACATAGACTTCTTTGGTAACAGTGCATAAAAAGGGTACAACTTACAATTCATGGCATTTTATACTAGGTGAAATATGCTGGGAAAGTACCTGTAACCCTGAGCAAACTACTCACCTAGAAGAAATTTGTTTTATGTAATTATTGCACATGAGACGACAAGCCCATGTGTGAGTTTGGATCTAAGTGACCTCCCATCTGACATATGGCTCAGAGACACTTCACTATAAAAATGTAAACAACTCCTCCTGAAAGTGTCTGATTTTAGATATTTAATGTATTTTATTTTAAATATATCAGGAAATGTATAAATAAATGATTTTAATCAAGTGCCTAATTACTAATCTTCCTTTGTCTCCTCAAGCAAGATAAAAGTTGAGTTAATGATTAGGGTATATTCATCAGGGGAATCTTACAAGTCTGATTATCCATTTGGAGCCATTTCTTGCTTTTGAAAATAGCCTCAGCAACATGTAAAGATGCCTGGTCTCCCAAAAATATAGTCCAGTCCTGTCCTGCATGGCAGGGCTGGGAAAACCCAGGAGAACCAGAGAATCATCCCAGGAAGGTCAATGGAGACAAGAGGCCCTACCAAACCTGCCAAGGGCAAAAACAGAAGAAGTCCAGAGAGGACAGAATGCTCTTAGGCCTGTCAACTCTTAAAGTGTCCCTGGGAAGCAATTATTTCTATCAGTGGTCATTTGGAATAGGGGATTTAAGATAGCGGGTTCATTAAAGAGAGTTAGGATCACAGACTCATTTAAGTCTCCTTGAACTTGTTTAATCAAAATGATTTTCTGCTACTCTCCATTACAAACCAAGCTCTTGTGCTGACAGATTAACGACTGAGCCACTAAGGCACACCACCTCTTGTCACCAGCCCCACCAACTGAGTCAGCCCCTGTTCTATCAGTAAGCCCCACTTGCCCTTGAAACTCATTATAACTGAGTTAAGAGCACAGATCACATGCTCTCGCCGCCACTCCATTTCTGCTACAGAGTCCACCATGTCCCACAGAATATACGCCAAACAGACAAAGAACAAGGGCTGGCCCTTGTGCTTTCATTAGAATTACAAACCCAGGTCACTCAGGAATAAGACAAATGCCAGCCAAGGCAACACTTCTGATTCTTTGGGCTCGCTAGAGGTAATTATCCTGAAGTTAAATGTCAGGGCTGCTTTCATGTGTGCGAAAGAAAGAAAATGTCATGTTTATTGTAAGCAACAATATTATTTCAATCCAATAAAAATCTCTCATTATTAGTAGAAGAAAAAGTTTGACGTGACTTCAACAGTAAGCTCTGTCTGCCTGGCTTCCCACTCCTCGAGGTCTTGGCTGATTGCCCTCAGACACGAAGCATGGAAGATCCCAAAATGGTGTGTGGATGGAGCTGAGGATAGAGCACACTCAGGAGATCCTTCAGTTCTGATTGACTGCAGGGCCCAGGCCCCTCCACATTCTGGAAACTGGAATTCTATCCCAGAAGCAGGGGATGATAATAATAGTACTTATTTTGTAGGACTGTTATAAATATTAAAGAATATACAGGAAGTACCGTGAACAATGCCAGGTGCAGAGTGCTCCATAAATGTTAGCTATTATCTATTTCCTCAGTGTGAAATCTTTTCATTACAAGCAGCAAGAATTCCCTTTATAAGAAAGAAACTTGTTTTTAAAAAGAGTGCAGAATAAGAAAGAAATGTCGGACAGCATAAGTTAACAGCAGACCAGAGGTTATAGGAAAGAGAAGATTACGCTAATCCTGCTTACTTTCATAGTTCAGAGCCTCGTATCTATAAGAATGAACAAACATAAGGATGAATAGAGAGAACTTGGCCAGAACCGCATCTGGTCATTTGATATCTCAGACTCAAACCATGCAAGAGTCAAACATAGGACAGCTAGAGATGGAAAACTATGTCACTTAAGTCAAATATTTTATTTCTACATCTTTTCCTTCTTGAGATTGTATTTCTGTAGAAGTCCTGGCCTCGCTCTGTCTAAAACATCCTAATTTCTAATCTTTATAAAATAATAACCACATGTACTTTCAGTCATCTGAGTATTGTAATAACATCCCTAGATCCATAACTCTAGCCAACAAGTCATGATGTAGTTCTAATGGTTTAGCTTCTTGGAAGGAGAGAGCGGCTATTTATGCCCAGAGTGGGAAGACACATTTCAGAGCATTTCAGAGCGACAGGTTCCAGATGAAATGGTAGTTTCATCTCCGGCAATATCAGAGCACAGTCAAGAGAGCACAGAGAACAACCCCCATCATACTCATTTCAAAGTTGACCCAGAAACCACCACCAATTGGCACTGTCACCTCTCTGAAAGGAGTCCTTGGAGCAAGCATGGTGGTGCACACCTATAATCCCAGCAAGTGGGAGGTATAGATTATAGTATCAGGTGTTCAAAGAAAACTTAGCTACATAGTGAGTGAGTCCAAGGCCAGCCTGGGCTATAGGAGACCCTTCCCAAAACACTAAAGAAATAACCATAAGATAACCCTTAGCTTTTAGTCGCACAAGAACACTTTTCTAAAACTCTCCTCCCCCGCCCCCTTAAGTCCATCAATGTAACAAGTTGGGGAACAGACAAGTTTTCTTTCATAGTGAGTTCCAAAACTGACAAGCATCTTTAAGACATTCTTAGGACACAGTCTTTCAAAGAGATCAGAAGATTCAAAATAAAAAGTACCAAAATAATAGCAAAGAAGCTGAGGTTTTATCCATCTGAAGCAAGTCTGGCTCAGTGAAAGTGATCAGGCTGGCTGAACCCACATTAGCGAGACCTTTATCTATTGCCCTGGGAGTAGCCAGTTTCTAGAAAAAGCAGCCTTTTCTCCCTGGTCCCAGGGGGCCCAGGCTTTTCCAAGTAAATGACCCAACTGAAGATAGTTGCGTTTGCCCTAAAACAGCATCTGATCTGACTTCACAGCACTTTAAAGAGGTTAATGACATTCAATTATGCCTGAGCCACTGTGGCTATCACACAACTCTGTGAAGCATAGAAAATGGTTGATGATGGATAGTTTGTCATTTTTTTAAACATTTTTAGATGTTTTTAATGGCATACTGGGTCAAATTATTTTTACAAACTGTATGTGGCTAAAAGTATTGGTTTGGCATCTAAAACTGCTCTTGAAGCTTTCTTCTTTTGCTGGCAAGCCTTGTACCTTTATTTAAAACAATTAAGGCAGTATTTTCTAACCAGCCTAAGAGTTGTTTAGTTTGTTTGTTTAAAATATGACTCTAGGGGCTGGAGAGATGGCTCAGCAGTTAAGAGCACTGGTTGCTCTTACAGAGGACCTGGGTTCAGTTCCCAGCACTCCAGCAGCTAACAACTGTCCATAACTGCAGTTTTAGGGGAGCCAACACCCTCTTCTGACCTCTGTGGGCATTGCACAATATGGAAACACATACATCCATGCAATAAACTCATACACCCAAGATAAAATAAAAATAAAAAGTAAAAAATGTTGAGCTGGGCATGATGGTGCACTTGGGAGGCAGAGGCAGGCATATCTCTGTGAGTTCAAGGCCAGCCTGGTCTACATAGTGAATTTCAGGCCAGCTGATGCTACAGGAGACTCTGTCTCAAAAAGACCAAAATAAATATATTGAAAAAAAAATGAATTCAAGCAGTCATTCCAATAAAAGGAATCCAAATCTGCAGAGGGTGAGCCTCGATGGTGTACTTCACCACATGACCTGGGTGAGCCTCACTGCCAGTCAGGTTTGGAGCAAAATATTAATCCAAAAAAATTTAATTCTAGAACCATCCAAATGAAAAATAAGAAATAAACAGTTCGTTAAAATTGTAAATCTAAAAGGGAATTAGGAATTTCATACTTATAGCACACTGGGAATGAAGCTATTGAGCAAGTATGAAAGAATGGTAGATCTTCCCACAACCCAAAGATCCAGTGGGCATGAATGTCTTCATCTCACCCATTCCCACTATCAAGGCACCCCATCTTCTAAAGCTGTCCCAATGTCCAAGTACTCCAACTCCATCACGTGTAATAATTTCAAACAAAAACAAAACAAAATTATTTCTTCCTAACAGCTCCTCACACTGATCCCCAACATATCTATGAATGATAGTGTCACAATAAGCCCATCTTTTTCAGACACAGGCAATGGTAGTCAATGCAAGGCTCCTCAGATCAGATCAGATCAGAAAGGGGATCAAAGATGTTAACAGAGCTAAGTAGCAACAGTAAGACATGGTCAGAATCTATTTAGGTTAGAACACAGAGGAGAGATTTGTTGCAGAAGGCCCCAAATAACCAAGAATACTTAATGAAAGTATTTTAAAGGCTCTTTACAAGATAAAGAAATGGTGACATTTAGAAAGCATAAAGAAGCATCTCCCTTTCATTTAGTTTATCCGTCCTACTCTTTCCAAGACCTGGGCATACCAAGAATGGGCTTTAAGGAATCCACGTCATCTGCCACCTCTATCTGTAAACCACACCTTGACGAAAGCAAGAGGCTCTGTGGTATAGATCAAATTATCTCTTTAAAATATGTACTGCTCAAGTTATCTCTTTAAAACATGTACTGCTAAAAATGTTATTTTAACACCTAACTGCTTAAAAAAACAAAATAGCAATGCATTTGACATGAAAGCTTCACACTTTTCATTGACGTTTTGGACATCTTTACAAAATTTAAAGCATTTGGTGGACAGGAATTCTTAATGTTAAGTGCATAAAATCTCACATTTACAAGCCCCCTGGAAGGGCTTGGCCTGAGCCACCGAGCCGTCTTCAAAGGAGCTGGCTCGGAGAGGATGCCATCTGCTGGAAAGACTGTACCAGGTGCTTCTTGCCCCGGATCTTCAGGGGCAGACATGGGAAGTGTCAGCAAGGGCTTGGACAGAAACAGGCAGCAGAAGTGGCTCTGCCCACGCCCCCCTCCCCTCCTGGTGCCCAGGAATAAGTTTCTCCCCTTGAAGGTCTCTTCCAGGACAGGAGACCAACACCCCTTTCCTTTCCACTAAAGACTGGAGGGGTCCAAAACATCACACTGTTTCCTGGCATTTTATCGGGCTCAGGCCATGAGAACCCCTGGACCTCCCCTCGTGCCAGCCACATCTGGCTCCCTAATAAATGAGCTAAGCTCGGAGAGTAGGGATTTTTGTGGCGCACTCTAGCCAGATCACTGCTGCTCCAGGGAGCTTCTTTCTGGCGCTCAGCAAAACCGATCGGCCATCAGGAGCTCCCAGAAGCTTAGAAAGCCTCTCTCCGCCGGCTGCGGGCTTCCTTCCCAATCTGCGTCTTGTTCCGGTGTCCGTCCTACAAGTGCACACACCTGGACTACAGGTAACACGCCAGAGCATCAAGCCTTCGAATGTCTTTTAAAAGTTCCTTCAGGCAAGGCGCACGGACTGTGGACCCCCGTGTGAGATCTGCGTCCGACCCCCCCCCCCTGCTCCGGCGGAGCCGCCTCTTGGACACCGAAGCCCCCACCCTCCACCCACAGGGCCCGCGGCAGCAGTACTCACGTCTCGGAAGCGATTCCAGTACTTGTCCCGGTCATACTGGGAGACGGTGCTGAGCCACTGGTCATTGTCTAGGAAATTGCCGTTGTCCAGGGCCGCGCCGTGGGCCAGCGCGTCCAGGTGCCGGCTCTCGACCTGCAGGAAGCACCACGCCACGGCGGCCGCCGCGAGCACCGCGATCGCCGGCATCTGCGGGCAGGGCGCACGCCAGTGAGCGGCGAGGGCAGGGCGACCACCCGCCGGGCCGCCGCACGGCGTCCGAGCGTCCCTGCGGGGACAGCGCCCTCCTGGCACACCTGGGACGCTTCCCGCGTCCTCCATGGAGACTCGCTAACAACGCAGGGCTGGCTCACATTAAGGGCTCCGTCAAACTACGGAGGACCGCTCTCATCTGTTCCCGACCCTGCGGACCGCCGCTCTCCCAAACCCCCGGTGCCCATCGCTGCGGGGCACGGGTGCGCAGCACCGAGCTCCATCTGAGCAGCATCCCAGGCTCTGGCAAACGGGGCGGGTGGGGTGCCTGCCTGCCGGGCCTCCCGTCCCCGGCTAAGGAAAGGTGTCCCCGCGCCCACCCCGCGGCTTCCGCCCCCTGGGGCGCACGGAGATGCGCCCGGGCCCTCCTGACCCAGCCGGCCTCCGGGCGGCCGCCCAAGGTCCCAACTACGCCAATACGCCAAGTTGGGGCGCGGGGTTCCGCGGGCACATACCTTGGGGTCCGCCCGGTCCCGGCGCCCGAGTTGTGAGCGCTCCTGTGGCGCGGTCGCAGAGAAGGCTGGTCTGCCGCCGGCCGCTCCAGCACCTGCCCCCCGCCCCCGCCGCCGCCGTGCGTCCGGCCGCTTTGTGAGCCCGCAGCGCTCTGGCTCCTCCGGCTCCCAGACTCGGGCGCGGCGTCCGCGGGCGGTGGAGCGCGGCGCACAGCCGAGGCCTCTGCCGCCCCCTGGCGGTCGCTCGCGGCGGCGCCGTCCCATCCCGAAGCGTGATGTATTCATGGCTCACTGCAGGGCTGACACAGATTTTAGACCGAGGGGAATGAGGTTAGAAGGCCAAGAAGTCACTGAGACACACTCTCCAAAGGTCGGGACAAGCGACTCAGAATCAGTTTGGTGGAGCGAGAAGAAGGCTTTTTAAAAATGGAGATGCAAGCCTCCCAACTTGCTCAATCAGTATTGCTTAAGAAGGTCTCCAGGAGGCTGCACTTTAAACGAACCCCCTGGCACTTGGGACAAGGAGCAAACTTTGAGTGGATTTCTGCACTGCCTATTCCAGGTCATACATGCAGTGTCTCTGCAGTCTGGTCCCCGTCCACGGCCACTGCCCTCAGTCCTGTGTAACAGTCCTCTATCCCAAGCATTTAACCATGTTTGATTAAATAGGACTGGAAGGGACTAATGCTGGCTCATGGCTGTCGGCAAGTGCTGGCCTGCACTGGCCTGGGTCAAATTCAAGCCAGCTGAGGCCCATTAATGCATCCTAAGGCTGGTCCATCGCCACTTGTTCAGAGACTTGCTGCGCCTATGGAGCAGCCCAGGACTGTCCTAAGAACAGTGTTTCTCCAGCTGCAAATTCACCTATTTGAACTCATTTACTCTTAGTTTACCCTGGACTGGAGTTCTATTAGGGCAAAGACTGTTCATCTTGCTCTTGGCTGCTCCTCAGTGCCCAGGGCATAGCTCATGACATACACAGTATTCAATCAGTATCTGATGAAGTCTGAACCACACACCTCTACCAATATGCCACCACCAATGACAGACAGGGTCAGCTGTGAGTTGAGCTGCTAAATTGGCTTCGTTTAATAGGTGACATAGTTTACATAGGATTATGATTTCTCCTTTAGAGCATAGGCTGAAACATAGCTATTGTGATTCTTAATAGGAGAGGAGTCCTTGCTGTCATACTGGGGACTGACCTCATTTCAGGGTCTGTTTTATAACAGGAATGTTTTAGGTGTCGTGTCTCAGGTGGGATAGAGGCTTAGGGACGGAAAAGAGGAGGTATCTTATGTTCACAGAAACTCATGCAAAGAGCTAACTACCCCATTTCTCTGCCCAGTTGGCCAGCAAAACTTTTCCAAAGCGTCATCTCTGGATTCTCGATGTCTTTTTGCCTGCTTGCCAGCTAACTGAAGCGACCTGGCGTATCTGCAGCCTCCTCCCTTTTCTCAGACCTGAGCTATTTCTGTGGGCTTTGTGGCACCGACACTCTTGGCTTTCTGTCCTCACAGGCCATTCCTGCACCTTTGCCGTGGTCTTCAGGGAGCTTCCGTGGGCCCCAAACATTCACCGTAGCAGTCGTTCCCTGGGCACCTGTGTCCCTTGCAGTCCTATGCTGAGAATCTACAAGTCAACTCCAGCCCACAAGGCTCCGAGGGCTTCCTGATAGATATCCAGCTTCTTTGGGCTCGACATATCTTTGGGCTGCCCACAGGGCACACACAGCTTCATTTCAGTGTCCCAGGCTCATCTCAGAGCCTGGCATTCATTGAATACTCAGTAAATCCGGTGACTGAATGGATGCATAGATCAAGCAAATTCCATATTCTTCAATGCATCTCAAGGTTTACTGTCTACAACCTTTGGTTCTGCAGAACCAGTCTCTGATCTTCTGCAAAGACCTGTCCCAGTTTTATTAGAGGGCATGTGCTCTTGGCCAGGCTCCAATCTCACAACTGGAATCATCCCTGACAGTACGGCATGTAGGAAAGGCAGCCAGCACTACACAGGCAGCAGAGGGGATGGCAGAGCTGGCCTGAGCCAAGAAAGAACTTAACCTTGGAATGGGGTGAGGAGACTGGCATCTGGACACCCGCCATCCGCTCAGGCAGCACGTGTGGGGAGAAATGTCAGATTTATTCCATCACAGGGAGCACCCAGGACCTGGATCAATACTGAGCCTTGGGGCTGTATTTCTCTTTCCTTTGGCTTTTGCACGACTCTACTAATTCCTTGTTTTAACAGAGTTCTTGTTTCCAAAAGTCCCACATGTGTTATTTTCAGTTCAATGGATCCTCAACCATGTGCTCCTGGCTAGGCTGAAGCAGAGGTAATGAACAATCAGGAAGAACTGTGAAGGTCACAGAAAGAAAGGTGCTCTAGCACAGAAAGGTTCTAGATGAAGTGATGCTTCCACCCCTCTTGATGCTCTGCTGGCTAGAATGAGAACCACCCATTGGGCTCCATCTGATAAAAGAGGTATCTATAATGATTAATTTGTCATCAACCTGGATTTATTTTTAACTAGGAACTCATATGTCTCTCTGACACATGGCATCTCCACTTTACTGCCTCTGCTACTCTGAATTCAAAGTGCCTAAAATGAAATGCCTGCACTGCATTTCTGGTGAAGCCTGCCCCCGACATTATATCCCACCTCAAGAGAATACCCTCAAGCCTAGCACCAACAGCCCCATCCCCCTAGACCTCAGCCCCATCCTCAATGACCTCATTGCTTAGGTAAGGTACCATTTCCAGCTCCCCTGCCCATCACTGCTGCACCCCAACAGCCGGCTTCCCTGCATACCTCACCTGCACTGTACAGAGCCCTGGACTAAGGTCTCCATCTTCAGATCACTACAGGGAATTCACTGTCCACATGGGAGCCGGAAGGCCTTCTCTCCATGTCAATATGACACCTCTATATTTACTGTTCTTATCGTCCACTTAGGATAAAGACTGAGCACCCCAGCATGACTCTCTATGTCTCCTGCTGATCTCAGGATCTGCCCACTCCTGTGTGCTGCACTGTTCACCCACCCTGGCCCTCTTCTACTGAAACGTTTCTGTGGGCTCCTATCAGCCTAGATGCCTTCAGGCTGTCTGCTAGTAGCCTCCACTCCCCCTCAGCCCACATCATTACCCCAAGTTCTCAGAAACTCCCCTGACCCCCCACAATCTGAAGGCCCACATCACAGCTACAGAACTGGTTCATAGCCATCATTCACTGATAGATTCAGTGCTATAAAGGCAGGGTCCAAGTCAGATCCACTGCACTTGCTACTGAGTCCCTAGGACTTCACGAAGCCTTTTGCACATAGTAGGTACACATCAATGCTGACTGAGTGAATGCTCAAAGCTAAGTTATATGTATTTCTTTCACTTCTGAGAAGCAAAAACATCCCCAGGTTTATGCTGGAACCTTTAACCCCTACATGCTCTTTGGAGGGAGGGTAGAGACAAAGAGAGAGACATGACCTTGCACTCCTGGGCAGGTCCTCTGTGACTCTGATGCTTGAGGGTACCCTGCCACTAAGAGGAAGAATGAAGGAGATGCATTTCTTGTCACCATGGAAAATGGCCCTCCCAGCAGAGCCTGTAACTTTTTAACACATTTTTTTGTTTATGATTTCTATTTTATGTGTGTGTGTGTGTGTAGTGCCTGCATGTATGTAAGTACACCTGTGTCATGCAATCCCTGCAGAGGTAGAAGGAACTATATGGATTTATTAGGTAGGTCACAGGATCAAGTCCAAGTGGTCCAACATGGCTGCACTGCACCAGAGAGGCTGAGAATCAGGTAGTTCTCAGTCCACAAGGCTGGATGTCTCAGTAGTCCCAATCTGGTGCTGAAGGCCTGATGGATCTGGGAGATCTGCTAGTCTTCAGTCTACGCTGGAATATGAGCAGTTGGTCACAGCAGCAAGATGAACTCACCAGTGAGAGAGAAGGCAAGCAGCAAACAGCAAGAGCTTCCTTCTGCTGTCAGAAAGTAATGCGCACGTTTAGGGTGGGTCTTCCAGCTTCAAATGATCCAATCCAAAGGTCTCTCTCTCATTTTAGTTAACTCCAGATCCGGTCAAGTTGACACCTAGGATTAGCCATCACAGGCTGCCACAGCACTCAACCACACCATTGCCATTTCTCACCATGACACAGCATTTCATCTCCCTGACTCGATTTACTACCATCATGCTGAAAAGTTGCCATTTGGCATAAATAAGCTTTTACTACCTCATTTTAGATAGATGGATAGATAGATAGATAGATAGATAGATAGATAGATAGATAGATAGATGATAGATAGATAATATATATATTTTTTTTTCATGGTGTTCAGTATCTATTCCCATAGAATATGCGGTCTATTGGGCCAGATATTCAATTATTTTCAATGACTATATGTGCATCAACATGTCCTGGCAACTCTAACTCATTGAATACAGTAGCACTACAGGACATCATATGACCCATGGTCCACAAAGATCATGGAACCCTATCCTCATGGGAAAACAAAATAGTATTTTGCTGTCAGGGGCAGCAAGTTTGGCCCTCCTCCAAGAATACTGGCATTCTCCTCACCTCTAATAGTGACACCTCTCACAAGGTACCTGATCAAATGGTGTCAGTTTGCATCTCAGTCCACCTCTTTACCCCTTTAGACATCTAACAAGGTGGCCAGAGCCTCTGGGAGCAGTGCTTCTTGGGACTGATACACCTGTGAAAAGTGACTAAGGATGGGAGAAGAACCCAGGATGCTCAGGGGGAGGCACCTGAGAACCTTCATTGGACCTTCAGTTACTAAGCTGGTCCTTTGTGTCAAACTGGATACTGCTGGAGACCCAGCAGGGTATGGGTAGACACACCCTATCTTTATGAACCTTCAACAGGGATGATACTGGCCTGTTTGCCATGCTATAGGGAAGGTTGCTTCACCCAGCAGACAAAAAAAAATCCATCTTTATTTTATTCTTCTGTGCTCCCGCAGATTCCCAATATATTTTGATATCCTTGTTCCTAGAATGATCTGCCTTCTAATTCTCCAAAGGCTGAAATAATCCCTGGTGTGTTTGTAAGACATTGTCAGTTGTCAGATGCATACTAATTTTGAAGAAGCTGGATGCCTCTGATAATACCCATCTCACAGGGTCATCAAGAGAGTTAAGTTCATATTTGTACAGTGTTTAGAACTGTGTCTTACATGTAATACATGCTACATGAGAGCTCATTTGTAAATGTCAAGTTCTTCATTGAAAACCAGGTAGAAGGGGCCAGCAGCATCCCCTTCTATGGTTAAGGATTCTGAGGTTTGGGAAGATTAAAGATTTTAAAGCAACAAAATTCAGCAAAATAGTATTCCTCATTCCTCGGTCCTGACTCTAGGCCATCTCTTCCCCCCTTACACTATAACCTGAGGTGAACAAGATGAGGACATCAGATCTCTGTGGGCCAAGTAACAAGCTTTCTGAGGCTTGAAGACTATTTTCTTTTAATAAGAAAAGCTAACCAGACTCCTTGTCTCGTTAGCTTCATGCTCATTTAGAGAAGAGAAATGTACCCACATGTCACGTCAGCCTCTGTGCGCACTACAAGCTTCAAGACAAGCAGTCAGCGTCTTTCCTTCTCAGGTCAGCACCAGATCACTGCCCTGAGAAGGATCTCAATTTGGATATCCACATCTTAGGGATTTGGAGGCTGGTGAGTGAACAGAGAACTTGGCCACACTCCCAAAAGACATCATGCTGAGAGAGATGCCAGCTCAGCAAGGATCCCAAGACTGAAAACAAAACATGGAATTCGCTATGGAGGGAGCTCTCCAAGAGACTTTCAAACTGGGATGGAAACAGAAAAGGAAGAGTGGAGTTTGAAGACTGTTCTGAGGACCCCGAGAAACACCAGGGATGAACCAAATCAGGTACTGAGCCACAAGAAGACTGTTCTACATGAGGTAACACCAATGGCTTCTAAAACCACCCCAGGGAACCAACCACATCTCCTGTAAATGTCCCCTCCTAGATTTCCAAAACGTCTAACAAGGCCTGCTGACTAACTAGACCCACTCAAGATGTGGCGTTGTACAGTATTTTCCTTCTGTGATTGGCTATTTCACTTAGCCCACCAGGATCAGCCATGTTGCAAGATTTTCTCTTCAATGCTAAATAATATTCCACTTGGTATAGTCCACGTTTTTCTTTTGTTTTTAGTTTCACAATTGGCTACAATGAGTTTTGAATTCTTTTGAATAAATGTCTGGAATTTGGATGGCTAGATTATGTGGTAGTACTACTTTATTTTATTTTTATAGTTTTTTATATTTTTATTTTATGTGTATAAGTGTATTGCCTGCATGTGTGTAAGTGTACCCTTGTCTTGCAGTGCCTGCTGAGTCAGAAGGTGTCAGATTCCCATGGAGTTGGAGTTATAGATGGTTGTTACCTGCCAAGTGGGTGCTGGGAATCAAAGCTGGGTCCTCTGCAAGAGCAGATAGTGCTCTGAACTGCTGAGCCATCTCTCCAGCCCCCATTTTAATTATAATTTTTATTAAATATTTGCATTTTCATATTATTTAGTACTATTTAGATCCCCTTCCCTCCTCCCCTATCTGTATATAGCTACAGATAAATATAGATAGATAGATGATTGAGAGATAGATAGATGATAGATAGGTAGATAGATAGATAGATAGATAGATAGATAGATAGAGATTAGAGAGAGAGAGAAGAGAGTCTTTATGTCTCCAAATGTCCTTTAATGTGGGTCCATCCACTAGAGCCTGGTTAGTCTAACAAGAGTCCCATGCGTGAAAGAGACTATCTCTATCCCTCCCAACAGCCATCTATTGCCAGAATTTCCTCAGGTGCAGTTATTTTATTTTTTAGGGAATTTCCATATTGTCTTAGTTACTTCTCTGTTGCTGTGATTAAAACACTGTGACCTTGTAAAGGTTCCCCTTAACTTATAAAAGGGGAACCTTTATAAGGTCACAGGACCTTCCCTTATAAGTTCCCCTTTTATAAGGGAACTTATAAAAAAGAAGAGTTTTGCCAGGCGTGGTGGTGCATGCCTTTAATCCTAGCATTTGGGAGGCAGAGGCAGGAGGATCTTTGTGAGTTCAAGGCCAGCCTGGTCTACAGAGTGAGTTCCAGCACAGCTGGGGCTACAGAGAGACCCTGTCTTGAAAAGACCAAAAAAAAAAAAAA
>VZQC01005406.1:0-23703 GCA_009823505.1 Rhizomys pruinosus | reverse complement strand
GGCTTTCAATTTTGTTTATATATTGGATATTGGAAGCCTAAGTCAGTCTTCTCTTCCTGTTCTGAAGGTTCTCCAAAAGAAAGTCCACTTGGATTCTCACCAAGTTGGGGGGGGGGGCTGTACCTGCCTGAGTGACTTACGGCCTCCTGCCTGTGCCTCAGGAGCTGGCTTTGTCCACTGAGGGACCAGAGCAAACCCAAACCCAACCCTCTAGTCACGCTGCAAAGGCAAAGTGTGGTCCTGCAGAGACAGGAACCCCCGCAAGAAGGCTCAGAATCAAGACCCTCTTCCAGCCGCCCCTGAGACAGTCCACCCCAAAAAGTACCTGCCTGAGTGACTTAAGGCCTCCTGCCTGCACCTCAGGAGCTGACCCACACAAAGCCGCCGAGGGACCAGAGCAAACCCAAACCCTGGGACCATTCTCATTCAAAGCATCACATGTATCTATAATGGCTGTACCAATTTATAGCCACGTCAAAACTGTACAGAGCTCCAGTTATTCCACATCCTCACCTATACCTGTTATAATTAGCTTGATTGATTACGGCCATCCTAAAAATATGAGACAATTTATCATTATGATTTTGTTTTTATTTCCATGATAATTGATGATATTGAGCATGTTTCTTATACCTGCTGACCATTTGGATGTATTCTTTGCCTATGCATATTTCTTCAAATATTTTTATTCTTTAATTTTTATTTTATGTGTATGAATATTTTGCCTGCATATATGTAAGTGCACCCATGTTGTGCAATGTCTGCAGAGTCCAGAAGAGGGCATAAGATCCCCTGGAACTGGAGTAAGGACAGTTGTTAGCTGCCATGTGGGTGCTGGGAATGAACCCAGCATGAACAGCCACTGCTCTTAACCACTGAGCTATCTCTCCAGCCCCTCTATTTATATTTTACTCAAATTATTATTACATTATTTTTGCTCTTGGGTTATAGGAGCTACTTAATACATTTTGGAAGGAAGTCATGAGACAAAATATTACAGAATACTCTTGAAAGACTTGTGGGAGGAAATAAAGTGTCACTGTGCTAGTTATATAGAGGCCCAAGGCTCTGGCAAACCTTCATTCAATTCCTAGCTCTGCCTCCTCCTATCTATGGACTTTCAGACTAGTTGATTAACCACTCTGGCCTCCATCCGATTCTCTATATAATGGACATGGTGATGATGTGTCTAGTAATGTTGTGTCTTCCTTCTTTCCATGGCTGTGGGGAAGAATAAGAGGTATGTAAACTCACAATGCCTAGTGTCTGCTCGTGAGATGTACTATGCATGGTATGTACTGTAAGTGCTTTTCAATGTACTATGCAATTCGTTATAAAAGGCATATGCTGAAGCTTACACAACCAGTCAGTTCAGCCCTCTGTAGAGAGACACCGAGGCTCAGAAAACAAGTTGTAAGTACTTTATATTCATCTTTACTACACTTTTTTAAGGTCAAAATGTTAGGAAGAACTTGTCTGGTTGCACACATATTCAGATATAGGGGCAGATGCCTATAACTACGAAAGACATACATATGCAATTTGCAAGTTAAATTTGTGTCATTCACTCAAAGCATGAAGTGAGAAGGGAATTACCCATCCAAAGAGAATTGCCAGGAAGACAGCGGGATCCCTCGAAATTCTCCCAACATCTTCAATGAGAGAACACTAAATCCAAGAATTTAGCATCTGCCCAACAATGGACTATTACACACAGCCTTAAAATAATGGCTGTAAAATTCATGAAGCAACATGGGGACATGCACAATGACAAGACCAAGTTGTAGAACTGGATGTGTAAATTGAGTTCAGCCCAAAGTGGGGGAAAGATATCACAGCAGAATGAGTGATGGCTGTGTCAGAACACAATTATGGGTAATGACTTTTAGTTCTTCATTTTAACGCAAGATTGTAATGAAGATGTTAGTTCTAGAGTTAGGAAGGCATGGGTCGGAACTCAGCCCCACCACTTAGGCACTGCATGAGGTTTCATCCTCACTGTGCTGCGATCTTATCTGGAAAATGACATAATCATAACATATAGCCATCAAGAGCTGAGAAGATGAGATCACATGTGCATATATATACATATATATGCACCATATATATTTGACGTGCACCAAGTCTCAATATCAGCTGAATAGCCTCAAGAAGTGAGAGGACCCAATCCCCTCTTGCCAGCGGCACTGGGCACAGCTGTATACCATTGTGTTCATTCTACTCACCCCTCACTTCTTTGTTTCTTATTTTAAATTATCCTTTAGTAGTCAGTATGTTTTGTACACTATAGTTCATTAATACATCTATCATTGTGCTTTGTTTATTTTCACCCTCCATTACCCTTCCTTCCTCTCCCATAAGTAGCCCCCTTCTGCTTTTGTGATTATGTGTGTATTTAAATCTAGATTCTGTGCACAAGAGCAAAAGGTGCTACCTTAATATCTGACTCCCACACACACACACTATTGCTTTCCACTGCCTCCTCCATTTAGACCCCTTATTTAAGTTTCTTTTCTGTTGCTGTGATAAAATACTCTGACAAAAGGACCTTAAGGGGAAAATAGTGTACTTCAGCTCAAAGTTCAAGATTTTAGCCCATCACTGGTGGGTGGGTCGTCACATCAGTGGGAACTAGAGGCAGGTAGTCACAGTGTATCAGCAGTAAAGAAGCAGAGAGCAGGGATGAACACATGCAGGGGCTGGGCTCCCTAGCATTGCCCAGGACCAGCCAGGGAATGCTGTTTCCCACAGCCAATAGATATTCCCACCTCAATTAGCAAATCAGGATAACCCTCCACAACTACACCCAGGAGCCCACCTCCTAGGCACATCTATGTTTAGTCAACTTGACAATTAGTAGTAACCAGCACAGCCCTTCAATCTAGACTCTGTATATGAGGAAAGGCCTGTGATGTTTTTCTTTCTGTTTCTGGCTTATTTTGCTTGCCATGACAATCTCCAGTTTCATCCAATTTCCTGCAAATGACATAATCTTATTCAGTTTTATGACCTAATAAAACTCCATGGGTACATACAGCACATTTTCTTAATCCATTTATCTGTTAATGGGTATCTAAGTCAGGTCCGTGTCTTCTAGCCCCCTTCTGATTAACCTGGAGGGAAAGAACTAATTTTGAGACTCACAAGGCTTGGCCTACTTTAGGCTGTAATTTCTTGATTATGCCTGTGCCTCAGTTTCCTCTATACATGAAGAAAGGGGTCATGACACCTGTACCCTGGAATTCTACACTCTATACAGATCTGCAGTTCCCTCCATTCCTACAATGGACTTTCCATGTGCTTCAAATCAATTGCAAAGAAGCTCCAACAAATTGATGGTAGAAAGAACACATCAGTGTGAAAACAGGCAGAAGCCCTAAAAACCAATTTACCAAAGAAATATAAATGGCCAAACTATAAATGTGACAACTACCTAGCAACCAAAATAAACACCTAAAGTAATAAGTTATCTATCAAATTTTCAGTCTTTTAAAACTCATTATTCTCTAACTGACAAATATGGGAAAAAGTAGTTCTCCTGGGCTGCCTCTGGGCTCCAACTGGTACAACCTGTCAAGAGTCCAAATTCATGACTGTTATATTAAAACCATAAAATGTTTGTGATTTGGGGTTTGTAATTTTATCCTATAGGCATATAACCTAAAAAAGACAATTAAGTTTTTTACAAGGATTTATCAGCAATGGAAATAGTCTAAGTGTTAAGAAAAAGTATTGGCTCAATAAACCTCAGCCTCATAATACCATGCAGCCATTAAAAGCCATTCTATTTAGGAAAGAAATGACATTTATTGAATAAAAATGATCAATCCCTATTATCTTAAGTTGTTTCTTTTTTTTCTTACTTTTTAAATTTTTTATTTATTTTTGTATGTGTCTGAGTATACTGCCTGCATGTAGGTTTGTGCACCTGTGTTGTGCAATGCCAGAGAGGTCAGAAGAGGGTGTCGGATTCCCCTGGAACTGGGGTTAAAGATGGTTCTCAGCCACCATGTGGGTGCTGGGGATCGAACCTGGGTCCTCTGCAAGAGCAGTTGGTGCTCTTAATCACTAGGCTATCTCTCCAGCCCAAGTCGTTTCTTTTTTTTTCTATTACTTTTTTTTCATTTTTTAACAATAAGTAATAATTTATGAGTACAAGCATCCTTCATGTAAAACCAATTTGCAAGCAGTTGTGCCCAAACCCACACAGCCCAAGGGTCCCACCATCCAGCTGGGGAGCTTGTATGTTCAATCAAGTTGAGCAAATAAGTGTCCAGTCTATATTGCTGTAGTTTCACCATTCACCCCAATCACAGCCCTTACATTCTACCATCCCCCCTCTTCCACAGATCGTTCCCTAGGCTTAGAAAAGGAGAACAGGTGGACAAGAAGCCAAACAGTCTACTTTCTCTGGAGCTGTTGTTTTGGACGGAGGAGTCTTGCTTGACTCAAGGAGACCAATATTTGCTTTATTGGTTTAGTGGCCTTTGGTAACACTCTCTGGCATTCCAGAGACCAACTGTACACTTGCAAATGCTTTTGTCAGGTCTTTCACAGTTGGGCCTTACCACCTCTCTTCTTGCAGGTATCCCAGTTTATAGGCAAGAAGCCTTTATATTTCAGGGGGGCTTGGATCCCCTGGTCAACATCTCCTTGGTAGAATAATCTATTGCTGATATCAGAGCTCTCCCATGTTAATATATTTTGCTTAAGTGCATAGCTTAAGGAGACTTTAGTATTATATTTGGTTCTGAATAGAGAATAATCCTTTTCACAGTTCCTATGTCTATTAGTCAATTAAAGAAGGCAGTTTTACCAGTTTTATAAGAAATTACCTCTAGCCGGGCATGGTGGCACACGCCTTTAATCCTAGCACTTGGGAGGCAGAGGCAGGCGGATCTTTGTGAGTTCAAGGCCAGCCTGGTCTACAGAGCGAGTTCCAGGACAGCTGGGGCTACAAGGAGACCCTCCCTGTCTCGAAAAGACTAAAAAAAAAAGAGATTACCTCTATAACAGTTGGCTCCAATTTACAGTTAGAGAACAACCTCATCATCATCATATTCCTCCTTGTTCTATGAAGGAGAGGTAAGAAAATCTCTCATATAAAAACTTTGCAGCACCTAGAAGGTAAGTTTCATTAGGACTCATTATAAATAGTTGTTACAAGTAGGATCCACAGAGGGGTTTGATGCATGTAGCAGTCTGATGCTTTTCTTCCTTTCAATGTTCAGATGGGCCAACCTTTCTGCTGGCACTTCCTGGTATATCCTACACAATGCAAAGCTGTGTCTTTTCTTTCTCAGCCATTAAATTGGTGACATTTTGACCTGTGGGAACATACAAATCTTTTCCTATAGTTAGTTTTAAGATTTGAATTGCAAAGTTTTTGACAAAAAGTTTCATGTATATAAGGAAGTGACTCAAAGAGTGTATGCTCTGGAGAAGGAAAGGGAAGGAGAAGGCAGGGGAAGGGGAGGGTGGGAGAAGAGGAGGAGAGGGGAGGGGAGGGCAGGGGAAGAAGAGGGCAGGGGAAGGAAGGCAAGCAAGAGAGGCAGCTGTGGCCTGTACCTGTAATCCCAACAGTTAGATGGCAAAGGGATCACAAACTGGAAAGTATACTAGGCTACATAGCAGACCCTGCACCAACTCCCTAACCCCCAAAAGGAAAAGAGCAGGCCAAGTAAGATTGTGATCCTTACCAGACATCAGCTTGAGTCTCATCCCTGGGATTCTCTGAAATACAGAACTGGGACCCACTTGAAGGGCTGGTCTTATATTTCCCCATGACACTGGCTACTGACTGGTGGGGTGAGCAGGCATGAATGGGAAGAGGCTTCCAAATATGAGTGTCAACTAACTGGGGCACCACTCCTACCCACCTGTTCATGGCATCAGGGTCACTCCACCACCTAGTTTCTGCAAGGTTCTGATTCCATACTTGGCTACATCAGATGAGATGTGTTCCACAGTGGTTGCTGCATTTGGTTTTGAGGTCCTAATGGATCCTTGCTCCTCTCAACCTGTAGCTAGCACTTGTCATTTGTGATCAGGAATCTCCTCTGATCACCATGTCCTTTCAGGCTGTGAATGTCACAGCTGTCCATTCATACCTAAAACTGGTCATGGAAATCCCCAGGTACCAAGGGGACAGTAGAGTGCAAGACATTCCTCCTTGCTGTCATTATGTGCAAGCAGCCCTACCTCCTCATCAAGACAAGACTTGGTTATCTTCTGTGTGCCTTCCTGGTCTTCTGGCTTGAGAAGCCAAAAGACTCTTGGAAGTAGCTAGTATTCTGTGACGTGAATGTGGCATTAAAATGCCTCCTACTGACTTATCTCTATATCCAGAGATTAGTACATCTCCCAACTCTCATCAGAGAATCTTCTTATTGCAGTAGACACAGAGACCTACTCTGGACAGAGAATGAGAGACTGCAGAGTTCTCAACACTGAATCAGATATTTACATCACATCCCTCCCCATGAATCTCAGGGAAACTCTGGAAGAGGGGCTGGAAAGATTGTTAGAGCCAGGTCCCAGTTGACTTCAGGGAGGGAGTGTTTTCCAGACAGCAGGGCAGTATTTGCCTTCAATCACTGTGATTAAGAAGCTGACCAAAACCAACTTGAGGAGGAAAGGGTTTATTTGACTTACAAGTCATAGTTCACCATCAAGGGAAGCCAAGGCAGGAACTCAGGGCAGGAACCTGGAGAACAGACCATGGAAAAATGCTGCTCACTGGCTTGCTCTCCTGGCCCCGGCTCAACCTGCTTTCTTTTGCAATACAGGACTATCTGCTTAGGGGAGGAACCACCCACAGGGGAATGAGCCCTCCCACATCACTCAACAATCAAGAAAATGTCTCACAGACATGGCCACAGGCCAGTCCGATGGAGGAACTTCCCCAGTTGAGGTTCCCTCTTCCCAGGAATGCTGAGTTGACAGCTGAAGCTATGGAGGTGGTGAACATGATCAAAATACACCATATGAAGTGCACAAAGAATTAATAAACTATTTTTAAAACCCAGAGACAACATAAATATTCACCCATAGGTAAAGCTAGCAAATAATTGAAATACCATGTAATTTTTGATGACTTTTTAAAACGTGGGCTGGGAGTAGCACAGGCAGTAAAGTGAATGTGGTGGTACATATTCATAGTACCAATTCCTGAGAGGGAGGCAGAGACAGGCAGCTCTCTAGGGCTCACCAGCCAGCCACCCCAGACTACTTGGTGAGTCCCAGGTCCCAGTGAGAGGCTGCCTCACATAAACAAGGTGGGCAACTGTTAGAAATGACACCAGAGGTTGACTCCTGTCCTCTACATATACCAGCACCGATGCAAGTGCACCTGTACACACATGAACACACACACACAATTAAAAAATAAATTTTAATAACATACATTTACCTTAAACTTTAGCATTTAACTGTGTTTCTATGTAAAGTTTAGGAACATGTAAGCATTTTAAAGTGAGTAGGTCTTGGGGCTGGAGAGATGGTCTAGCAGTTAAGAGTGCTGACTGCTCTTGCAGAGGACCCGGGTTCGATCCCCAGCACCACATGGCGGCTGAGAACCGACTTTAACTCCAGTTCCAGGGGAATCTGACACCCTCTTCTGACCTCTGTGGCACTGCATGGCACGGGTACACAAGTCTACATGCAGACAGTACATTAATACACATACAAAATAAATAAAATTTAAAAATAAAAAAACAAATAAATAAAGTGAGTAGGTCTGTGTGTTCAGTGAAATGTGAAACCTTTCCAAGATACACCATGAAATGAGCAAGGTCCAGGTCAGAGCAGTGTGCACTGAATGAATCTACCACTGCTCCTTTGCCTTTAGGTTTTTCTACTTGAAATACATTTTTAAAATAAATACTGTCCAGAGAATAATGATACTGGTCACATGGTCTTATTTGTATGTGTGTACATAAAAAATTCTGTTGCACTGGGTGTGGTGGTGCACGCCTTTAATCCTAGCACTTGGGAGGCAGAAGCAGGCAGATCTCCGTGAGTTCAAGGCCAGCCTGGTCTACAAAGTAAGTTCCAGGACAGATGGGGCTACAGGGAGACCCTATCTCAAAAAGACAAAAAGAAAATTCTATCACACACACAGTGCCAGAAAATGTGGGTCATGAGAGGAAGCTGGTGGAATTCTATATTTTAGTTCATACCATTGTGTCAATGTCATTTTCCTAGATTTAGTCTACATTTATGTATAATGGTAACATTGGGGTAAACTCGGTAAGGGAGATGGGGGAACTCTCTGTACTGTCATGCGACTATTCTGTAAGCTCAAAATTAGTTCAAGTTTAAAACATCCAAAATAAAATAAAATATATTTCACATTCTGAAAACCAAGAAGAAAAACAAAATGAAAGTGTAGGCCCCAAATTATGCTAACTCTTCTTAGTGTTACATAAGCCCAAGAATGACATATCAGATATGAAAACTTTAAAACATTGAATTGGAGAGATGGCTCAGTGGTTAAGAATACTGGCTGCTCTTGCAGAGGACCCAGGTTCAATTCCCAGCACCCACATGACAGCTAACAACCATCTCTAGCTCCAGTTCCAGGGGATCCAATGCCTTCTTTTGACCTCCACAGGCACCGTACAACACAGGTGCACTTACATATATGCAGGCAATATACTCAAATACACAAAATAAAAATAATAAATAAAATATTTTAAAAATCATGATCACTCCTTACACCAAAATGAACTACTTGCAGTCTCCATATATTGTGTCTTCCATTAGCATGAAAAATTGGAAGTTGACTGCATTTAGAAATGCTGCCCAGTTTCTCTCAAGGTACAACACAAGATAAATTCTCAGGGCAATGGCCTATGATATTGAACCCAACAGTAATTAAGTTAACATATCCTGTCTCATGTGTAGAGGTGCAATTCAGGTGGTAAAAATCTTTTATTGAACTCAAATTCAATAATTATATTCAATTCCTCTATTTGTGGTATGTACAGTGGTGGCAGAAAATTGTAAAAGATGCTACATCATAATTATATTCGTATGAAGGCTGGGTGTTTTCACTCGACATGAGCCTTTTATGGGGCACCGTTTCATTTGCACAAAGGAAAATGTTCAGATGAGTAAACAAAAGCACAAAACAAATGGTGCGGGGACATGGGCTTTTGCCTGCCCGGAATCCTTTCGCTTGTGCTAGGTTTGCCTTGAATTTCCTCTAGGAAACTTCCTCCTCTCTCTCTCAGCATCAGAGTCAGGAGAGCTGCTACCTCTAGAGCCATGCACAGGAACTCAGCTGCCAAAGTAGCACAGTCAGCTGTGTTTCTGCAGAATCTACATCTGTGGACTCAAACAAAACAGGAAGACAAAAATGTAGACCCAAGTACATAGAAGCACCACAACTGGATTCAGCAGGCTACATATTATATATAGTATGTAATAACTATAGAAGAGGACATGCATAAAGGGATGGGAGGCATTAAAGGGTGACAGAGAGAAAAGAATATGATGAAAACACTCATGCTTGAAATTACCCCCAAAAAATTTTAAGGTGAAAAATATATTTTTCCAAAAAAGTTGCAAAAAGTAAAACCCGAATTTAGCACACAAAGCACTACACTGAATTCATGTGACTAAATACTACATAGGTGGATCCTGCATGACCGTCCACCATCTCACAGAGTCTCAGTCTCTCTAGCACATTGTGTGAGCGCTGTTGACTTCAAGTCTCTTGTTGGACTGAGGATTTAGACCCCCAAGATTGTCTAGGTACTAAAAATTTACATTATTATTTTGTGAACAATACAGTATAGTAATTAGTTGACATTTACAGAGCATTTGTACTAACTTAGATATTTCCAGTAATCTGGAAGTATACAAGAGAAAGTGCCTATCGGTATGAGGACACTTTATAGAAGAAACCTGAGCACGTATTAGATTATTATGCTGAGACATACTAGAACTAACTGCCTACATGCAAAACTTGGAGAGATCTCATACTAATAACTTGCTGATATACCTGAAGGCTTTGGAAAAACAAGAACATACAATACCCAAAAAGAGTAGACAGGAAGAGATGATCAAAATCAGGGCTGAAATTAATGAAACAGAACTGAAAAGAAAAACACACACAAAAAGATCAATGAAAAAAGAGTTGGTTCTTTGAAAAAAAAATAAGATTGACAAATATTTATCCAAATTAACCAAAAGAAATAAAGGACCCAAGTTAATAGAATCAGAAATGAAAAGGAAAACGTTATAACACATACTGAGGAAATGCAAAGAATCCTAAGAACATACTTTAAAAAACCTCTATCCCCCAGACTGGAAAGTCTAAAATAAATGGTTGAATTTCTTTTTCGTAACAAGTTTTCTTGAATATGTTTCCAAATCAAATATTAACATTAAAACTATATACACAAGCCGGGCATGGTGGCACAGGCCTTTAATCCCAGCACGTGGGAGGCAGAGGCAGGTGGATCTCTGTGGGTTCAAGGACAATCTGGTCTACATAGTGAGCTCCAGGCCAGCTGGGACTAAAGGGAGACACTCTCAAAAATACAAAAAAAAAAAACCCTATATACACATAGTTGTCATTTAAACTAATTATGATTTCTAAAGTTTCCTTAAAGACTATATTATCAAATATCGGACTATTGTCCCTTAAAGAATTACAGTGGTTGGAGAAGGAATTCAAGGAGACCTTCCCACTCACAATAGCCTCAAAAACAATAAAATACCTAGGAACAAACCTAACCAAAGATACCAAAGATCTCTACAACAAAAATTTTAAACCCTTAAAGAAAGAAATTGAAGAAGACATCAGGAGATGGAAAAACCTCCCATGCTCATGGATAGGGAAAAATTAACATAGTAAAAATGTCCATTCTGGGTTGGAGAAATAGCCTAGTGGTTAAGAGCACCAACTGCTCTTGCAGAGGACCTGGGTTTGATCCCCAGCGCCCACATGGCAGCTAAGAACAATCTGTAACTCCAATTCCAGGAGAACTCCAGTTCCAGGAGAACTCCAGTTCCAGGGTAATCCAAGACCCTCTTCTGACTTCCACGGCATTGCACGGCATGGGTGCACAGACCTGCATGCAGACAGATAGTACATTCATACACATACAAAAATAAATTAAAAAATTTAAAAAATGTCCATTCTACCCAAACTCTTGTATAGATTTACTGCAATCCCAATTAAATTCCCCAAGAGTTTCTTCACAGGCTTGGGAAAAAAAGTCCTTAAACTCATTTGGAAAAACAAAAGACCCTGAACAGTCAAAACAACCCTGAGTGAAAAGAGCAGCACAGGGGGGATCTCTATACCAGACTTCAAACTATACTACAGGGCTATAGTCATAAAAACAGCCTGGTACTGGCACAAAAACAGACCTGTTGACCAATGGAACAAAACTGAAGATCCAAACCTGAGCACATACAATTTCAGCCATCTCATATTTGACAAGGGGGCCAAGAAGACACAATGGAGAAAAGACAGCATCTTCAGCAAGTGGTGTTGGCAAAACTGGATCACCACTTGTAGAAGAATGAAATTAAACCCCTACCTCTCACCCTGTACAAAAGTCAACTCCAGATGGATTAAAGACCTCAACGTGAAACCCCAAACTCTGAAGGTGATAGAAGAAAAAGTTGGCAGCAGACTACAAGACATAGGCGTAGGAAAAGACTTCCTAAATCAGACAGCAGCTGCACAAGAATTAAGGTCGACAATTGACAAATGGGACCTCATCAAACTCAAAAGCTTCTGTACATCAAAAGAAACAATCAAGGAAGTGAAGAGAAATCCCACAGAGTGGGAGGAAACCTTCACTGCAGATACATCTGACAAAGCATTGATTTCCAGAATATATAAACTACTCAAAAAACAAAGAAAAAAGAAAAAACGCATAGATGGAGCAAAGACTGAACAGAGACTTCACAAGTGAGGAATAGAGATGGCTGGGAAACATCTTAAGAAGTGTTCCAACATCGATTATCATTAAGGAAATGCAAATCAAAACCACTTTAAGATATCTTCTTACCCAATAAGACTGGCTAGGATCAAGAAACAAATGATACCAAGTACTGGAGAGGATGTGGGGAAGGGGAACACTCATCCACTGCTGGTGGAAATGTAACTTGTACAGCCACTATGGAAATCAGTGTGGAGAACCTTTGGAAGACTTGGAATGAACTTGCCACCCGACCCACCATACCACGTCCTTAGGCATGTACCCTCACGAACTCACCCCACCGCAGAGAAACATGCACGCCATGTTTATTTCAGCTCTCTCAAATAGCAAGGAGCTGGAAACAAACCCAATGCCCCTCAACTGATGAGTGGATAGAGAAAATGTGGTACATCTACACAATGGAGTTCTATGCAGCAGTAAAGAAAAGAGAATCGATGAGCTTTGCAGGAAAATGGCTGGAGCTAGAAGACATCATGCTGAGTGAAGTAAACAACAGTCCCAGAAAACACAAACAATGGAATGGTATCCGTCATTTGTGGATGCTAGTGCCAATTACCAGTTTTAAGTATTTCTTGTGCATGGACCCCCAGAGCTTTTGTCCAAAGCATTGGAGTGATGCATATGGGGAACAACAACACAGTAAGGACTGCATCAAAAGAATGACTGAACAGTGAACTTCTGCTCAAAAACGTCAACTTCCACATGGAGAATTTTGAGAAAGAGAGAAAAACATGTTTGTGGCAGAAAGGCAAATTGAGTTCATGGGGGGGGGATAGGGTGGGTGGGACTGGGTCTGATTTGATAATGTCGTACCAAAAAAAATATATATATATTAATATAAAATAAAAAGCAAGCAAGGTAAAAAAAAAAAGAATTAGAGTGGTACGTTCTGAGGTCTCTGGTCACAAAATCTTCATCAACCAATCAGTCACTATGTAACTTTGTTTCCATTTTTTTTTCTTTTTGGTAAAAACATTTAAAATCAACCCTCTTGCCAGATGTGGTGGTCCAGGCTTTTAATCCTAGCACTTGGGAGGCAGAGGCAGGCAGATCTCTGTGAGTTCAAGGCCAGCCTGGTCTACCTAGTGATTTCCAGGACAGCTGGGGCTACAGGGAGACCCTGTCTCAAAAAGACTAAAAAAAAAGCAACACTCTTAGAATGATTTAAGCATACATTACAAAATTATTCATTATGGCTACCATGTTTTACATTAGATTTTCAGGGTTTACTCATTTTGTGTAACTAAAAGTTTGTAGCTTTTATCAATAATTTCACACTTCCTGCTTCTACTATATAAACCATTCCCATATAGCCTTGTATGCTTTGTTATAAAAACACCATATCCTTTTCAGTACATTGTTATTTCATTAGCATCAAATTCACAGCTAAGAGTTTGTACTTTTAAGGCGAGCGCCACCACGCCCGGCACAAGAGTTTGTACTTTTATGCTTTGAAAAAAGCTTATAAAACAATGTGTTTTCTACTTGAAGCATGTCACAGCTTTCTTGCACTCCAGTACTCTAAGTAACACTTCAACTCTCTGCTTTGAGAGTATCTATCTCAGCCTTTGATGTTCATGATTCTATTCTTAGATTTTTTTATATTCCTTACATATAGCAAATTTACAAATTAAACTGTATGTTAATTGCAAAACTTATTTAGGATTTCATGGGTTAACCATAAGCTTGTATACAGGTAAAATATATACATATATATACATATCTATGTACATATATATATATATATAATTACATTCCTAAATTACACAGCCAGTTGATATATATTTTAAATGTACTTAAAAAAAAGATTTGTTCTTTCTGGGGCTGGAGAGATGGCCAAGCAGTTAAGAGTGCCGACTGCTCTTGCAGAGGACCTGGGTTCGATCCCCAGCACCCACATGGTGGCTGAGAACCGTCTGTAACTCCAATTCGAGGAGAACTCCAGTTCCAGGTGAATCTGACACCCTCTTCTGACCTTTGTGGCATTGCACGACACAGGTGCACAGACCTGCATGCAGACAGTACATTCATACACATAAATAAATAATAAATAAAAATTTAAGAAAGATTTGTTCTTTCTCATAAATCTTATAACTAAGGAAAATAGAGACATATACTTCAAGCTTTATCTACAATGATAACAGTCAATGTGATATTATCTTTACTGACCAGTTACCCACTTTGACTTACATATAAGGATTTGATGTTAGGAACCACAAATATCATTTGTTTTTCTGAGACTGTGTTACCTTGTTTAGCATAACAGCTTCCAGTTCCATCCATTTGCCTACAAATTTCATAATGTTGTCCTTCACTGCTGCATAGAAGTCCATTGTATGAATGTACAACATCTACATTATCCATTTGTCAGTTGAGGGACACCTGGCCTGCTTCCAGCTGTTCACTATTGTGAAAAGAGCAGCAGTAAACATGGTTGAACACGTATCTCTCTTCTTGGATGAATCCTTTGGGTATATACTCAGGAATGGTATAATTGGGTCAAATGGTAGGTTCATTTTTAGTCTTTTAAGAGTTCTCCACACTGCTTTCCATAGGGGTTGCATGAGTCTATCATGAATGGGGGTGTTTTCCTCACTTTTTTCTTGCTATGTTTGTTGTTGGTATGTAGAAGGTTACTGATTTGTGGGTGTTCACTTTATATCCTGTTACTGATTTGTGGGTATTCATTTTATATCCTGTTACTTTGCTGAGTGTGTTTATCAGCTCTAGGAGTTTTCTGGTGGAATCTTAACCCTAAATGGGATACCTATATTGCAACTTCTGCTCCCCAAACTCAACCATCATTGAGAAAGAGGATTGGAAAGAACCAGGTATGGTAGACGAACATGAGGAAACTGTCTGGACACACAGGGTAGTTACACACATGAACCCAAAGCATGGGCATGACCTGTGAATACTCAAGATGGATAGGGCCCAGCATGGTTGGGGAGGTGGGCAGGAGGCCCCAGTCCTGAGGATCTATTGGCAATACATAGATGTGATTTATTATTATTATTATTATTATTATTATTATTATTATTATATTTTGAGATGGTGGATGAATACAAGGAAACTGTTTGCCGGACACCTCAGGGCATTTGCACATATGAACCCAGAGTACTTGTGACAAAATGCACAAGCTAAAGCCAGACAAAGACCCAGCATGGATGGGGCAGTGGACACGAAGTCCCAGCCCTAGCTGAGGCAAGAGGCTGCTGGAAGAGGGGCAGTCAGTTTTCTTTAAGGATGTGATGCCAGGTAGGTTGGCCAACTCCAGGGGACAGACCTATGCTCAAGAGCATTTGGGGAATGAAAATTAGGCTCAACAGCCCTTTTAAATAATAATAATAATAATAATAATAATAATAATAATAATAGCCAGGCATGGTAGCATACGCCTTTAATCCCAGCACTTGGTAGGTAGAAGCAGGTGGATCTCTGTGTAGTTCAATGGCAACCTGGTCTACATAGCGACCTCCAAGCCAGCTGGGACTAAATGGAGACCCTGTCTCAAAAATGCCAATAATAATAATAATAATAATAATAATAATAATAAATAAAATAATAATAGCCTTATATTTTGCCTTTTTGTCCCTCTGTAGCCCTAGCCTGCCTGGAACTTTCTATATAGACCAAGCTGGCCTCTCACTATCACAGAGATTTGTCTGCCTCTGGCTCTCTTGTGCTGGAATTAAAGGCATGTGCTACCATGCCCAGAAAAAGCCTTATCTTTTAAGAGTTTATAATTATTCTTTGTATTCAAAGGCATAATCATATATCTAACAGTAATGTGGAAATCCATGTATATGCTAGGCCCTTTGGAGGGTTCTGAGCTACAGTAATGAATAAAGCAGATGATGTCATACATTTCTCATGGCATTTCCATCCTAGTGCAGATAAAAGTCAGAAAAGAAATGTGACTAGCAGAGATAGGAGCAGAGAAAACGGGAAAGGGCAAGGAGACGGCAGCAGGAGGAGGATAGCTGGAGTGTTTGGATAGGGCCTTGGGGTAGCATTGTGTGAGGGATGATCCAAGGAGGTAAAGGAGGTCCCAAGGACCAGATTCCAAGACATTCCCCGGCTAGAGCTGGGGGCCGAGAGTGGAAGTCGGCATGCTTCATGGAGAGAAAACACAAGCACGAACTCATGGGGGTGGGGGGATGCACATGTGTGCTCCCAGGGAAGCTAGAAATCTTCTGTAGCAGGAGCAGAAGAGGCCAAGAGGATGGCAGGTAAAATCAGAAGGAAGGCCAAGATCCACAAGGACTTTGTCGTCATGGCAAAATGTTTGGATTTCAGGAAAACAGAGAAACCTTAGAAAGATTTGAGCAGACTAGCGATATCATGGGATAGGTTTTAGAAGGATTACTTTGCCTGCTCTGTGGAGGACAGACAAGCAAGGAGGCAACTAGAAAGATGATTCTAGAAATAGGAATTCATGAGAATGGAGACCATGGAGGCTTCATGGCTAGAGAGTCATGGATCCTAGAGAAAAAACTACTTTGCCACATAATTTCCGACTTAATTCTAAATACTCATCCTCGTGTTTACAGATAAGGGTACTTCTCACTCATCAAAGAAGCTTCTTTTCTCAACAGATAGAGACTATTACAAAGCTATGGAATTGATCCAATATGGAGAATGTCTCTGAGGCACTTAACCCTAAGTGACACATCTCCCCATGTAAGCTTTGCACATAGGATAATGTATCTCTCAACCCTCCCAGAAAGCTTCCTTATGCAGCAGATTGTGATTAACCCAGAAACTCACAATTGGCCACTGGGCAGAGAACAGTAGGCTACAGAGTGCTGATCCCTGAACAGGACACCTATTTCAAATCTCTGCTTCCTAAGGCCCAGGGAAAGGAGGCAGAAAGATTGTAAGAGCCAGAGGGGGTAATGACCAGTCACAAGGAAACACTTTAGATGGCTGGTCAGTTACTCATAGAGCTCACTGAAATGGTGGCAGCATGCATAGTCCTATGCGAACTCAAACCAGGAAAAAAATCCCAGCCGAGACCTGGGAATGTGGGTGAGAAATTCCAGCCCAACCTAAGAACTTTTCACAATTGATGGCTGCGGGGAGGGGAGAAATAGTGTCTTACAACAACAACAACAACAACAACAACAACAACAACAAAAACAAAAAGACTGGGCCAAAGAACTGACTGAAACAGTGACCTGCTTGAAACAGTAAACTTCTGCATTGAGAATTTTGAGAGAAACTGAGAAAAAGATGAAAAACATGTTTGACAGAATGCATGAGCTCTGGTGTTATAGGGGGGTAGGGAGGGGGGCCCAGGTCTAGATTTGATTTGAAATTTTGTATAAAATGGACAAAACTTCAATAAAAATTAGCTTTGGAAAAAAAAAAGAAATAGTGTCTTACAAAGATGGGACTTGTGGTGGGCCCAGTGGATGGACCTACACTGAAGGACATTTGGGGACACAAATCACACTCTATAGGATATATAATATTATATATTTTAGGTCAGTGACTTATATATATTTACTATATATAATATATGATATCATAGCATCACCTACCTATGGGCAGGGGCAGTGGGAGGTATAAGGGAGGGTATCTCAATATCATCAAACTAACTGTATGAAAATTGAAAAAACTTCAATAAAAATTGGTATTTGGTTTCTATGAAACAGGAAGAAATAAAATGCAGAAATAGAAAATTACATATATCTATATAAATATTTGTATGTGTGTAGTATGCATGCACATACATATGTATGTTTACATTTGTTCAGGTTCACACGTATGTCTGGGTGCAAGTTCAGGCACATGCGTGTGTCTGGAGGCCTGAAGTCGACACTGAGTGACTTTCTAAATGACCCTCTACTTTGTATATTGAGGCAGAGTCTCTTGCCAACTCGCCTTGGGGAGTCCCTGACTCTGTCTCCCTAGTCCTGGGATTATAGGCAGCCATCATTCCTGGCTGGATTTCACGTGGGTGCTGAAGATCTGAACTCTTGTCCTCATACTTAAGGCAAGTGCTGAGCTACCTCCTAAGCCTGGATTCTCGATATAGTTTGAGGAAATGCTTGATAGAATTTTCTTATATATTTTTTTTAATTTTCTACAATAGATTTAATAACTGTGGTGTAAATATCTTGTGGCAAATCTTTTAGTTATTTTTGGGGGATTCGCATTTTTCCCTTTAATTTTATATTACTTTGGAATATAAATACATATCTTCCACACATATATGGTAATTACAATGTGGGAATATAAGTAGCAGGTCAATTCTAGAGCCCATTAAGAGATTCACATTATAATAGCACAGTTGCTTTCAGATACATCAAACATCATTTTTCAATTGAATCTAGAGTCACTTCCCTTTCCATGCCCCCTATGCCACCCGAGTTCCTGCACTCTGCCACACATGTCCTGCATCTNTATACATATATATATAAAGTTAGGAAATCACCCTTTGGTAACCATCATCCTAATAATAATCCATCTGGGAAATAATCACTGACTATTCACACTAAAAGAAGGGAGTTTTTACAGTCGCAGTCCCCCCCCCACTGACTCTTATTAACTACAGAAGGAAAACCTTTAAGGAGGAGAGGCCTAGCAGTCACCATCTTAATCTAGTGATCAGAGTCCCTGTTGCCAGCAGAGACATCGTATGCCTCCTGGCAGGATACACTGAGAAGAACACCACATCCCCTCCCCGAGTTCCTGCCCAAAACACAAAGCCTGAATCTAATCAACAAGGAACATCAGAAGCCTGGAGACTGAAGGAAGTCTATAAAACACCCTACATGCATCTGAGAAGTCAGTGTCACCAACAGAAGGACACATGGAAAACAGATCAGATTAAGGAAACCAGGGAACGTGACCAACACATCTTCTGGGGGTTTCTTTTCCTATGAAGACATAACTTGGACAAATGGCAAAATCTGAATAAAGTCCGTAGATGGGCTAACAGGAGCATATGCTTGCTATGGTGACATGACATAAAGTCTGTTTAAGAGGTACACTGGGACACGTTTAGAGATAAAGAGGCATAGTGCCTCAATTCTCAGACGGCACAAGGAGATAGCTGTGGTGACACATGACTATAATCCCAGCACTTGGAGTTCTATGCAGCAATGAAGAAGGACATAATGAAATTTGTAGGCAAATGGATAGAACTGGAAGCTGTTATGCTAAGTGAGGTAACAGTCTCAGAAAACAAATGATGTATGTTATCCCTCATTTGTGGTTCTTAACACCAAATCCCTTATATGTCAAAGTGGGTAATTGGTCAGTAAAGATAACATTGACTGATATCGCTATAGATATAGCTTAAAGTATATGTCTCTATTTTCCTCAGTTCTAAGATTTATGAGAAAGAACAAATCTTTTTTTAAGTACATTAAAATATGCATCAACTAGCTATGTAATTTAGGAATGTAAAGTTGTAATTTTTTTTTTTTTTTACCGGTATACCAGCTTACAGTTAAACTGTGAATCCCTAAATATGTTTTGCAATTAACCTATAGTTTAATTTCAGATTTTGTAAATTTGCTATATGTAAGGAATGTAAGAAAAAAAAAAAAAGAAAAAAAAAAAAAACTAAGAGTAGAATCATGAACATCAAATGCTGGGATGGTTGTTCACAAAGCACAGAGTTGAAGTGTTGCTTAGAGTACTGGAATGCAAGAAGGCTGTGACATGCTTCAAGTAGAAAACACAGTACAAGCTCTTAGCTGTGAATTTGATGTTAATGAAGTAACAATGTACTGAATAAGGATATAGTGTTCTTATAACAAAGCATACATAAAACAAGGCTATATGGGGATGACTTTATACAATAGAAAGAAAATAAGAAATTATTGATAAAAGCTATAAAATTTTAGTTACACAAAATGAGTAAACCTTGAGAATCTAATGTACAACATGGTAGCCTTAATGAACAATTTTTAGTATATGCTTGAATCATTTTAAGAGGATTGATTTTAAATGTTTTCACCAAAAACAAAGAAAATGGTAACAAAGCTACATAGTGACTGACTGACTGACTGACTGATTAATGAAGATTTTGTGACCAGAGACCTCAGAACTTACCTCTGTAATTCTTTAAGGAACAACAGTCCAATGTATGATAATATTAAAGTTTATAAATCATAATTAGCATAAATGACAACTATGTGTATATTATTTCATTTAAAAACTTGTTCAATAAAACTTGTAAAAAGAAAAATGTGTGTAAGTATTCTGTATATGTGTGTGTGTGTCTAAGAATGCGCACACATGCACATGTGGAGGAAATGACATGCATGAAGGGTGTGAGATTTCTCTGTTCTGTTTTTACAACTTTCTTGTATACCTGAAATCATGTCAAAAGAAAGCAGAACTGTCCAGAATAAGTGCTCCAAAAATAAACACACGCATCATCAATGTACTCTGATATGCAGGTCCTTATTTTGTGGGAAATTCCTTACTGGCTTAGCTTCATGAAAGGGCAGAGACTGTGGGTGGAAGAGAACACCAGTCTTCCCTCACTGCTGCTGAGGCTTCTGGGTAGAGCCCTTTAGCTGGATAAGACAAATCAATGACTATTTTAACTTGGCCAGAATTTCATGCAATACAACATTCAAAACACTCATGAACTGGGCATAGTGGCACAGGTCTTCAATCCCAGCACTCAGAGGATCTCTGTGAGTTCAAGGCTAGCCTGGTCTACCTACTGAATTCCAGGCCAGCCAGAGCTATAGTGAGAACCTGTCTATAGCTAACAACCATCTGTAACTCCAGTTCCAAGAGGTTCAATGCCCTCTTCTACTCTCTATGAGCACTGCAAGCACATGGTGCAATTACGTACATGCAGGCAAACACACACACACACACACACACACACACACAAAATAAAAATAAACACAATTTCTTAAAAAAAAATTTTTTTAAACTTAACTATGATAGGTCATGATTTGGCCAGAGTTTTCTAACTTAGTGAAAAGCAGTTCAAAAAATAAAAATGAAGGCAGCAACTACCAAAGAATTCTAGTAGTCTACAACATATGAGCACTATCAAATCCAGAATGAAACAAAATAACACACTACAGTGAGTAAACTACCCCCTCACTAACCCCAGTTTAAAAAAAAGAAACAACAAAGCAGGGCGTGGTGGTGCACGCCTTTAATCCTAGCACTTGGGAGGCAGAGGCAGGCGGATCTTTGTGAGTTCAAGGCCAGCCTGGTCTACAGAGTGAGTTCCAGGACAGCTGGGGCTACAGGGAGATCCTGTCTCAAAAAGACAGGGAAAAAAAAAAGAAAAGAAACAACAGGGGCTGGAGAGATGGCTTTGCAATTAAGAGCACTGGCTGCTCTTACAGTTCTGAATCCCAGCACCCACAGGGCAGCTAACAACCATCCATAACTCCAGCTCCAGGGGATCTGATGCCCCCTTCTGATCTCTGCAGGCACTGCAGAGCATGGGTGTACTTACACACACGTAGGCATAACACTTATACTCATAAAATAAAAATAATAAGCAAAAAAATTAGAAAAACAACAAACTAGAAACCTCATTCAAGGGGCAAAAAACATAATGCCAGATCTGTTCAGCTTGGAGTCCACTGAAGAGCCAAACACAGTTCCATTCTGTGCTTTACACAATAGTGGCATTTGTCTACTGCTGGCTGCATCTAAGTCAGTAAGTGTTAAACCAGAAAGAGGTGAGATTCCACTGGCTTGGTCGCAATTTCCCAACAACCTTAAGAATGATTCCATAACTGTGGCCAGGTGACACATGCTTGAACAAGTCCCTCGTGTTGCAGGAGGCCCACTGCCCAGAAGGGCTAGAAAATCATCTGGGTCCTGGGCTTCATGTTTGCTAATAAGTGCACCCGTGCTATTTCCAGCATGAACATAAGTCAACCAGGAAGTGAAATCTGCTAGCTCAGTCCATTCTGCAGGGAACATGCAGCCACCAAGATATTCTGGTTACTGAGGGATTTGGGGGGTGGGTAGTCATGAGATCCAGGTCTCAGAAGCCAGCCTATGCTGATGCTTAGGAGAACTTTGTCAGTGACCAAACAAACTTAATGTTTATTATACAGTGATTATCTGTAGTCTGAGATATTCTAAATACGGATTTGGGGCAGTTCCATCAGCCATTTAGCATTTGTTTCTAGACAGACAGGAACTGACTTAACCATTTACTCCTAAGTCCCACGGACGCTTTTCCATTGACCACCACTGGCCTGTGTGGGTTTCCTCACCTGGATTTAATCACCATAAGGCACTGGCCCACCTGCTCCCACACTGAAGCAGCCCCTCTTTTCACCACACACAGAAGCCTCCATTGCTGGCTGCATCAGCCATCCCTCCCACCCAGCAGGTGCACTCCTCACATGCCCTGATCCTCACTGATCCCACAGGAACATCCCAGCTCCCTCTTCCCAGGCTAACTGGAATCCACATTCAAATGCTTCCTTCGTGGCATCCCAAACTCGTTCCCTCAAAGTTGCTCTCCAAAACTGCCATTTCTTGTCTTTTTTTTCTCACTTCTGGGACTGCAGAGCACAACTAGGAGACACGACATATAAGCAGGCCATCTGGCCCATTACAGCTTCAGTCTGGCATCTCATGATGTTAACTGTATTTTAAATAACTTCTCTTGATTGAAGTAATATGAGCTCATTATTAAANTAATCAGAGTCCAAAATGACATCTCCAGAGAAAGTAGACTATTTTGCTTCTCGTCCACCTGTGCCCCTTTTCTAAGCCTAGGGAACACTCTGCAGATGAGGGGGCGTTGTAGAATGTAAGGGCTGCGATTGGGGTGAATGGTGAAACTATAGCAATATAGACTGGACAACTATTTGATCAACTTGATTGTACATACAAACCCCTCCAGCTGGATGGTGGGAGCCTTGGGCTATGTGGGTTTGGGCATATCCACTTGCAAATTGGTTTTACATGAAGGATGCTTGTACTCATATCTTATTACTTATTGTTAAAAAATGAAATAAAAGAAAGTATATATAAAAAAATTAAAAAAGAATCATAAGCAGGAGCAAGATAGCTGTATCATATGGCAAACCATAATAGTTCTTTAATAAAGTTATTATATTTATTTAAAAAAATCTAAATGGGGAATGGTTTCCCTCACTTGTGGATTCTAGAACCAAATCCCCCAACTGAAAGGCAAGCTGAGCAATGTTATTGTCATATTTCTTTCTATCTTAAAGCAACTGTGATGTTATAATTTGGATCTCTTAATGAGCCCTAGAATTAACTAACCACTTACTTTCAGACATGGTAATTAATGTATGTGGGTGGAGGTATATATTCATATTTTAGAGTAATATAAAATTAAAAGGAAAAATGTGAACTCCTAAACATATATCGGAGTTAACACACAGTTTATTCCTGAAGGACATAATTCTGGTAGTTAGATAGATAGATAGATAGATAGATAGATAGATAGATAGATATGATGTTTATATAGGCATATTTTGGAGCAATACAATTGGGAGGGAACCACAACAACCTAATGACTGGGTCAAAGAATGGACTGGTATAGTCAAATTCTGCCCAAAACAATAAACCTTTGCAGAGGAAAGCTTTAAAAAAGACCGAGAGAAAGATACAGGGCATGTATGGCAAAATGAAGGAACTGGGGTGGGTTGGGGTGGCGGGAAGGGAAAGGGGAATATGTCTAAATTGAACTGAAAAATGATGTATGAAATACACAAAATACCAATAATAATATTATATAAAAATTAAA
>VZQC01005404.1:482580-560259 GCA_009823505.1 Rhizomys pruinosus | reverse complement strand
GCACGACACGGGTGCACAGACTTGCATGCAGACAGTACATTCATACACATACAGAAATAAATAAAATTAATAAAAAAAAATTAAAAAAAAAATAAGATGCAGTTTTAAATCATGACTTCATAGATATTAGCACACACTTGCAATCTCAGCACTCAGGAAGCTGAGGCAGGAAAATCATAACTTTTTGGCCAGCCTGGGCTACATAGAGAAATCCTATCTTTAAAAATTTCTGTAGTACAAAGAACAAAATAACAGACTTCAAAATCTTCATAACTTAACTGTAATTCTTACTCTACTACTATTTGGTATTCTGCTGAGTTTAACTGTTGTTTACTTACAATATCATTATAATACCACTAATCATTCCCTCCCTCTAGTAATCACTGGAGATCTCTGCTGGTTCTTCATGTCTCACCATATCCAATGTACAGAATACATCAGTCAGCTATTTATGTTATGGGTATGACTTCAAGTCAACAGTGAACTATTAGTAGTAAAGGTTTTGGAGAATCAATAGTTACCTGAGGACTTTCGAGAGCATGAGAAATTGGCTCTTTTAATCCCTGCTCTGAAAGGTCAACTGTGAATGGAAGCAAAGAGACACAAATGGAAAAACCCAAACAATTTATATTAGCTTCGGCTGCTGATGTAAAAGTGAACACACATTTAATGGCTCTTGGCAATGCAAATGTACTATCTTACAGCACTCAAGATCAGAAATAGGAGCAGGGTCTGAGGATAAAAGCAAGTTATCTGTAGGTCTGTTTTCCTTCTGGATGCGGGAGGGGCAAATTCCTCCTACCCTGTCCTGTTTCTACTCCCTGGATACACACATTTCTTGGTTCACAGCTGCATGACACCTTCTAACACCACACGTTCCATTATTTGAACACTTGCTCCTCTGACTCGAATTTACATTTGAAACACATCCACAACATACATCCACACACAGACACACATACTCATGCACATATACACAACAACAATGACAAAACATTATGATTATATTGCCTATCCAGGTGATCCAGGAAACTCTTTTAATTTTAAAGTCAGTTGGCCAGCCACCTTTATTATATTCATTGTTTCTGGGGCCAGTATGTGAATACCACCAAAGGGTCATTATTTTCGCTAATACAGTGATTAATGCAGATTAATTTGTATCTTCCCTTTTCCTTTTTCTCTTCTCCAGAAATGGAATATGTGACATTGATTATGTGTCAGGTGTTTTATTTTATGTGGTACTTATAATTATTTTATTGTACTACTTTTTCTAACGATCTAGATAATTTTACACACATAATTTTCTCCTTTAATAAACTGTGGTCCTGTGCACTAAAATACCTGTGAAGAGAGACTGATGATTTTTATTTAATTATTGTTAGCTTATAGACCTACTCTATGGGCTTGAGCCATGGCATCATCAAAAGGAAAACAGCTGATTTCCAGCTTGTTTATATACTGAGATTTGAACAGAATGTGAAAAAGACTGCAAAGTTTTCTGAATATCTTCAATAAGCTCAAAGAAATGTAATTATTGGAGCACGCCTTTAATCCTAGCACTTGGGAGGCAGAGGCAGGCGGATCTTTGTGAGTTCAAGGCCAGCCGGGTCTACAGAGTGAGTTCCAGGACAGCTGGAACTACAGGGAGACCCTGTATCAAAAAGACCAAAAAAAAATTTAAAAAAAGAAATGTAATTATTGAAGGCATTTATATAAAAATCTCTTCCTGATTAGTGGACAGGAAATTGTCAACTGAGCTAGTATTCCCAATGTCACCCAATGTCACTTCATTTATTCACAATATTTACTGTTTTAACTATGTGCCAATTTCCACAGCCATGTAAACACAAAATGCTAGGTTAAAACTTTCCTAGTCTTAGTCTTTCTATATCTTGTGACTGAATAGGGAGAAATAAAATTATTCATTTGAATAGCAAAATAAACAGATATTACCTGGAAGCCATCCATGGTTTATGCTATGGTGAGCTGGATGAAAAAATTCAATGGAGTGCAGAGCCTTTGTAAGTTCACAGGAAGCTTACCTCTGTCTTCTGCAGAGTGAAATGGGAATGCTAGCAATAACATAAACCGACTAAGATGGGAAGGTAGGGTTTCTCTAAAGAGAAAGTCAATATGGATGGGGGACATGAAGAAATGTTAGTGAGGCAAATGAAATAAGGCAAGATGGCCTGAAGAAGGTCCCCACAGGCCATGGCACACTTCCCTCTCAGGAGATTAAAGTTCAGCTTTAAGAGGTAGATTCATATTTAGCACAAACATGCTGTGGACAGGAGCAGGGAAAATGGCATCTCAGGGAAAGTTGGCTTTCCTCTGAGAAGAGTGTTTAAAGAAAATCTCTGGGGCTGGAGAGATGGCCTAGCGGTTAAGAGCACCGACGCTCTTGCAGAGGACCCGGGTTTGATCCCCAGCACCCACATGGCGGCTAAGAACCGTCTGTAACTCCAATTCCAGGAGAACTCCAGTTCCAGGGGAATCTGAGACCCTCTTCTGACCTCCGCGGCATTGCACGACACGGGTGCACAGACCTGCATGCAAACAATACATTCATACACATACAAAAATAAATAATAATAAAAAAAATTTTAAAAATAAAAAACAAACAAAAAAAAAAAAAAAAAAAAAAAAGAAAATCTCTGTTGTGTTCTGTGATAGCTAAAATCCAGCCTTTCATTGGTAGCCATATGGTATACCCGATTCAGAGCAAGTCTCCTCATTTCAGATTATTTTATTAAGTTAGATCATGAAAACATGTGCTCCATCCCATGATGCTGAGCTCTGTGTTTGACATTGCTGTTCCCCAGGGACCATGGGCCTCCAGGGGCATCAGGAGAGGCTGTAGTAATCACTTAAGTAATTTACAGCTGCTGTAACATAATGGAACCCCAGAGCCTTACAGAGTTAGCTTTCACCACGTTTAAAGAGGAAAATGATGGTAATTAAAAACGGCATTTCTAATTAGTAAGAGGTTAATTAGTGAGAGGCTAGAAGGACTGAGGAGCTGAGGTCCCTGGTTTCCCAATCCACTGCTGGCTGGAGGGAGCTCTCATTTTTCTCTCGCCTGCAGGGTAGTTCTGGACCTTGAAGCTAGCTAGCTTCTTCAGTATGTAGGACTATAACATGCACTTGATACACAGATGTAGTCTTAGAGTCTGACTCAGGATCTGATGTGGAAAAGGTACAAGAACATGAGTTCTGATTTAACAGATTTGTAAGAACCAAGAATGTAAGAAAATTAGATTGCTCAGGCTCTGCATTGCTGATATGCTTTCTCCTGTCTCTCGGGATATCTCCAAGACTGTATTTACTCTTGTCTTAAAATCAAAATTATTGTGACCAGTTTGAACAGCAATATAAAAATGACATAGATCATCAAGGCGGCACCATGAATGACCATTCTCAGCTTGATATCAGGGTGAATTGAAAACAATAGGCAAAGTATCACGAATAAACACAATAATCAAGTCAGAAACATTTTTTTTGAGACAGGGTCTCCATATAGCCCCAGCTGTCCTGGAACTTTTTATGTAGAGCAGGCTAGCCTTGAACTCACAGAGATCCACCTGCCTTTGCCTCCTGAGAGCTGGGAGTAAAGGAATGCAACACCATGCTCAGCTTAAAGACTATTCTTAGCCACCATGTGGGTGCTGGGAATTGAAGCTGGGTCCTCTGCAAGAGCACTTGGTACTCTTAACCACTGAACCATCTCCAGCCCAAGAAAGAAACATTTTTAAGAAGAAAAAAATAACAAAAATTATGAAGATAAACATAATAAAAGATGAATCGAAAGTGGAGCATCATGCTTTACATGCTCATAGTCATTTGCACTTCTATTTAATATTTTCAAGATGACTCCAAGATTGGTAATGTAAAAACCCAAATAACATTTGTGTTACTTAGAGCAGAGGATTTGGGGGATTTGCTTGCTTTTCTTCATATATTTAGATTTCTCTTCTCTTTTCTTTTTTCTGTCTTCATTTCCTTCCATCCTAGTGGACATTACTTAAAGACTTATTTAAAAACTCAAGGGCTTCTTGTAGGGATGTAATATGACTGAACCAAAATATTTCTGTTCATATTTCTTTACATAATCCTAGGATCTAATTAGGAAAAACAGTCCAGATAATTGATTTAAACGGCATTTAAAACTATTTAAAAAACTGCTGTAAAGAGTTGAGCAGAGAATTCACAAGTGAGGAAATAGAGATGGCTGAGAAACATCTTAAAAAGTGTTCAACATCACTAATAAGGAAATGCAAATTAAAACCACTTTAAGATATCATCTCACCCAGATAAGTCTAGCTAGGATCAAGAAAACAAAGGATACCAAATGCTGGAGAAGGTGTGGGGAAAGGGGAACACTCATCCACTGCTGGTAGGAATGCAAACTTGTACAAACACTATGGAAAGCAGTATGGAGAACCCTTAAATGACTCAAAATGAGCCTACCATCTGACCCGGCCATACCACTTCTGGATATATATCCATCAGACTCTTCCTACAGCAGAGATACATGTATAGCCATGTTTATTGCAGCTTTCTTCACAATAGCAAAAAGCCAGAACCAACCCAAGTGCCCCTCAACTGATGAGTGGATACAGAAAATGTGGTACATCTACACAATGGAGTACTATGCAGTGGTAAAGAAAGATGGCATCATGAAATTTACAGGTAAGTGGATGGAACTAGAAATTTTTGTGCTAAGTGAAGTTACACAGTCCCAGAAAAACAAAAGATGCATGGCATCCCTCATCTGTGGATGATAGTACCAAGTACCTAGGTGTAAGACAAAATGAGCAACTTTAATATTATATTCCTCACAATCTAAAGACAACTGTGCTCTTATATTGGGAATCCTTACACAGGTTCTACAGCTAACCTAACATTTATTTTCAGACCTTGGATTTTTAGTATATGATGGAGGATATGTGTGCATCTTTTAGAGTAATATGGGATTAAAATGGAAAGATGAAAATCAAGAAATAAGAAATGGAAATAGCATACAGTTTCTTTCCAAAATATACAATGTTAATATAGGTGCAATGTGACAGGCTGGTGCAACTTAGCATTTGTGGGTGCTTAACGGCCATACCTGATGTCCATACCAATGTGGCTGAGGGACCTGGGGATAGCTTCGTACCTTGCCCTCAGAGGTCAACCAAGTCTTAGGAGATTGTGCATTGGGCATCTCTTGAAAAGTCCTGCAGAGGTGGGTCACCAGTCTTCCTGTTCAGGGAGGTCTTGGAGAGCCACTAAGGGAACTTCAGCCAGTGTCCAGTCTGTAAAGAGTAAACTCTGCTCATCCTTCAGAAAAGGAAACCTGGTGAAGCAAGACCTGATATTGTCCTCAAGTGGATAAAACTGGTGGATGAGGAGCTGAAAGAAGCAAGGGGCTCCCCCCCTCCCCCCCCCAAAAAAAAAAAAACCAAGAGACCCCTGAGGACCAGATCCTCGACTTCTAACAAAACAAAAACCTTGGTTAATCTGGGCTAACGATGTGGCCTTAAGCACCAGAAGGAAAGTACAACCAGAAATAGAGAAATAATTCCAATAAGAACAGAGAAAGGTGGGCTGGAGAGATAGCCTAGCGGTTTAAGAGTGCCACTGCTCTGCAGAGGACCCAGTTGTCCTGCACGATTGGCTGGCTGAGAACCTTCTGTTAACTAAGTTCCATGCACGACTAGTCCAGGGCTGCATGTGCAGACAGTACATTCAACACATAAATAAATAAATATAATGATATATATATATTATCTATATATATATATATATGATATATATAAAGAAAAATGCTTAAAAAAAAAAGAACAGAAACTGTAATCAGGCATTAAAACTTGAGATCTAGTAAAAAGACAAAAAGAAAACAAGAGAGCACTGCTGTTTTGAGCCTGTCTGTCTAATTCTTACAAGCAGGTGCATATGCTCTGTGTGATGCCACTGCTTTGGCACTCCTCAAGGTCATGAGATACAGCTTTTTAACCGTCCAATGATGAACTGAGACTGCCTGAGATACCCAGCTTATGAGACTAAGCAGCGAATGGGAATTCAGGCCTCTTCAGAATATGACTGCCATTTTGTTGGAACTACCTGGCTCACATAGTCATGGGAGGCAGTATAGGGGATCAAGACAAGATGTGTTCTTAATGGACTTCGTTTGGGGGACTATTGGCGGGAAAGACCCCAGTTGGAGGGCACAAGTGCATACTGATGTTGTTTGGTGCTTGCCCAAGGAGGAGCCTTGAGCACTCTAAGGAAAATATGACAACTTTTAGGGAAAAAATGTGCCTCCATTCAGTAGTATGTATTAATGTATATAGTATATATATATTTTATATATATCTAGATATATCGATCTATATATATACTGAAGCAGTACAAGTAGGAGAGAACAATAACAACAAAAGAACTGGAAAAAGCCTCTGGAAAGACTCAGAAAAAGATGCAGGACATGTATGGCAGAGTGCAGGGACTTGGGAGGGGGGGCATGGAAAGGGAAGTAACCCTAGATTTGATTGAGAAATTATGTAAGACTTAAGGAAAAAGTTTAATAAAAATAAAATAATCTTGTGAAACAATAAATAGTATATAGAATAGAAAAAAAGAAATATACTTTGAATATTATAGTTCAAAAAAAAAAGCCAAACTATTATTTAAAAGTAAGAAAGTCTGCCATCAATTTAGAAATTCCAGTTGCTTTATGTCCCTTATCTTGAGTAAATATTTTTATAACCTTTGCCAGTAACAATAACAATATTTTACAACTGAAGCATAGAGAGATGAAGATTAAGTAGTTTTCTGAGGGTCAGAGTATACCATTAAGTAAAGCTAAAACAAAAATCCAAGATTTGTGTATTCTGAACCCAAAACCATTCTTGAGGATTAAATTTCCTAATGCCTTTGCATTTGTCTAATTAAAATAATTGAAGTGGGATAAAGCCATGGGAATTCAAATCCATGCACTCTCAACAATGCTACAAAATACCTGGTCTCCTCAAATTGCTACACCACAGTGAGATGTGAAAACTGCTCAGAGACAATGCCTGGTAGTCACAAGAATGTTGCCTGCCCAGCTACTCCTTCAAATCAGGAAGAAAAGAGAAGTACCATAAGTAGTCTTTATTCATGTATTATTTTCCAGAAAGATCCATGGAAGACATTGTATTCATCATGTTGACAAAAACCATGTCATTAACTCATACTTACGTACAAAGCAGAATGGGAAAGGAAATGAAGATGATCATGTTATATTTATACCAGTAATACTTTATGTAATTTATATCTCCTTCCTTAGAACAGTTATCAGAATAGTGGTTTATTCATGTCTGATTCGTCAAGAAATAGAGAAATGGACCCAGAGATGATAGCCAAAAGGATTTACACCATGGACATATTCTGCTCAGACCTATAATTTCCAAGGTTACTATGACAGCAAGGTTAATATGTCTAAGTTACCTCATATCAGTTGCTCTGTAAGGTTCAAGCATTTACTGAACAATTAATGCCGTTCTAATTTCCACACTAATATGGTGTCCTGTTGTTCTGGAAGAGCTAACTGTAGTAACATAAAATATTCCACCATAACTTTCTATCATATGATATAAGATAACACCATGTGTTACAATAATGATTATTATAAAACTTATTAAACCATTTAATCATGTAGACATGTATATGGAGAGATGTTACACTGATATATGCTTTTCACCTTGCCCTCAGTAGTTCAATAAAGATCTCCCTTTCTTATATAACCTGCTCTCATATAATTGAACTAAAGCTGGAAATAAAACTGATATATTCACTACATCTTAATAGACTCTTAAATTGTCTTAGCTATGATAGAAGAGCCAGTTGTATCTATTGTCCTAAATTAGCAAATTCTAAATATTCTAATGAAAGAGGCTGGAATGTTGACAATAAGGAGCTTCAGTTGCCAGTCTGCGATGCCCCACGTACAGAGTGTTACCTGGGCAAGCTCTTCAAGTTCATTGGGCATTAGTTCCTCAGTTATAAAGTGCAAATCCTAATCATGACATATAGCCTTATGAAGAAAGAGAAGCACACAAAGTTATTAGTAGAATATATTTTAAAATGCAGAATTTCAGCAGATAATTGTTGTGCTTGTTAGAAGGCATAATGGTGTTGACAAGAGGCTCACCAGTGACATTGGGAGACAGGAAATAATAGCTCAGTAGCAGAGTGGTTATGAGCAAAATTTTGCTGTCACATGGCTGTATTGCTGATTATCTTTTCTACTACTTTATTAACTCAGGAGTCCTCATCAGCTTACTCAAGTTTACAAACTAGTTTTCACAACTTGTAGAATGAGTGTATTGACATTTAGTGCATGAGGTTATCATAAGAGTTAAGAAAGGGGCTGGAGAGATGGCCTAGCAGTTAAGAGCACAGACTGCTCTTGCAGAGGACCCGGGTTCGATCCTCATCACCTACATGGTGGCTGAGAACCGTCTGTAATTCCAATTCCAGGAGAACTCAAGGTCCAGGGGAATCAGACGCCCTCTTCTGACCTCTGTAGCATTGCAGGACACGGGTGCACAAACCTACATGCAGCCAGTACATTCATACACATAAAATAAAATAAATTAAAAAAAAGAGTTAAGCAAGCAATTTCATGCAATCTGCTTAACTAAACCAATACTTAATACCAGAATAATTACCCAGGATGTATTATCTGACATTTTCTATATTTGCAAAAAAAAAAAAAAGAAAAAAGAAAAAAAAAAGACTGAGATGACACAGGAAGTACATACATTAGAAAACACCTTCGGGCTGGAGAGATGGCCTAGTGGTTAAGAGTGCCGACTACTCTTGCAAAGGACCCGGGTTCGATCCCCAGCACCCACGTGGCGGCTGAGAACCGTCTGTAACTCCAATTCCAGGAGAACTTCAGTTCCAAGGGAATCCGAGACCTCTTCTGACCTCCGCGGCATTGCACGACACGGGTGCGCAAACCTACATGCAGACAGTACATTCATACACGTACAAAAATAAATAAAATTTGGGGCTGGAGAGATGGCCTAGCGGTTAAGAGCGCCGACCGCTCTTACAGAGGACCCGGGTTTGATCCCCAGCACCCACATGGTGGCTGAGAACCGTCTGAAGCTCCAATTCCAGGAGAACTCCAGTTCCAGGGGAATCCGAGACCCTCTTCTGACCTCCGCGGCGTTGCACGACACGGGTGCACAGACTTGCATGCAGAGAGTACATTCATACACATACAGAAATAAATAAAATTAATTAAAAAAATTAAAAAAAATAAATAAATAAAATTTAAAAATCATAAAAAAGAAAACACCTTCAGATTATCATTCTCTCTTCCATAATTAATCAAAGGGTCTTCCAAAAACAACAGTGGGAGCTGAAATTTGGGAGACAAACTACATTATCTCAAATATCTACAGAAAAAGGAAAAGAAAATAGCAAAAGGTAAGAGACTAAGTCTTAATAAAAGAACAAGGAGGGGGGAGTTCAGGGACAGTGCTCTACACTGCAGAGCTTGCCAGGATATTCCTAGATGTGTCTCTCACTGACATGAGTCCAGCTGTAAATATAGGAGAAAGGCAGGCACTGTGAAGGGACCACACACATGAGACTGGTAAACTGCCATTTAGCGAACTCCTGCTGAGCTTCAGCCTGTGGTTTAAGGGACTGTTAGGGAGTCAGAAAATAACTCACCTTTCAGAGAGAAAATGGATGACTGGATTCATGTAAAACTCTTATTGTTCTTCTCTATATCTTACTTAGAGACTGGAAGTGATCAGATATTTAGAACTGGGGAGCAATAATAAAGGTAGAGAAGGAAAGAAAAGCAAAATTTAAAAACCAATAAACAACAAATATGCTATTCTGCATTTTTTCCTTTTCTTTCTTTTTATTTTATTTATTTATTTATTTATTTATTTATTTATTTATTTATTTATTTATTTTTGGTCTTTTCGAGACAGGGTCTCCCTGTAGCCCCAGCTGTCCTGGAACTCACTCTGTAGACCAGGCTGGCCTTGAACTCACAAAGATCCACCTGCCTCTGCCTCCCAAGTGTTAGGACTAAAGGCATGCGCCACCATGCCCAGCTCTTTTTATTTTTTAGATAGGGTCTTACTCACTATGTAGGCTTGCCTGGCTTGGAACTCTGGAACTCACTATTTAGACCAGTCTGGCCTTGAATTTAAAGAGATCTGCATGACTCTTTCCTGATTGTTGGGATCAAATATGTGTGCCACCACCATACCTCGCAACTATGCTATTCTTAACTTCTTTCTCAATGGCAGACTTAGAATTGGAGACTAGACTTAAAATAATAATAATAATAATAATAATAATAATAATAATGTTAGCAATTTAACTAGGAAAATCTTCTTGTTTATAATTTACAGGTCAAAAATTCATCTTTAAAACAAATGTGCTAACAAAGAATGTGTCAACAAAACAGATTATTATAGAACCAATCTGTGAGGATCTTTGACCTGCACTGTTTCAACTTTCACGTTTACATTTTAGATCTTTGCTGAGATATATGCTATAGCATTGTCAAATAGAATAGAAGGACACAGGGGTATGGTTCATTCCCTTCTTTTCTGTTTTAGATATTCTGAATTATACTCCAATTTGAAAACCACTTTTAAATTTAATAGACAGTAGAACTATTTGCTTGATTTATATTTTACAAATTGTAGTGGCAGTTTTACTCTTTTACAGAATAGATTTTACTTTGTCCTTAGGTGCCAACACAATGTGTCCTTTAGATACATAAATTTGATGAACTGGATGAATAGAACATTTATTTCTCCATAAAATAATGGTTTCTATATTATACACTATGTCTCCAGGCAGGTCACATGTTTTCACCTCTTTATCAATGTGGGGCTTCTCCATGGCAGATGGATGTCAAGAATCAAACATTCAGTTCAACAGAACTTGTAGTGGGGAAGTCAGATACCCAGTGCCAGTGAGATAAGTCTCTCTCTCTCTCTCTCTCTCTCTCTCTCTCTCTCTCTCTCTCTCTCTCTCTTTCCAGACAAATGGAAACCAGTGAAACTTCACTATAGAGGCAGAGATAAGTAACATTCTCTTAATACCCAATGTTTCCTAAATTAGAGTAAAACAAATGAGAATACTTAAAGAATACTAGATTTTTTAGTTTAAATTCTGCACTTAGGACTAAAAGTCTGTGTGATTCTTAGAAAATACCTTCACACACACACACACACACACACACACACACACACACACACTGAAGACGTTCCAGATTCTAATCATTAGCATATTTTGCATTTATAATGAACTTCTGGATATCTTTTATATGTTACATATTGCCACAAAACATGTAAACTCCAGATACAAAAATTAAATTAAAATGAAAAATAACTTTTAAAATGGTGTTTGGAAGATTAGGAGGTTTATTTCTATTTCTTGTGTATCCCCACTCTTGTGGTCATTTCATTCTTAAAACGTTCAGAAGTATTTCCTTTTCTGGTGCTTGGAAGGGATTACAGTATAGGTCATATAGCAGGATGAATATGACCTTTGTGATTACATTCATCTTTGTAAGCAACAGAATGCTAATTGTTGAGTTTGGATTCATGATGTTTGATTTTTAAAGTAAAAAGAATATAATAAACAATATGGTTATGATCAAAATTACATAATAAGATCAAGAATACTGGAATAGAAAGAAAGTCTAAATAATAATTAAAAACTTGCACTTATCAAGGATTAGGTAACATGCTATGATTTGTAGGCATTGTGAGTATTTATTAATTTGAGAACCTGACAACAAGAAAGTTAAAGTAAAGTAAGAAGATAGTTAAGGTACAGCTTCAGGTAAAAAGAAATGAAGCTTTAGCTCTTCAGTGGCTGAGAGTTATTGTACTCCAAAGAGTCCATCAAATCACTAGCTTTTCTGCATATTTCAAAGACAAAGATAGAAAGTCACTAGTTGTCACATCCACATATTAAATAGAATTCAATACTAAATATATTTCCCTGATAAAATATTCATTGCTTCATATGTTCATGTAGTAAACTCACAAGTCTCATTTTTTTCTAGTGAGTTAGATCTGCTCTATACCTCCTTAGCAGGGAGATAAATTTTCTTTCATTGTACTTCCTCTCCTTTACACTGTCCTTAACTCCCAAGACTTCCTCTGCTAAAAGTTGGAATCCATTCTCTGCCAAAAGCAAGCTAGAGAGACAACTCCACTCTGTTCAGTTAATTACTGGCAATGCTGTTTCTATTACACAGGGTCACAGCTGAGTGATGGTTCTGGGTACTCTGATAGATGATGCTTGTCTCTTGACTGGGCTGTATCCCTGTGCAGACTATGATGAATTCTCAAGAGAAGGAGATCGTCTGCCCTGAGTACTAGGTTAGGTCAAAATACTTCAAAACACATGGTATGTCAAGGTTACAGCTCTTAGCAACCCCATTCCTTCCCTTACCTCTTATAAATAACAACCACAAGGGCAAGGTAAATGAACCATTGTCACATATTCATGGTGACCTTCTCTTTCGAAGACCCAGAAAACAACAGAATTGGCTATCATCTTCTCTAAAAGATAGCCCATTTGCTTCAGTTATGATAAAACAAAACAATAAAATATTTAAAAGTAGAAGATGACTAGCCTAGGAGAGAAAGGGCATATTTTCTCTACTTCGATATAGAGTCAAAGCCATTATTCCAAAGAGAACACAAACTGTTTCTGGCTTAGTCTTTAGCTTAATAGACACTCTGTGAAATAGGAAATGTTATAAGCACAGACTCATTAAATCAAGAACTATTATCATATACCACCCTTCACAGGGTGCAGTAAAATAGGACTCAGTGTGTATTCATTTTCTAAGGTCAGAGTTATTCAGAAGTTAAGTATATATGCTTGAGATTGAACTCAACTCCCATGACTTTATTATTAGACAAAAGAGGTGGACAAAAGCAAGATCTGAATGTCATGGTCTAAAGACCAAATTTTACCTTCCCTAACTTCAATGAATCGTACAGACCTTTAAACTTGAAAAATACATGCCTGGATCTGTGTCTAGGATAGCTCATTCTGAATGTTGACTAGACAACAATAGCTCAGTGAAGGAGCTTTCAACTCAGATATCTGAAGACCATCACAAAGAGACATCTCTTGCTTCTTTACAGAAAATTGAAATACAAATGAGAAAAAAAAGGTACCTTAGGAAATTATAATTGAAATTACAAATAGGATTTGTATATTCTAAAACCAATGGAGAAGCTCAGACATTGAATGAACATGGTTCAGCAGGAGCTTGCTGCTTGTAATTTGATATTTCAGGTAAGATTTTCATTTGACAAGCATCTTGGTATTAACAGTAGGGGAGGGGAATTGGCTGTGAGAATAGCCAAGTACAGAATATGACCAAGGCATGGTGATACACACATGTAATCCCAGTATGGAGGAGGCAGAGACAGGAGTTCAAGGCCAGCCTGGTTAACAAGCAAGTTCCAGGGCAGCCAGGGAAACTTTTTCTCTAAAAAGTAGAAAGAGGCTATGTGAAATAAAATGATTTTATTTATTCTAGTTCTTTAAGAAACAAGATAATAAAAAAAAACTGAGAGAAACATGCAGGACAGTTATGGCAGAATGCATGATCTCGGTTGGGGTGGGGGTGGGGGGGAGGGGGGGAAATATGCCTGAACTGAGTTGGAGGATGATGTGTGAAATGCACAAAGCATCAATAAAAAAATGTTAAAAATAAAAAAAGAAAAAAAAGAAACAAGATAATTCATTAAATGGTTTCCAGAAAATGGCTGTTTATTTGGAAGAAGTTTACATTTAGATTATTATTTCATATAATATGTGTGAGAATTCAAAATCAATCACATATTTGCAAAGAAAATGAAGCCTAACCCAGCATTATTAGAAATAATCAGTAAAAATTTTAGCAAACCATTAAAAGTGTCACAAAAATCAAAAATTACACTGGAGAAGTTGACATTTGCCTAAAATATGTGTATAGATGTATACTTGTATCTCTGCATGAATATACAAAACAGCCAAATAGCCATGTTGATAAACAAATATGTGAATAATAATAATAATAATAATAGACTGAAGTGACAGTCTAGTCAGTTAACTGCCCGCATTGCAAGCATGAGGACCTGGGTTTGGAACCCCAAGCCCCATATAAGAAGGCAGGCAAGGTGGCACATGCTTTAACCATAATGCTGGAGACTGGGGTGGCAGAGATGGGCAGATTCTTATTCACTCACCAGCCAGCCTAGCCCAATCAATGAATCTCAAGTTTGTGAAATCCCTTGTCTTAAAATATAAAGGTGGAGGGCAATGGAGGAAAGGGATAACATCTCACTTTTGCCTCCACAGGCACATGTACACGTGTGCAAAGGAACCCACATTGCACAAAGACATACATACACTAATAATACATACACCAAGAACACACAGGACAGGGACACCAAATAAAGCAAATATTTAAGGAAGAACAAATGAAAACAAATAATTACCATGAACAAATGATATGCTGTATTGCATGCAGGGATAGTTGGGGTTCATTCAGGAAAATTTTAATTTTATTTGAAAAATTACTTGAGAATTTTAATTATATAAATAGGTACAACATGACAGTTTTGTAAAAAGATGGTAGTATGAATGACATTCTTCTATTAAGTAAAATGTGGTAATTTTGTATCACCTATTGCATAGCACTGAGGAAATACTAATTAGGTTATCTTGTTTTCTTAGTATTTTATCTGTTATTTTTATTTTATGTCTATAACTGTATTGTCTGCATGTTTGTAGTGCACCCATGTCATACATTGCCCACGAAGTTCAGAAGGGAGCATCAGACTCCCCTGGAACTGGAGTTACAGATGTTTGTGAATTGCTATGTGGGTGCTAGGAATTGAACCCAGGTCTTTTGCAAGAGCAGCCAATGACCTTAACTGCTGAGCCTTCTCTCCAGCCCCCTACCCATTAACTTATAAACTGGTGGAATATGAAGAGAGAGGGGAAAGGAAAGAGTGAGAAACAAGGGGAGAGAGAGAGAGAGAGAGAGAGAGAAATGATGTGATCTTTTTAAACAATAAGTCATTGTTCTCATCTCTACCAGCCTGGAAGAAACACTCACCCTTTCCCTTCCAGCCAAAGTTAATCCAGACTACAATATTAATAAGAAGTCTTACAAACAACTGCTTCTCAAACAAAACACCAATTGTGTTTCCCTTCTCTTTTCTTATTCTGAAAGTTTAAAAAAATATTCCAGTATTAATTTTCTAAGTACATTTTTGTCATACATTTTTCCTCCATTCCCCATGTTATGTAGGGCAAGCAGTGTTAGTGGCTGTTTGTTTACACTAATTGAAGCTTGATTCTTCTTTTTTTCTTTTTTTTAATTTTTATTTATTTATTTTTTTTTTTGTATGTGTATGAATGTACTGTCTGCATGTAGGTCTGTGCACCCGTGTGGTGCAATGCCACGGAGGTCAGAAGAGGGTCTCGGATTCCCCTGGAACTGGAGTTCTCCTGGAATTGGAGTTACAGACGATTCTTGGCCGCCATGTGGGTGCTGGGGATCGAACCCGGGTCCTCTGCAAGAGCAGTCAGTGCTCTTAACCGCTAGGCCATCTCTCCAGCCCCGACGCTTGATTCTTCTTAAAAAAAAGAATTGGCATGATGATTTTAAACCCTAGTGGTTTATCAAATAGTTAACCAAAACCAAAACAATAAAAATAGGAAGTACTCTGTCCGTTAATTGAGTGTGGAGAGATGCTACTCAAGAACATAGTATTTAAAATACATAGAATAAATGATGGATGGCTGACCAGTTCCAGTTGATAAGTCCACAACACAACCTCTACAAATACGATACGGGAACAGTGTAAGGGCCAGAGGACAGGACAGCTGCTGTTGTCTTCTAGACATGACAGCAACACTGCCCTCATGAAATCTCAGCAACATCGATACCCAACCAAGACCTGCACAGTGACAGTATTCAACATGCCAGTGTGGATGGGAAATTTCAGAAGGCTCCCACCCCTATATAAATAGTTTCAGGCAAATGAATAGATTCTGAGGGAAAGAGGGAGAATCAGGTTTCTTAGGAAATGAGCTTTCTGATAGGTTATCTAATCCCAAACTATCAGCCCTAAAACATTTACACACACACACACAGGCGCGTGCGCGCTCCCCCCCATGCACATACACAAAAATGTATGTATGTGGAATGTTATATATATATATATATATAACATATATATCCATATATATCCATATATATCCATATATATCCATATATATATGGATATATATGGATATATATGTTATATATATATATATATATGGATGGAAACATTTAAGAGTAATTATCAAAACTAGATGACAAAGTTGAGAGGAACATGGATGGGAGTGGGAATTTTTAGAGGGAGGGGTTAAAAGGGCAGAAAATGTAAATATATTATTCCTGCATGAAATGAATATTTTTTCTCATAAAAATAAGAAATTAAGAAGTAATCACTGAAAAAGAGAAAATGTTATTTCTCAATGTATATTTTTCTGATTTTTTGCATTTCATACAATACATCTTAATTATATTCACAAACTTCCCCATTTACTCCTTTCCCCACAGCCTGCCCAGAAGACTTCTTAATATAAGACTTCTGTCTTATATTAAAGCCTATAAAGTCAAGTTTGTGTCTGTAGATGTCCTCAGATTGAGTTCATCCACTGGACCATGTTCAACAGATCCAGCATCACTCCCTTAGAGAAGACTAACTCACACTCACCCAGCAGAGATTAGCTGCCAATAGTTTCTCTCTCTCTCTCTCTCTCTCTCTCTCTCTCTCTCTCTCTCTCTCTCCCTCACACACCCTCTTTTTGAGTCTTTGAGACAAGGTCTCACTCTGTTTCCCAAGCTGGTCTGGAATTCACATTGTATCCCAGGATAGCCTACTTCCTGCTTTATCAGAATGAACAGCAGGATTCCTCTTGATCTGCCTTTGGAATAACTCCTGCTCACAGAAAACCTGGTACTGACTCTTCCTTTAGTTCTGGGCACACAGGTTTGAACCATCATGCCCAGCTTGGCACATTGTTTTTCACTGAAAAAGTTATTCTGAGAAGTATAACTATGTGGGGTGTTTCTCTATAAAATTTTCCAAGTGACATTTGGAATAGAAGAGAATTAAAAGTATTTTAGAGGACAATAATAAGAAAGTAAGTCAGAAGGAGGGAGAACATCTTGAAGTCCAAAACCTGGAGGACAGAGACTGGAGTACTGAGGCTTCAAAGCCAGCCTAGGTAGATACATGCATCCTATTTCAAACATAAATGAATAAACAAAATTTTAAGAATAAGATTTAAAACTTATGAATATAGAAAAAATATGTTGTAAAATGCTATGGTGCCATTACAAGCAATACTCATCACATGTTCAAAACGTATAAAAATAGTGGGAAACATGGAAAAATATGTTCCCCAATCCCCCTAAGTCTTTTGAGACTGTGACTTTATCATTAGATGTCAATTATTTTCTTTATATCTGTAGCATGAAATTAAGATTACAAAGATCTGTTTCCCCAAACTGCAAATTGGGAAAAAATTCAATTGCAGTTAACTTTTTCTTCACTTGAAGATAAACAGATTCCTATATTCCATGTATACATTATCAATATGTTACTTTGATCATAGGAAATTTTTCTATCTATAGCCAATTGTAAAAATGCCAAATGTAAAAGTGAGAGATCAATAATAAATTAACATTTTGGTAATTGTTTTTTACAGTAGGAATTAAAGTTATTTTCTTTCCAAGGATCCTCAACCAGATTTGTTGTCAATGTTTTGGGGAGTTTAGAATGAGTAAAAAGGTAACACGTATATAGAAATTATTAGACAAGATTTCCTGCTTTGATTTTATAGGCACTTTGAAAAATGCTTAAAAATATTTAAACTACATTTAAATATAACTCAGTGTCAACAGCATTCTTTCTAAGTCCAACTTAATAGAGATGGCTATGCTTTTCAGGCCGATTTCAAACTCAGTTTTAATTATGTCACATTGGTCTAATCTTGGAGAGCAAAAGAAAAACAGCAGAACCTGAGTAGCCATAGAAGAAACCAGGGCTGTTGGCTTCCATGTCAATGCCTACTACAACACGTATCTTCAAACTGTCTCCAAATTCCTTGCATATTTGGTTAAAGAAAAAGAAAGAAAACAAAACAAAAATAGAAAAAAATCATAAAAGGAGAACACCTCCTCAGGTGTATAGCTGCATTTCATGTTAGCTTTACAAAGTTATTCTCAATACTATGGCCTTTGGATTAGCTTCTGTAAGATGCTGATATGACAAACAAAACAACTGCTAATAAAAAGAATAAACAATAAATAATGAACTTAATGAGATATTGACTTTCAAAATCATGGATTTAGAATGCAGATATCATCCATCTGTGGAAATTCTTTTTAATTAATCCCAAATATGTGAAAATATAATGTGCATCTGGCCCTCTGGATCAGCGAGTTATGCACTAGCATATTCCCCAACCATATACCAAAGCATTTACTTCAGTACTGAAAATATTAAAAAGTTTATTTCCAAAAACAATATAGCATAACAATTGTTGGTATAGTATTTCCATTTATTCGGTATTATGAGAAATTTGAGTTGATTTGAAGGGAATGAATGGAGAACAAATATGCACAGGACACATGCCAATATTATGTCATTTTATATAAGACTTGAGTATCTGCAGATTTCATATATGGGTGGCCCTGGAACCAATCTGTGTGATAAAGAAGGACAATTTGCATTTATGAAAGCTCATATTGATAGTTAACATATTTTTAATTGGTTACACACATCAGTTTCCATATTTCAGATTAAGCAGAAGATTTTTCTGGAAAAGATTCAGAACAAAATTTGGGGAGAATTGTGTCTCTTTTAGAGAACAATCTGGGGAGTGGTAATAAGTGTATAATATAGACTTTCATGCTTAGAATCACACACTGGCTCTCTGATGAAATTGTGCTGACTTTATATATTGCTTCATAAAACTATTTTATGAGGGGGAATCAGATCAGTAACTTTAATTCAACAGGTTACTAATCTTTTTTATATTTTGAGCTTTCTACTGTCAATATATAAGTGAAATTATATAATCTTTTATTTATTTTGATTGGTAGAAAAGTTGTGTTTCTAAGCAAGTGTTCTTCTTTATTTTAATAGTCTACTCCAAAGAGAAGTGTTGTGCTTATTTTGTAAGTGTTCACATAATGAGCAAGCTATGCTATGCCTCTAATTCTTAAGTAAGCAATACTTCTTAAACTATGATTTGTAAAAAGAAATTATGTTGGGGGGGTGGGGCTTGAGATATAGCTATTCTTTTTTTTTTTTTTGTCTTTTTGAGACAGGGTCTCCCTGTAGTCCCAGCTGTCCTGGAGACCTTGAACTCACAAAGATCCACCTGCCTCTCCCTCCTAAGTGCTAGGATTAAAGGCGTGTGCCACCATGCCCAGCAATATAGCTATACATATATAGTAGCTATTCTTGAATAATATCCAGTTTCGAATACCAACACCCACATAGCAGCAAATCATCTGTAACTCCAGTTTCAGGGGATCTGACACCCTCTTCTGTTCTCTCCAGGCACTGCATAACACAAGTGCACTTAGAAGCAATAAACTCTCACATAAAAATAATAAAATAATTTACAAGAATATATGTAGGTAAAGATAGTCTTTATTATTTTTATTGCTCTTTTTTTCTTTTTAATTCTTTACAGCATCTCACTATGTAGCTCTGGTTTATTGGAACTTATGTTGTCACCATACAGTCCTTGAACTCACACACACCTTCATGCTCTTTCCATAAAAATTGTAAACCTAAGCTGGATGTGGGGGCAATGCCTTTAATCCCAGCACTGAGGAGGTAGAAACAGGTGGATCTCTGTGATTTTGAGGCCACCCTAGTCTATATAACGAGTTCCGGGTTGGATGTGGGTACAGGGAAACCCCATTTTGAAAAATATTGTAAGCCTCTAAAGGACAAACATAGAATGTTTCAAAGTTATTTCCATGTCCCGGCAGGTGGCACATAGCTTGGGTGGCTAAAGGATGGGCCAAATGAAACACCGAAATCCTCTCACTTCCTCCTTAGACAGTCAACCAGGAAAAAAAAATAAGCCATGATACTAGAAATACTTGGAATTTTAAACATAAAAAATGAAGTAACTCTTCTAATTACACTTAACTTTTCTAAGTTTAAGCATATCTATGTGGCTGAAACCACCTCTGGCATTTGGAATCTGTTTTAGAAAGTCACTTAATTTAGAAATAGCATATAACTGCAATTCAGCATAGAAGAAAGATTGTTTAATTTGCTTTCTAACTATTTAACCAGATTCTCTATTTTAGGAAGAATACTTTTCACTTTGGATCCAATAACAACCGCCAGAAGATGATACCTATTATGTATAAATGTCACTCATAACCAGTCTGTGGAAAAAAACAGTGAAAATAAAAATAAATATTGCATTTAGCCTCACTTAGAATATATTTTATGCTTGTTCCTTAGTGTCTGGAGTTTGTTGGCAATATTTGGCTTGTAGATACATTTGACCCATTCTGCTTATGTTGTTCTGTAGTTTTCCCTGTGTATATTTCTGTGTCTCTTTCTAACTTTTCTTAAAGATATCAGTTATTCTAGATTGAGAGACAGACCATCTCCCTGAATAGCTGATGTTACTTTTGTACACTCTTATTTTTAAGGATATTCCAAGTTTCAGAAAGATTATTGAGATTATTGAGTTCAATACAGTGTCTTCAGACAAACTTCTCACATTCTCATTTGTAAACTTGAAGCTTTTGTGTTGAAACCCAAACCTCCAATTTGATGGTATTAGGCATGGACCATTGGGGGAGTAAATAGGATTAGACAAAAATCATTAAGGGTGGGGTTCTGATAATGGTATTAGGGCCTTATTAACCACTTGCTTACAATGAAAGAAGTAAGGTATATTCTCCTCAGTCAGAATCTGAAGAGCGTCATGTATGTGTTCATAGAACTGGTCTATCAGCCACGAGGTGAACTTCACCAGAACCCAGCTCACAGCCAGATGGCGAGTCCTTCAACTCCCCAAATCTGACAAAATAAATTTCTGTTGTTTAATCCACTACATTTTTGACAATTTTTTATGACAGATCAAGCTTTCAATAAGACATATACTACCTACATTCTTTGTATTAGAAACTAATCTGACCTATCTTGAGGGTTGTTGAGGATCATATATTAAGATATTGAAATATATGCCAGTATGTTGAGGGATTAATGTTACTAGCTCTATAGTGTTTTCTAGGCATCTAAAGATAATACTAATAAAGATAATGAAAAAAAAATAAAACAATAATAAAGATTTTAAAGGAGAGAAGCATTTGAAGATGTTTAAATTTCATGTGTGTAAACTTTAGCTCTTGCGTATGTTACAAAGACAGCCTGAATTGTCCCAAAGAGTAGCAATAAATATTAAAGGCATGGAACATTGCAATGTGTCTGTCACATGGAAGGTGCTTCACTGATGCTAATCTTCTCTCTCTCTCTCTCTCTCTCTCTCTCTCTCTCTCTCTCTTTCTCCCTCCTTTTAGTTATTAATAATATTAATATAAATTTTAGTATCTTTTTTTGCTCCATATCTAGTTGCTTTTTGAGATGCACTTATTTCTACTTATGTATGCATGTGTATGTCTGCTGTGTGAGGGGGTGGGGGTGGCTTGTGGCCACGGATCCACAGAGACCAGGAGGCCAGAAGAGTGTATTGGATACATCAGAGGTAGAGTTATGGATAGTTATAAGTCACTTAGTGCCGGTGGTGTGATTCAAACTCAGGTCCTCTAGAGTAGCAGGAAGTTCACGTAAGTGCTGAAACATTGCCCCAGCCTCCTCTAGTTATTTTTTTTTCTATTTTGCTTCCATGTACACATTAACATAGAACACTGTTATTTTCTCAGCTCTGGCAGATCAGAGTACACTGTTCTAATGGATTGACCGTCATCGCATTATCTATAGATTTAAGAGCAGTGAATTTATTCTTGCATTAAAAATATACTAGTTTTACTCCAAGAAACTGTTTACATATCACTTATTAAAATTATTTTCTCCAGAATACAACAAATCCCTTTATTACTTCAGCATATCATATAGCTTGCAGAAATCCATGCATTTTATCACATCTTTCTTCTACATGAAATGGTTGCACTTGGTAAATATTTTTGTTTTATTTCTTTCTTATTTGAGACACATTCTCCCTGTAACTGAATGGCCTGAAACTCATTATGTAAACCAGGGTGGCCTGGAGTTCAGAGAGATCTCCCTGACTCTGCCTCCTGAGTTCTGGAACTAAAGGCATGGATGAATTCCTTGGTGAATTTTTTAAATTTGATTTTTGTGAACTTTACAGAATATATTTTGGGCATCCTTAGACTCTGTCTCTGATCTGCATCCTTTTGTAATCTCTCCCCAGCAGATTTTGTGCACTCTATCATACATACAAAGCCCTAGGAGGCAAGTTTGTTTCCACAAATGTCCTTTAGTATTCATTCATCCACTGGAGCCTGGTTGATCTATCAGGCAAGCATCTCACCCTTGAAAACCCACTCTCCCACTCCCAGTGGCTGCTGGTTGATGTAGTGTCTCAGCTACAGCTGGGTTTCTTACCTACTTCTCCCCACTTCTGTGTGGTGTTTTTGTCTGGCTTGGTCTCACATGGGTGTATGATGTTACCAGTGCTTAAGTTCCTAAGAGTAACTTCACAGCTGTCTGAAAAACTGTTTCCTCTTGGTCATCAGCAACCTCTGACTCTTAACAATCTTTCTGTTCCCTCTTTTGCAATATTCTCTGTCCTAGTTTGCCTTGTATTTCTGGGACAAAACGCTCTGAACAATACCAACTTGGGGAAGAAAGGGTTTATTTTGCTTACATTTCCCAGGTCACAGTTCATCACCAAGGGAGCCCAAGGTAGGAACTCTGGGCAGGAAACCGGAGGCAGGAGCTGAAGCACAGGCCATGGAGGAATGCCGCTCACTGGCTTGCTCCCTTGGCCTATGCTCCACCTGCTTTCTTATACAATATACAACAACCTGCCCAGGAGTGCACTGCCCACAGTGGACTGGGCATTCCCATGCCACTGAGCAGTCAGGAAAATACAACACAGAAATGGTCACAGGCTAGTCCAATGGAGGCGATTCCCAAATTGAGGCTCCCTCAACCCAGGTATATCAGGTTAACAATTAAAGCTATTCAGCACAGCCCCTGAGTTCTGATTGGGAGAGGTTTGATGTAAGTGTCCTGTTAAAGGGTAAACACTCTTCCCTCTCATTCTCTGCATTTTGGCTTTCTGGGTAAAAATTTTTAACATAAATTATTTAGGGTAGAACATTGTGAAAGTAACTGCTTTTCTTTTCTGGAATCTTTAGGAAACTCAAAAAATTAAAGAAGTGTATGATATTGTTATGTGACCTGAGTGGGGAAAATATAATTCTTGGATTTGTTTTATTTTTGTTTTGTTTTTGAAATAAGGTTTCAAGTTGTTCAGGCTGGCACAGCTTTGAACTTCTAATGCAGCAAATGATGACTTTGAGCTTTTTACACTCCTGCTCCTACTTCTCAAGTTCTGGCATTGAGACCCACCATGCCTGGCTTTATGTGGTGCTGAAGATCCCATCCAGTCCTTCCTGTGTGGTGTACAAGCACCTTGTCAACTGAGCTACAGTACTTGGTCCTCCTGTCAATCTTAATATGGAATTTAAGAAAGGATTTGTGGAGACCATATTTTATTTTTATTCCTATGAAAGAGGAATTGCTAGAAAGAGAAGCAAAAAAGGACAATGATCTTAGAAAAAGGTTTAGTGTATTTAAGGTTTGGTAAGAAAAAGGCGGATGGGCTGGAGAGATGGCCTAGCGATTAAGCACGCCGACTGCTCTTACAGAGGACCCGGGTTCGGTCCCCAGCACCCACATGGCGGCCGAGAACCTTCTGAAACTCCAATTCCAGGAGAACTCCAGTTCCAGGGGAATCTGACACCCTCTTCTGACCTCCGCGGCACTGCACGACACGGGTGCACAAACTTGCATGCAGACAGTACATTCATACACATACATAAATAAAAAAAAGTTAAAAAAAAAAAAAAAAGAAAAAGGCGGTTTGACTTTTCCACAAAATTGAAATTGATTCTGATTGGAGCATAGGGTTTGCGAAGAAAACGTGAAGTCATAAGCGATGAGGCTGCAAAGCAAATGAGCAACAGTTCATACAAAGCACTGTGAGCCAAATTAAGGACTGTGCCTTCCTGATCCATGGGAAGCTATTTTTTTATATTGGCTTATTAGTATATGGCATAGACAGGGTCCTTCTATGTGAAACACGATTTCATATTCTTTTTTAAAGCCCCTGCTAGATCTGACTTCTATATTACTCAATAATGACTCACTGAATGGTGTAGTGGTGTGGATGAATGGTGGAGGTATTCCAAAATGACACAATCAAATCAATTTCCTTTTAATCAGTCATTTGGTGATTGTTCTCCAAAGCTTAGGTGGGAAAACTCAAAGATAGTATGTCCTCTCTACCACAAGTAAGACTGATGTCTTTAAAATGTGGCTACTGTTTTATCTGCATGTATTTGCTGAAAATATTTGTCTGTCTCCTCATTAAAGAAGGCTACTGAGAATTTACAAACTTCAAGCACTACCAATAAAGAATTTGAGTGATCTCTGCTTACATTTTAAATAAAATTCCAATTTGACAAATACACACACATTATCTGATGTGTAGGAGAGGAAATCCATAAATCCCCATGATCTGGAGGAAAATGAATCAACAGAAAAAATGGTATTTGTGTAAATAGGCTAATTTCTAAATAAGGCACCCATAATATTTTTAATAGAAAGATGAACCTAAACAAAAATAGAGATAAAAGATAAAATGTAATTTCACTCTATTCAGAGAAAATTGAAAAAAGATAAACCAAATTAAAAAAAAAAGATATGATTGAGAGTTTGTGTTAGAATTAATAAAAGGAAAACACCAATATCCAAAGTTGTATATGCCATCATAAACTTCTTTATATCTGTGATACTTAGATTTTATTTGCTTTCCATGCCTGCATTCTTCCTGAGATATTTTTCCTGAGTTCAGTTATATTGGAAAGTAAGATTATATTGCTATTGAGTTCATTTTCCTAGTATATAATACCAAACTGGGTTGCAATATCTGACAGATTTATGACTATTTGCTGAGACATATTTTATAAAATGGCAGAATAGAAGACATTTTTTCAATCTGCTCTCTGTAGCAAACCTTCCTAGAAAAAAATAGTTTTTAAGGAGGAATATATTACAATTTTTCCCAACGTCTTTTTTATCTGTGGCAAAGACTATTTTTGAATAATACATTGTAAAATAACGTATTTCAGATGAAACACGCAATTCATTGCTTATACTATGGAGAAAGACGTCTTCCTGTCTCTACTAAATGTGTGAGTTCATGAGTATATAAAAATAGAATGCACTTGGCAATGAAAATTACAGGCTGATGGATGACACCACGTTGTCAAACAATTGATAGCCAGTGAGGAATTATAGTGACCTTGTCATAGAGCAGAGATAATTCAGCAGCCCCTGAGATATGTTAAGCAGACTGGCTTCTCTCTTATATGGTGCCTAGGTCACATTGTAAGGGGGACTTAAGTCCTTAATTCCTTTCAGAAACACTTCTAGAATTGAAAGCAAATAGAGAATGAAATATGTCCATTCAGCCACTATGGCTGTATGTAGTCAACATAAGACCATGATCACAATGATGAACGATTAAAATTGGAAGTTTAAAATTTTGTCCTCCTATTAACAAAACATTAGTAATGAGGAATGAGGCATAATGGATTTTATTAGTTAGCTTGAGTTCCAATTGAAAGTTTGTGGCTTATCATCTGAAGGAGTCTTCCATTTCCTCAATGATAGTAGAATAAAGGTTCATATCTCACAGATTGGTTGCATGGACTAGATAATAGTATGCAGTCTGAACAGATAACAAAGTTCATAGCACTGAAGAATATCCAGGAGGTAGATAGAACAGGATTCTAGTGCAAAAGCCACAGGGACAACTAGAGATAGTATTATCTAGAATCATTGAATGGCACATCGTTTTATTATTAACACCCTTAATTTTTCATGTAAAAGAAGTATCTGCATTTTTAAGCCTAAAATATACTTTACTTGGTTCTTATATAGAATAACACACTGTCTGTACCAAAATTTGTTTCCAGTTAATTTTTCACAGGTCTTTGAAGACATCATTCCATTATTTTTCTAACTTCTTGCTTTTGGAAAGACAGGTAGTTACTATTTCATCAATTATTCCTTTTTTCTTTGCTACTTTTTTCCTCATATTGAATGCTTTCAAATGTCATAATGTATATTTTTCCTATAGTCAGACCCTCCTATGTATCCCCTTAAGATTCCTGTATCTAATTTCATACACTCATATACATATATATACACTCATATATATATAATTTCATACACTCATATACATATATGTATATGAGTCTATGAAATTATATATAAATATATATTTATATATGAAATTATATATATATAATTATATATTTTTTATAGATTTAAATTTATTAAATAAATTTTTATATTTATATATAGATTTTAGATATATTAGTTATATAAATAATTTAGATTATATATCTATATATATTTTATAATCTATATATTATATATATTATATATTATTAATAATATATATATTATTTTCATTATCTTTATATAATATAATAGATCTAATATATCTATATTGCATATATGCCTTTACACATTATTATCATAATCAATTCATAGTCTGCATCTGATTTCATAAGCATATGAATTTCATAACTATATTTCAATATGTAGTCTGGTTTGTGCTCTCACGGACTTTATATGTCACCAGTGCAGCGAGCTCATTGAACCACTCCCAGCTGTCTGGAAAACTCTGTTTCCTGTTGTCATCCAAAATCTCTGGCTCTACAGTCTTTTCTCGCCACTTTTTCGTTTCAATGATCCCTGGGTCTTTGGAAGGAAGTTCAAGATAGGTGTTCTATTCATGAATACTGACACTGACACTGCAGTCCCTTATTTACTGCAAATTGGCAAATCATGGGTTTCTTTGCTACTTACCATCTGCACACAAGGAAGCTCTTTGGTGAGAGTTAAGAGATCATTAATCCACAGTAATTGCATACTGGGGGCCCCATAGAACCTCAACCAATATTGGTCATTGCCCCTGCTTTTGTTACCCACCAGAACTTGACAAGTAAGACATTATTGCTGACGACTCAACATACGAGAGCAGTAGAACAAAGAGATATAAAGGTAGAGTTCACATGCATAGGATCTTCCAGCTCGATTCATGTGACTAGAAGAAAAAAGAATTCCTTACCGCTGCTCTGAATCTTGCATTCTTCAACAAATATGGGGATGGCAAGATATGACTTGTGGTACAGTAGAGGCATGAATATTATGTGAGTAATCAATCATATTCTATTTGGACTTAAGGTCCACTTCATGTGACAAGCTCATATCAGACCATGATATCAGACCTAGAAACATGAGGCTAGACAGGACACAGGTCATAGGGTATGCCTGAGTGCTATTATTAGCTAAATAGATATAATATTAAAGTGACTCCTACTGATTATGTCTATTTTTAATTTTTATTTTATTTTATTTATTTATGTGTATGAATGTATTCTGTGCATGTAGGTTTGTGCACCTGTGTCAGTGCAATGCCGCAGAGGTCAGAAAAGGGCGTCGGATTCCCGGAACTGGAGCTCCTGGAATTGGAGTTACAGACAGTTCTCAGCTGCCATGTAGGTGCTGGGGATCGAATCCGGGTCCTCTGCAAAAGCAGTTGGCCCTCTTAACCACTAGGCCATTCTCCAGCCACGATTATGTCTATTTTTATGATATGCATCAAAGATTCATGTTCCATAAAATGCTGAATTTGTAGATAAATTTCATGTACATTTCATTCTACTATCCAGGAGTCAAGCAATTCAGTGGTAGGAAGAAAGAGATGAGAGTATTCAGCTTCTAGGTGATAATAGAAATCATTCTGAGATCTGAAATAGTGTGAGATCAGGACCAAGGTGGGATCTTTGTAAAGGAATCTAAAGGAGTCTGACAGTAGTCATTCTTATGTCAAATTAACAGTACTATTAATGAATCCAATCTCAAAGTTGTAGATGCCAGCTCCTGAATGTAAAATCTCAGCACTGGAAAGGATGGGGAGAATGATCAAAGTCCAAGGGAATCCTCAGTGAGTAGTATACCAAACCAAAATGCTGGGAAGCAAACGCCTAATGAAGAAGTATGTTGAAGGAGATTGGAGAGAACTCACGGTAACAAAACATGGCTGCTCTCCAGAGGACCCATGGTTAGGTTTTGCACACCCATGGTATGACTAACAACTGTCTATAACTCCAGTTCCAGGGAATAGACACCCTACTTTGACCTTCGTAGGGCACTGCATGACATGTAATGCACTATATACATGCAGGGAAATATAAAGAAAAATAATTTTTAAATGAATTATTTTAAGCATTACAGAGTGGCAGGAAATCAATAAGAAATTTTTTCACCTTGAAAGTCTATGATTTGTACCTGTTAATCAGCTATTCCAGAGATGCAATGAGGGAAAAAATTGAGCATTCAAGGGATGTTGGGATACAAACAGAAGCTTCACATTTTCAAAAAAATGTGTCTTTAAGAGTTACCATCAACATGGACTATAGTTTGGAAAAAAAGTAGATCACACCAACCCTGAATGGAAGGTAAAAAATAATTTGGAGCTCATTCAACTTTGCTGAACCCAATTTTTCTGTNGATATTTTAAAGACTTACTGTGCAGGATACTTTGAAATCTCATATGAATGTTGAAATGGCAGAAATAGCTGGTAGCTTTCATTTCCATATGTATGAATTTTAATGGAAGCCTTTCTAAGCTTCCAGCCTTTTCCTACCTGTCGCAGGGTGAAAAGCAACTTGTTTAGCTTTATATATATATAAATATATATAAATATATATTTATATATAATTTCATATATATGTATCATATGTACACATATATGTATATATAATTTCATATTGCATATGAATTTCATATACATATAATTTCAATATATGTAGTCTGGTTTGTGCTCTCACGGACTTTATATGTCACCAGTGCAGCGAGCTCATATGAACCACTCCCAGCTGTCTGGAAAACTCTGTTTCCTTGTTGTCATCCACAATCTCTGGCTCTTACAGTCTTTCTCCACTTTTTCTTCAATGATCCCTGGGTCTTTGGAAGGAAGTTCAAGATAGGTGTTCTATTCATGAATACTGACACTGACACTGCAGTCCCTTATTTACTGCAAATTGGCAAATCATGGGTTTCTTTGCTACTTACCATCTGCTACACAAGGAAGCTTCTTTGGTGAGAGTTAAGAGATCATTAATCCACAGTAATTGCATACTGGGGGCCCCATAGAACCTCAACCAATATTGGTCATTGCCCCTGCTATTGTTACCCACCAGAACTTGACAAGTAAGACATTATTGCTGACGACTCAACATACGAGAGCAGTAGAACAAAGAGATATAAAGGTAGAGTTCACATGCATAGGATCTTCCAGCTCGATGCATGTGACTAGAAGAAAAAAAATTCCTTACCCAGCTCTGAATCTTGCATTCTTCAACAAAAATGGGGATGGCAAGATATGACTTGTGGTACAGTAGAGGCATGAATATTATGTGAGTAATCAATCATATTCTATTTGGACTTAAGGTCCACTTCATGTGACAGAGCTCATATCAGACATTGATATCAGACCTAGAAACATGAGGCTAGACAGGTCACAGGTCATAGGGTAGTGCCTGATGCTATTATTATGCTAAATAGATATAATATTAAAGTGACTCCTACTGATTATGTCTATTTTTTAATTTTTTATTTTATTTTATTTATTTATGTGTATGAATGTATTCTGTGCATGTAGGTTTGTGCACCTGTGTCGTGCAATGCCGCAGAGGTCAGAAGAGGGCGTCGGATTCCCCTGGAACTGGAGTTCTCCTGGAATTGGAGTTACAGACAGTTCTCAGCTGCCATGTAGGTGCTGGGGATCGAATCCGGGTCCTCTGCAAAAGCAGTTGGCCCTCTTAACCACTAGGCCATCTCTCCAGCCTCGATTATGTCTATTTTTATGATATGCATCAAAGATTCATGTTCCATAAAATGCTGAATTTGTAGATAAATTTCATGTACATTTCATTCTACTATCCAGGAGTCAAGCAATTCAGTGGTAGGAAGAAAGAGATGAGAGTATTCAGCTTCTAGGTGATAATAGAAATCATTCTGAGATCTGAAATAGTGTGAGATCAGGACCAAGGTGGGATCTTTGTAAAGGAATCTAAAGGAGTCTGACAGTAGTCATTCTTATGTCAAATTAACAGTACTATTAATGAATCCAATCTCAAAGTTGTAGATGCCAGCTCCTGAATGTAAAATCTCAGCACTGGAAAGGTGGAGGGAAAATGATCAAGGTCAAGGGAATCCTCAGTGACGTAGTATAACAAACCAAAATGCTGGTGAAGCAAACCACTAATGAAGAAGTATGTTGAGGAGATGGAGAGATGACTCACTGGTAACAAACACTGGCTGCTCTGCCAGAGGACCCAGGTTAGGTTTGCAGCACCCATGTGATGACTAACAACTGTCTATAACTCCAGTTCCAGGGAATATGACACCCACTTTGACCTTCGTGGGCACTGCATGACATGTATGCACTTATATACATGCAGGGAATATAAAATAAAAATAATTTTTAAAAATAATTATTTTAAGCATTTACAAGAGTGGCAGGAATCATAAGAAAAATCTTTTCACCTTGAAAGTCTATGATTTGTACCTGTTAATCAGCTATTCCAGAGATGCAATGAGGGAAAAAATTGAGCATTCAAGGGATGTTGGGATACAAACAGAAGCTTCACATTTTCAAAAAAATGTGTCTTTAAGAGTTACCATCAACATGGACTATAGTTTGGAAAAAAAGTAGATCACACCAACCCTGAATGGAAGGTAAAAAATAATTTGGAGCTCATTCAACTTTGCTGAACCCAATTTTTCTGTATATATGTCTGCCATGAGTTGTGAAACAGTGCAAAGAAAAATACACGAGTCATAATATTTCATTCTACTTAAGTAAAGTCATGGATTAAACAAATAAAATGTAATAAGAATTCTGCTAGACATGGAAAAGTCAGAGGTAATAAGATACTTTAAAAGTATAGATGGATGGTCTGCTGGATATGGTGGCAGATAGTGAGATCAAGGTCATCCTGGACTAGATAGTCCATTCCAGGCCAAGAAGCCTCTGTCTCAAAAATAAATAGAGAAATATGACTATGGAACTATAAGATAAAAAATCCTACAAGAGAAAGTTGGAAAAACTGAGATTATCCAAAGCAGCATGGCTGTGTATGTGTGTATGTGTGTGTGTGTGTGTGTGTGTGTGTGTGTGTGTGTGTGTATGGGGAGGGCACCACATACCAGCATGCACTTGTGGTCAGAAGACAACCTCAGGTTTCTGTTCTCAGCTTCCATCTTATTTTTTGCTGTTATTATTGTTTTGAGAGTATAGGTACAGCTGGCCTGAAGCATGCTGTGTATACCAGGTTGGTCTCAGTCTCACAGGAATCCACCTATCTGCCTGACTCTGCCTCCAGTGTGGGACTAAAGGCATGCACTCCCATATCCATCTTTTTCTACCAGGTTTGACAGAGTCTCCTTATTTTTTTCCTGCTGTACACCAGTGTAGGTGGCCCAAGAGTTTCTAGGGATTCTCCAGTCTCTGACTCCCATCTGAACAAAGGAGCATTGGAATCACAGATGTGTACGGTCTCATTTCTTTTTTTTTTTAATTTTTTAATTTAATTTTATTTATTTCTGTATGTGTATGAATGTACTGTCTGCATGCAGATTTGTGCACCCGTGTCGTGCAATGCCGCGGAGGTCAGAAGAGGGTCTCGGATTCCCTTGGAAATGGAGTTCTCCTGGAATTGGAGTTTCAGATGGTTTTCGGCCGCCATGTGGGTGCTGGGGATCGAACCCGGGTCCTCTGTAAGAGCGGTCGGCGCTCTTAACCGCTAGGCCATCTCTCCAGCCCCCAGCGGTCTCATTTCTAATGCCTTACTTACATTTCTCAGCCCTGCCATTAAAATAAATTTTTCTGAAGAATGTCTCACAGTTTAACTGATTATATTTGAGAACTATTAAGTTTTCTATCATTTAGAATATGGTGTGTCAAGGCTGGAGAGATGGCTCAGCGGTTAAGAGTGCCGACTGCTCTTGCAGAGGACTCAGGTTTGATTCCCAGCACCCATATGGTGGCTCAGAACCATCTTTAACTCCAGTTCCAGGGGAATCTGATGCCCTCTTCTGACCTCTGGAGCATTGCACGACACAGGTGCACCAACCTACATGCAGGTAGTAGACTCATACACATAAAAAAATAATAAATAAATTTAAAAAAATTAAAAAAAGAATATGGTGTGTAAAATGTATGCTTTCTATATAATTAAACAGAGATCAACAAATAACACTGGCAGTATCACTGTCATTGAGCACACTGAAGACAAATAGCATTTCACTAATGTTTGCTGGTAAAAATAAGTCCAGTTGACATCTCAGAAACACAAAGAGTATAGTTCACATGATTTGTTCATTTTTTTCTAACTAGTTTTTAAAATTTCTTTCATGGATAAACTGTTACTTTAAAATATCTCCCTCAGGTACAATTTTTAAAATTATTTTTATTTTGTGTATGAATGTATTTCCTGTGTATATATAACTGTGCTTGTGTCATGCAATGAATGACATTGAAGATCAGAAGGTGGGGCATCAGATCCCTTGGAACTGGAGTTACAGATGGCTATTTGCCACCATGTGGGTGCTGAGAACTGAACCTGGATCCTCTGCAGCCTCTTTGTTTGTTTGTTTGTTTGTTTGTTTGTTTGTTTTTAAAACATAGTCTCCTGGGGCTGGAGAGATGGCCTAGCGGTTAAGAGCGCCGACCGCTCTTACAGAGGACCCGGGTTCGATCCCCAGCACCCACATGGCGGCCGAGAGCCGTCTGAAGCTCCAATTCCAGGAGAACTCCAGCTCCAGGGGAATCCGAGACCCTCTTCTGACCTCCGCGGCATTGCACGACACGGGTGCACAGACCTGCATGCAGACAATACATTCATACACATACAGAAATAAAAAAAAAATTAAAAAAAAAATGGTATTCGGGGTTGGGGATTTAGCACAGTGGCAGAGTGCTTGCCTAGCAAGTGCAAGGCTCTGGGCTCAGTCCTCAGCTCCAGGGTTGGGGGTGGGGGGACAAAATAAAAAAGACCTCCCCAAAAAAGGTTAAGATGATAAATTGTGTGTTGCATATATTTTACCGTAATTATTTTTTAAAATATAAAAGGAAAACCAGGGGCAGAACTATGAAGAGGCCTACATTTACAGAATAAAGAACTCAGCAAAGACCACCAAGAAAGTAGGACGCAAATGGAGGAAGACAGGAAGCAATTCAGGAGTCAGAGAAGGGGGGGCAATGAAAGACTGGGTGAGCTCCACGCCTTCCACCTTGACTACACACTCCCTGAAATGGTGGGTCAAAAACCCTTTCCTTTTTTTTTTTTTTTTTTTTTTTTTTGCCTTCTTGAGACAAGTTTCCCTGTAGCCCCAGCTGGCCTGGAACTTGCTATGTAGACCAGCTGGCTGAAACTCACAGAGCTCCTCCTGCCTCTGCCTCCCCAGTGCTGGTATCAAAAGTGTGCACCACCACGCCCGGTAACCTTTCCTTTCCTAAATTGTCTTTATCAGCTATTCTGTCAAAGCAACAAGAGAAGTGACTAATGCAGCAGATTATCAACAGTGCCCACATCCCTCTTCTTGACTGTCAGCGTCCTGGTGGTTATAGGACATTAAAGTGCACAGAGTCCAAGAAGTCGTCCATGTGAGCCTAAATCGTACTTCCCCTCTCGATCANAATCAACACCAAGGAGCACAGTACCCCTTTTCAGTTCCCACCTGTCCACACTAGACACCTGCCCGCCTCTAAGTGCAACACTCCTGTTGACAGCACACCTGCCCGCCTGTATGTCATGGCCCCCTTCCATACTGCCAGGCCCGCTCAGCTTCCCACGACACATCTTCTCACCGCACACACCACCCGTTTTAAGCAGCTTCCTCGCCAGGCAGTGTACCAATAAGGACACCAGGGTTCACGGCCTAAAATAGCCTCTTTTTGCATTAAAACAAAACTACATATAGTATAATAATTGTAATAAACAGCATTTGTTCAGCATATAGAATTCCAGGGCTTTTGCTCTGTATGTGGAATGTTTCCTTAGGACTGGACTCCTCCAATTTAGAGAGAAGGTGGAGACTAAGAATGAAAAGATGAATTTATCATCTGACTTTTTACTTACTAAATAAGTGTTGGATTTTTCTCCAAGGACATATACCTTTCTTTACCTTGTAAAGCTCTCACTTGTAAACAAAGGTACTTGATTAATTTAACTATTTTTAAATCTTCCTTCAGCCATGTATTCTCCTATTTCAGTATCCACTAAAATAGTTGCTTCTTACTGAAATAGTTTCCAGATATTTCTCTTTTGTGTGTCAAACATATTTTTTTCGGTTTACACTTTACTCAGAATGATGAAGTATGTATTATCTTTTATTTTTATTTTTATTTTTTTGGTCTTTTTGAGACAGGGTCTCCCTGTAGCCCCAGCTGTCCTGGAACTTGCTCTGTAGACCAGGCTGGCCTTGAACTCACAAAGATCTGCCTGCCTCTGCCTCCCAAGTGCTAGGATTAAAGACGTGCGCCACCACGCCCGGCTTATGTATGTATTATCTTTAAAAAAATTTTTTTTTATTTCGGTATGTGTATCAATGTACTGTCTGCATGCAGGTTTGTGCACCCGTGTCGTGCAATGCCGCTATCTTTTAAAGCAGGGAACTGATCCCTCTGGCCAAAACTGATATCAAGATGGCAATCACAAACACTCAGCTCTGCGCTGGGGTCACAGGACATGTTCACTACTGTGGAGTTGATTTTTTACAGGATTTACTTTTATGTCTCATTATGCACATACATGGATATCCATGTTTGGGTATAAACATATGGGCATGCAGGCACCCGTGGAGTCCAGAAGGGAGTCAAATTCCCTGGAACTAGAGATGGAGTCAGTTGTGAGCTACCTGGTGTGGGTATTGGAAACATAGCTCAGGTTCTCTGCAAGGCGTTTCAACTGCTAAGACATCTCTCAAGTCCCTGGGTTGATTTTTAAAATATGCATCAGGAGATAATGAAAGCAGATAAATAACTACTATCAACCATTGAGTCAGTTATGATGTCTTGAATTATTATATGAGTATTATTCCTTTCTTTTCCTCATACTCATAGTGGATAATTTAGAGAGAGGTCAAGTCTCATAGTATGAGACGCCAACATCAAGTGGGGCTAAACCACATCCCATTAGTAGAATCGCCCAGTACCACCATAAGACTATATTTTCTGCAAATATGCCAGTTAGGGTGTGTGCTCATCAAACAGTAACCCATGAGAATAAATCTTAAGATGTGTCACACACGTGACTGCAATTCTGGGGTCGAGGATGTGTCTACTGGTTAGGTGACCGAGATGCTTCATTCCTACTCACCTGTACATTTCTTTTCCTCTGTTTTTCTGGCGTCCATGCAGTGGATTCGTGATTTCACTAAAGGGTTCCAGGTTTTGCCGGGCGTGGTGGCGCGCGCCTTTAATCCTAGCACTTGGGAGGCAGAGGCAGGCGGATCTTTGTGAGTTCAAGGCCAGCCTGGTCTACAGAGTGAGTTCCAGGCCAGCTGGGGCTACAGGGAGACCCTGTCTCGAAAGGACAAAAAAAAAAAAAAAAAAAGGTTTTCCAGGTTTTTGTATATAGATATGACAACGTGCAAAAGAAGAGAACATGCTTCTCTCAGCCACTTAAACAATATTCACCCAAAGTGAACTTATTACTTACTTGACCATTTCTTCAGTATTTGTGCTCGAAACAGCTTAAAGCCCACTGAAGTTTTCAAATGCAAACAGACATACATAGAAACACATGGAACAGATAGATAAAACATTTTATCTAAATGTTTCTTTTGAGGGATTGGAGAGGTGCTTCAACAGTTAGGAGCACTGCCTGCTCTTATAGAAGACACAGGTTCAGTTCCTAGCAGCCAGATGGCAGGTAACAACTAGCCATAAGTCCAGTTCTAAGGTATCAGAAGCCCTCCTCTGGCAGTGCACAACATAGCTGCCCTTGCATATATAAAATAAAACTGTATCTATTTATAAATGTTTCTTTTCATGAAAAAGTTATTTCATTCCAAATGATAAGTGAACAAAAAGAAACCAAACTAATTTACCCATTTGTCAGTTCTTTGGATAGACTTTTGTACTAGAAAAAGCAGCACAACGAAATGGGTCAGTATTCTCAGAATAAATAAGAGCACAATTCTTCAACCAGCTAGACATTTGAAAATGAGCTGCATAACTTTAGTGAATTGGATTAACACCTTTATTTTTTTATTTTATGAGAGTTTTGACGTAATATTTCTAAGTGCAACATATATAGGCAATGACCACAGGGTCCAAAGAGGGTGAAACTGGACTAACTCCTGAAACTGGAGTTAGCTGACATGCAGCTGCTGGGAACTGATCCTGTTTCTTAAGCAAGTGCAGGTGTGACGTTTCCTCTTAACCTCTGAGTCATTTCTCCAGCCCCTTTAATACCTTTTATTTTTTTAAAAAAGTATTATGTTTATTTAAATTGCATGTGTGTGTGTGTGTGTGTGTGTGTGTGTGTGTGTGTGTTTTCCTGAGTGAATTTACATGCAGCACATTCATGCTGGAGCCAGAAGAGACTTGGAAATGGAGTTACAGTTGATTGTGGGCCGCAATTTGGCTTTTGGAAACCAAGCATGGGTACTCTACAAGAGTAATAATCTTGCTTACAGCTAACCCATGTCTCTAGATCCTAAATTAACATATTTAACTCTCTGTTCCCCCCTCCCAGTTCTAAATTGCATGCTCTCCTATTTTCTTCAACTTCAAAGTAGGTTTCTATGAATATTGACTCTAACAATCAAAGCTGCTTAGTGAATGTACATTATTGTCAGGGAGCTGAAATAGAGTACAGAGAATGTAGACTCTATTGCACTGAAATTAGTTCCAGTCTCCAATACATGTTGATCACCTTGGCTTGAAAGAGTCCTAATCTCTCTATATCACCTTGCAACACACATACACACACATGCGCATGTGCGCGCGCGCACGCGTACACACACACACAGATACACACAGAGAATTGTTAAAAATTCAAACACATACAAATTATTTGCCAGAACACAATAAGATACATAACAGAAAGTTAAAAACAAACCAAAGACAAAATCAACAGCTTTATTATGAGAATACAGTAAGATATACACACACACCAATATTTAGTACATTGCTTCTCCCAGTGCAATCTGCAGACATTTTTCTTATTAACAATACCCTGACAAGCAATTTTCATCATCAAAGTTTACTGTCCAGTAGCAGAAATAGAGAGAAATAACAAATAAAATATATTACAACAATAGAAAAGGTATTAAACAGTGCAATTTTGTAGGTCCATGAGAAGTAACATTGTCTCCTTGAGGGGTCAAACCTTAACAGAATAGAAAGTAAGAGTGTAAAGAGGTACACAAGGTCCCCTTCCAGAGGAAGCGGCATGCAGGAAGCCACAGGGAAATGGGAAACAACACGATTAAGTTAGACAACTCAGCACAGATGAGAACACCGGCTTTCCTAGCAAGTCTGCACCTTCTCATCCAAAGCAAAGATGTTCTGCTGCAGACTCAGCTGAGGGAAAAGTGACAGAGAAAACAGATTTCCTCCTTATAATGTGTCAGGGAACTTGGAGTAGATTAAATCCTTGTAGGGAGGCAATACAGAGGCTCAGCAGCTATTTTGACAGAGCTGAAAAAGAGCCAGGAGCCCATTACTTTAATACTAAGGGAAACTAGACTGATTGGCATCAAAGCCATTCAGGAAAGGTGGGTAGATTGATGGCATGGTCCCAGGTGACATCTTAGAGTAACAGCAGGCTTTCAGTACTGGGCTGACTTCCAACTCACACCTAACTTATCTTCACATGCTACAAATCCTGCAGCTCTTACCTATAGTGTATACATTGAAGAGAAATAGACATACAATAGAGAATCGGTCTGTATGTGCTTACTAACTTATTTTGTAAATAATGATGAAAGATTTTTACTTTATACCATAATTGAGGGAAAAGAATACTATATGTTTAATGTAATGCCATCTCTTTTAGGAAAATTTATATGCAGAATCAGAATTTCCTGGCTTCTGTTCCACTTTTTTTTTCTAAAAATCTTGGGAATAATGGAATAGATACGGATCCAGGAAATATGCAGTAAAAAGACAAGAATCTAGAGCAAAGAAAGTGATGTGCAGAGATGAGTAATGTTGAAGATGGACAAATCCAAGGACTCTTATGGATGGAGAGCTTGGAGTCTGAACCTGTACTCAGAAATCACAAAATGCACCACAAACAGCCCAAGGCACCAATAGTAAAAAGCAAAGTCCCCGTCTGAAATGGACCCTGGCCCAAAGCATGCCAGGAGAGCGGAAGTCACCTCAGAATTGTTAAAGCTTTTTTCAGGGTAATAGGGCTTTTTACAGTATGATCTTGAAATAAATAATGATTTACATGGCTTTTCTAATAAGTCTGCATTTTTTGCAACACATACTATTCTCTTCAACATTTTTTCCTGTCCACTCCCGATAAAGATACTCTCTACCCTCTAATGTAAGCCCAGACTGTATCTTGCCCTGAATTATATACAGATCTCAGATGAACCATGTGATTTCTTATTACTGCAATTTTAGGCTTCTTTACCTGTTTTTCTTATGTATTCACCTATGTTTTTATCTGGAACTCTCAGCAGCTAACAAACCTTCCTTCTTTCTTCCCTCCCTTCCTTCCTTCCCTCCTTCCTTCATTCCTTCCTCCCTTCCTTCTTCTGGTGCTTGGGATTGGACCCAGGACCTATGCATGCTAGGTCTGTCACTCTGTCACGGAAGTCCATCCTCAGCTCTGTCAGCATCATTTCTAACCTCTTTCTGATCTCATGTCTGAGATTCCATTCCACTGGGAGAAAATTGGTACCCTGTTTACTGCTTGTTTTCCTTTACTAATTGATTGTCTCATTTATTGATTCAATGGACCATTTGTCAACAAATATTTCCCAGTCACAGTCATAAACTCAAGTGAAGGAATACTTATTATGCATTAAGTTAGTGTCTCATAGTTTTGTATCCTCTGCTTATTCCACACCATATCTACCCTTCTACATCTTACATGAAAGCTCATTCGCATTTGGGGAGATTCCCTGGGGACAACAGTCCTGCATTACTTATTTTTGTACAGGCAGAGCTGTGTGCCTGCCTGTATTATAAAAGTAACATCTTTGTTTTTTTAATACTTAAAATAATTTACTGAGCATTCATACAACTTATACAATGGTTCCCAATCAAACCCAATCTCTCCCACGCTCCCCCCCAAAACTCATGCATCACAATATCCAAGCTAAGCCCTATCCCATCAAACTCTTTCTGTGCAAATAGATCTGCTGGAGTCTAATCAGCATATGTAGAAATCCTAGGTAAGGAACACTCTTCCTCGCCCAACAGTACTCAGTCTCTTGTAGTTCTCAGTCCAAGGTCAGGCCCTACCCATTTCTCTTGCTCCACTTTGAGACCTTGCCCCAGTTGGCATGGGTCCTGTATCTGATGCTGACATTGCCACAATTTCACATGTGAGAGTTTGCAGTCAATTGTAAGTCACTGATTCTCTATGTTCATACACCAGCCCTGGCTCTTATAATCTTTCCACCCCTTCTTCAGCAATGACCCCTGAGCCATGAGTAAGGGAGGTGTCATATCGCGAGACAAATTAAATTTCTTACCGTACACTAACTATGGAATCTTATATAGACACACAAGCATATCATAAGCCACTCATTAAAAAAAGCTACTCTGCAACAGATGGAGGGCACTACAGAATCCCACAAGTGGTCAGAAGTAAAATTTTTAAGATGTGTTGAGAAAACAAGTGCATGCAGAATGGAAATAGACTCAGTTCATTTATAGGGTTTCCTCAAAAAATGCTGCAAAATGAGAGGATGAAAAGATTTCTGCTTTAAACAGCAATGAACTGTTTCACAATTATGGAGGCTAAAACAGAGCTGTGCTTTCATAGAGACTCCAGTGAAGAATCTTCTTCAAGCTTTTCATTTTACTTATGGTGTTTTTTGAAAAGCCGTCATCTTCCTTGACTTACCCTAACTATAATCTGCACCTCCAACTTATTGTATCATCCAAATATCTCAGTCTCATTAGGGATACTGTCTGAATGGAGGAAGTATACATTTCACTCCAGTATAAGCATCCACCTCAATCCACTATGATTTAATTTTGCCCAGTGGCATTTTGGAAAACATCCTCCCAAAACAGGTCATATTCTGGAGTTCTGTAAAGGAAATGATGTTGAGACACACAACCCAATCCATTATATAAGCCATTGTAAAAATTATTCAGTAATACTGTGAAAAGAGACATCTTTATGCTCTGTGTGTTGTACTGGAATCATTTCAGAAGAAAAACATGTGTGACCAGTAATTTCACTTTATTTTTTTTTTTGGTATTAATCCTATATTAAAAATTATCAGGAGCTAATCAAGAAAAATGGATCCTGAAGAAATGTTTTAGAAAATTCAAGGAATAAAATTTATAGATTAACAACTGGATATACTATATAGTTTCCAAGGTTCTAATAAAGTCATTAAATTATTTACTTTTTACATACTTAAATGCACATTCAGAGAGATAGAGAGAGGGAGAGAGAAAGAGATCTTACTGTATCATCTCTGGCTTCCCCATACACAGATTCAGCAAACCATGGATTATTTTTCTTTGGTAACAATCCTGGGGCCGGTGTTAGTGAGAATGTTTTAAATGGCGACTGGAAAGAAAGTCTGGTTCACTATTCTCTTGAAGACACACAAATACGAATTACAATTCTTCTCCCAAAACACTTCAGTGTCCCAAAGGAGACTCTACAACACAGGAATAACAAAAATAATAGGCTAGACTGATTCTATACACTTAATTCAAGCATTTACAAGATAGGTTTAGAAATCAATAAGTATTATACTCTTCTACAAGATGCTGAGGGTTTTCAATAATATTCCACCTCAAAGGAGCTGATGATGAAGCATATGAAGGTACAGTTCAGAGCCATGCTGAGTCCTAAATCGTATCACTTGTTTCTAGTAGAAATAGAGGTCTAAGTTTAACCCAACTGAAGAAGATATTGTCTATTCTGAGGTTTAAAAAAGACAGGCATTGTATATCCCAAATCTAATTGGCTATTGGCTCTCTCCTTGGAGGAATAACCCATGGCTGATGCCACAAGCCTACATGTAATTCATGGATTAACATATCATCCAAACATATGTGTCTATGCCAAAGTAACCTACCATAACTATTAGTGCTGCTTAAATACCTATATATCTAATTGCTTGTGCTTCATTAGTAGGATCGAAAGGTTACTCCTGAACAAACTGTCAGCCCATGAAAGGAAACAGCCAGAATTGACCAGAATCCAAGTCAACAGCTCCAGAGAGAGAGGACAGCTTTACTTCTCATCCACCTGTGCCCCTTTTCTAAGCCTAGGGAACAATCTGCGGAAGAGGGGGCGTGGTAGAATGTAAAGGCTGCGATTGGGGTGAATGGTGAAACTACAGCGATGTAGTCTGAACACTCATTTGATCAACTTGATTGAACAAACAACCTGTCACCCCCCACTGAATGGTGGGACTGTGGGGGTTTGGGCACAACAGTCTGTAGATTGGTTTTGCACGAAGGATGCTTATACTCATGGATTATCACTTATACCTAAAAAATGAAAAAAAAAAAACCTGAAAGATGCAGGACAGTTATGGCAGAATACATGATCTGGGATGGGGTGGGGGTGGGGGGGAAGGGAAAGGGAAATATGCCTGATCTGAATTGGAAAATGATGTACGAAATGCACAAACCATCAATAAAAATTAAATTTAAAAAAAAAAAAGACAGGCATTATGTAAAAACGCTTCATCAGTCAGACCCATATTAATAATTTTTGCCTCGTTTTCTACTGCTTTGATACACACAAAAATGTTTACTTTTGATCTTAGGTAATAAAAATACAGAATATAAAATAAATACTATACTTCCTATAAAAAGTCAACTCTCTTGATTGAGTCTAAAATGTTAGCTAAAGCAATAGTCATTAGCAAATAATACACACACATACACATATATGTACATATTTAAATTTTACCCTCATAAAGTTTGTCAAAATATAAAATATTGTGCTTCTCTCAGATATGTTTTTAAAACATTGAATTAAATTCTTAAGCTATGGGTTAAGAGAGATGGCTCAGTGGTTAAGAGGGCTTCTTACTCTTCCTGCTTTTCTTGAGGAGCTGAATTTTATTTCCAGAACCATGTCTGGTAGCTCACAGGTTCTTGTAATTCCAGCTAGAGGGAATCCAATACTCCCTTCTGGCCTCGGTGGCCAGCAGCACATACTTGGCATATTTTCACACAGACAAACATCCTTAGGAATTTCAGGCCCACTCTACCAGATTTAATTTTATTAAGGCCAAGAACTGTGGTTATATAAGCCATAGATCCTAGGGAAGAAGGTACTAGTTTTATTCTGCTAAATGGACATAACATTAAGAAAACCCTCATGACATTTTTGCTATGCTCGTGCACTAGTGCATATCTCAACCCTCATTGAAAAAGCTTCTTGAGTAGATGGCAATTATCACAGAGAGCCATACATGGTCTATGTGCAGAGGACAAGAAATTGAGGAACGCTGATACTCAGAAGGCTCAGCGATCTTCTCAAAGAGGAGGAAGATATTTCGTAATGGCCAGATACTGTGGATAACTACAGTGAAACACTATTTTCCAGACACAATGAGACAGTTGCACATATGAACTCACAGCTGTTGTGACAGCAATTGCAGGACTACGACAAACTTAAGCCAGACAAAATCATGAAGGGGATAAGTATGCAGGAAGTTTAATACCTAGCTGAAAAGCTATTGGCAACCGATAGTTGGTGGGGGAGGGAGAGTCAAATTACTAAGGGTGTGACTCCTAGTATAGGTCCACTATCGCCCAAGGGAATGACCCCAATAAACACAAATTTGACAACATGAACTTAAAAGTAAAAAGAAGTTATTTCATAGGGAGAAGGGATAAATCTGGCTTGAGTGTGGAGGAGTGGGTACATATGATCAAAATGCATATGAAATTCCCAAAGAATTACTAAAATATTATTTTAAAAATTGGAAATAATTGCTAAGTTATAATGCATAAAGATTTGATGAAACTTGTCAAAATACTTGAAAGCAATAGTTTCCTTAACTGTGACCTCCTGTTCAGAATTTCTTTATAGCCCTACTTTTCTGTTCAGAGAATCACAAAAGTATATGGATATGTGCCAGGCATGGTGGTGCACACCTTTAATCCTAGCACTTGGGAGGCAGAGGCAGGTGGATCTTTGTGAGTTCAAGGCCAGCCTGGTTTACAGAGTGAGCTCCAGGACAGCTGGGGCTACAGGGAGACCCTGTCTCAAAAAAAGAGACAGGGTCTCCCTGTAGCCCCAGCTGTCCTGGAGCTCACTCTGTACCCAGGCTGGCCTTGAACTCACAAAGATCCACCTCCTCTGCCTCCAAGTGCTAGGATTAAAGGTGGCATCCACCACTGGCACATATCCATATACTTTTAAATCACATATTGTGATTCTCTGAACAGAAAAGTAGGGCTATAAAGAAATTCTGAACAGGAGGTCACAGTTAAGGAAACTATTGCTTTCAAGTATTTTGACAAGTTTCATCAAATCTTTATGCATTATAACTTAGCAATTATTTCCAATTTTTAAAAATAATATTTTAGTTAACTTTGGGAATTTCATATGCATTTTGATCATATGTACCCACTCCTCCACACTCAAGCCAGATTTATCCCTTCTCCCTATGAAATAACTTCTTTTTACTTTTAAGTTCATGTTGTCAAATTTGTGTTTATTGGGGTCATTCCCTTGGGCGATAGTGGACCTATACTAGGAGTCACACCCTTAGTAATGACTCTCCCTCCCCCACCAACTATCGGTTGCCAATAGCTTTTCAGCTAGGTATTAAAACTTCCTGCATACTTATCCCCTTCATGATTTTGTCTGGCTTAAGTTAGCGAGTCCTGCAATTGCTGTCACAACAGCTGTGAGTTCATATATGCAACTGTCTCATTGTGTCTGGAAAATAGTGTTTCACTGTAGTATACAAGTATCTGGCCATTACGAAATACTTCCTCCTCTTGAGAAGATCGCTGAGCCTTCTGAGTATCAGCGTTCCTCAATTTCTTGTCCTCTGCACATAGACCATGTATGGCTCTCTGTGATAATTGCCATCTACTCAAGAAGCTTTTTCAATGAGGGTTGAGATATGCACTAGTGCACGAAGCATAGCAAAATGCAGAGTAATGATGTCCAAGCAAAAAAACAAGTACCAACCCGGCTAGGATCTATGGCTTATATAACCACAGTTCTTGGCCTTAATAAAATTAAATCTGGTAGAGTGGGCCTGAAATTCCTAAGGATGTTTGTCTGTGTGAAAATATGCCAAGTATGTGCTGCTGGCCACCGAGGCCAGAAGGGAGTATTGGATTCCCTCTAGCTGGAATTACAAGAACCTGTGAGCTACCAGACATGGTTCTGGAAATAAAATTCAGCTCCTCAAGAAAGCAGGAAGAGAAGAAGCCCTCTTAACCACTTGAGCCATCTCTCTTAACCCATAGCTTAAGAATTTAATTCAATGTTTTAAAAACAATCTGAGAGAAGCACAATATTTTATATTTTGACAAACTTTATGAGGGTAAAATTTAAATATGTACATATATGGTATGTTAAGTGTGTGTATTATTTGCTAATGACTATTGCTTTAGCTAACATTTTAGACTCAATCAAGAGAGTTGACTTTTTATAGGAAGTATAGTATTTATTTTATATTCTTGTAGTTTTATTACCTAAGATCAAAAGTAAACATTTTTGTGTGTATCAAAGCAGTAGAAAACGAGGCAAAAATTATTAATATGGGTCTGACTGATGAAGCGTTTTTACATAATGCCTGTCTTTTTTTTTTTAATGTAAATTGATGGTTTGTGCATTTCGTACATCATTTTCCAATTCAGATCACAGGCAATTTCCCCCTTCCCCCCCACCCCACCCCATCCCAGATCATGTATTCTGCCATAACTGTCCTGCATCTTTCAGTTGTTTTTTTTTTTTCATTTTTAGGTATAAGTGATAATCCATGAGTATAAGCATCCTCTCGTGCAAAACCAATCTACAAGACTGTTGTGCCCAAACCCCCACAGTGCCACCATTCAGTGGGGGGTGACAGGTTTTTTGTTCAATCAAGTTGACAATGAGTGTTCAGACTACATTCGCTGTAGTTTCACCATTCACCCAATCGCAGCCTTTACATTCTACCACGCCCCTCTTCCGCAGATTGTTCCTAGCTTAGAAAAGGGGGCACATGTGTGATGAAAGTAAAGCTGTCCTCTCTCTCTGGAAGCGTGTTGACTTGTGATTCTTGGTCAATTCTGGCTGTGTTTCCTTCATGGGCTGACAGTTTGTTCAGGAGTAACCTTTCGATCCTACTAATGAAGCACAAGCAATTAGAATATAGGTATTTAACACAAATGTAATGTGTAGGTTGAGAATTTGGCATAGACACATATGTTTGGATGATATGTTAATCCATGAATTACATGTAGGCTTGTGGCATCAGCCATGGGTTTATTCCTCCAAGGAGAGAGCCAATAGCCAATTAGATTTGGGATATACAATGCCTGTCTTTTTTAAACCTCAGAATAGACATATCTTCTTCAGTTGGGTTAAACTTAGACCTCTATTTCTACTAGAAACAAGTGATACGATTTAGGACTCAGCATGGCTCTGAACTGTACCTTCATATGCTTCATCATCAGCTCCTTTGAGGTGGAATATTATTGAAAACCCTCAGCATCTTGTAGAAGAGTATAATACTTATTGATTTCTAAACCTATCTTGTAAATGCTTGAATTAAGTGTATAGAATCAGTCTAGCCTATTATTTTTGTTATCCTGTGTTGTAGAGTCTCCTTTAGGGACACTGAAGTGTTTTGGAAGAATTGATTCGTATATATCGTAATTTGTCAGTAGTCATTAGAGTAATATGAACTCAGACTCTTTAGTTCGCAACATTAACATTCCTACTAACACCCTGCTCCTAGGATTGTTACCTCATAGTAAAATAATCCATGGTTTGCTAATCTGGTTGTATGGGGAAGCCAAGAGTAGATACAGTAAGATCTCTCTCTCTCTCCCTGCTCTATCTCTCTCACTNAAAAAAAAAAAAAAAAAAAAAAAAAAAAGAAAAGACTCATGCAAAAAAAGTATATGTATATTGTTTGGGAATAATGAGAAAACTTTGCTCCTACCAGCTGGCCTGAAAGAAAAAAAAATATATATATAATATAAAATATCAGATACAAAAGTACATTTTTCAGTTCATAAAATCCTCTCTAATGAGACAGATGAAAATATGAATTGCTTCTAATGAGCTCAGAATTACATATACTTCCCTTGGTTTAATTTCCTAAGTGTTCATAGATATTTTTTTGTTGTGCTTATTATAAAATAAGAAGTGGCCACTAGGCTGTGATAAACCAATTTGTGAGATTAAAGTGCTGAACTTGAATGGTTTCATTAAATTCTAAGTCATGAGCTGAAATCAGAATTTTAAAAGCCTCCTTTTCTTATTTACACAAGATCCACAGCACTTATGCAGGCAGAATGCAGTGCCAATTAATGCAGAGTCTGTTGATGAGGTATAGAAAGACCCCTTAGGAACACTGTCTTTTTACTATACTTTCCCTTCATCTTCACACACACTCCCTCCCAAACACATGCTAAACTTAAGCTTTAAAGCATTTAGTCTCAGCACCCCATAATTCTCCAAACTATTGTGGTCAGAGCTCACTGCCAAGTCTGAAAATAAGTTCTTACATGCCTTATTTAATACATCAGACCTGGGAAGTTTTGCAAAGCACTTTATGTCATTGAAAGGAAATTGATCATTCCCATTTGCTCTGCTTCTAATATAAAGATGAGCAGAATTACAGTAACTATTATTTGTATGCAAACAACGGCATCTAGTTAATTAGTGGTGCTACTTAGAAATTATGGGTTTCTCAAAAAACTGCAGGGTGTAATAAAATAGAATGAAAGATCATTAGCTTTCGGTAATGAAGTTCAAGAAAAATAAGCACAGCCTTGCCTTTCTATAACACACAAGAGCAAAATTGAAATATATAACATGATTGGAAGTATATACCCCTAATTCGAATTGAACAAAACATAAATGTTAATTTGTATTTAAGTGCATGGATATATTTAAATTTCTACCAAAGAAATCATCAAAATACATTCACAGTCTCAATTTCCCATTCTAGGTTGAAAATAATTTGATGACCATAAGCATGATAAGGGCAATCTACGTATATCTTGAAATCATTAAATTGTCTTAATAAACCAGTCAACAATACTCATAATCCTATTTTATCTCTACAATTTTCATATATGTAATTTCAGTGCATGATTTTACCTCACTTGTGTCTATGTACATGCAATGTGTGTATGTGAATGTAGAACTGTAACCCATAGCTTTCAGGGGTATTCTTTCCATAGTTAGAAGATAGCATTGATTCTGGGATTTTATCATTTTCTGGTTGATTCATACGCTCCTGAGAACAACAGCTATCTGTTCTATTGTAACCCACTACCAATATTTACAAGAGTTCTGCTGTTTTCATTGTTCTTTAACACCAGCCCTGAAATATATTATGTGTGTAACCCCGAAGCTTATCATTTAATTTCTATGTAGCTCATTTTTCTTCCTTCCAGAATGGAACACCTACAGCCTAGAGACAAAATGAGGATATAATTACATGGGGAATGGAAACTCCGTTAGTACGGTGCCTGATGAGTCACAGGCATTGGCTGAATATTCACTGTATGATTTCTTCCATAACTCTGATGACCTCTGCAAATCATTGGCTTCTGCTTTCCATTGATAGTGAAAAAAGAAATGGCTGAGCATTTGCCCTTCAGAACTAAGTATGGCTGAAGGGTACCAAGTGTGTCCTAATACACCACACACTGCTAAAAACCTACAGAAATGTAAAACAAGTATTATCCTGTACAGGAAACTGACTGACCCAAGGAAAGACCCATGTGGTATCATTTTTGTTTTCTTTTTACTTTAAAGGCTTAGAGGGATAGTTGGATCCCAGAGTATCCTTTAAATAAGTATCAACAGCAAACATATGCTTTTGCAAAAATGGTTGTGGTGAAGCATAAAAGGTTGTGAATGGTAAATGCACTCTGCTTGTAGGGGGCTCCAGCATTAAGGCTGGCATAAAAGTGTCCCTGCGCCCTCCCTCTAGCTCTGTCAATACCTCAAGTCCAAGGCCCTTCATGTAATTTCAGCACTTGATGAATTATTCTCACACCTGGAGAACCACTAATAAGCAGGATAAAAACCCAGAACAAGTCAGTTGTGCAACATGACATTGAAAATGTTTGAATGCCTTCAAAGGAAAGTTGGAGAAAGCATTGAATGATTCTATACATATATGTACATGTACATATATCTGTGTCATGTCTAAAGTTATGCATGTGTTAATAAATTAGCCTGTAATTGAAAAAAAATTATACATATAAATGTATATATGTTGACAAGATGGACAAAGAAAATACAAAACCATTACTGGATTTGTAAAATAAATTGATAATTCTAATATATATATTATTTTTTTATATTTTTTTTTCTTAGGGGAAGGGTAAGTTTATTGAAGGTACAAATGCACCTTAGCCAGGAAATAATGAGGCTTGGTCTTTTTAACATAAAGAAAGAGCTAGAAAGAAAAACAGAGATGTTTCTGTGATTTCTGGACTTTTTCAATTTGCTATTGAAAATAAACTCTGCTCTTCTTTCTAGAAGGAAATTTTTATGTTTTACTTACTTGAGGTATTTCTTATGATGGTATCTTATTTGGGTGATTCAGTGCATAAATGCATGTCTGCCTCTTGAACTATCTACTACATAAACATGGTCTTTAAATTCTGTTGTAAATGAAAACCTTTAGCAGAACAATTAGCATTTGAAGCCAAAATGACCTTAGCTATTTGCATCACTGTGATTAGCCTGGACTCTGATGCCAACATATCACTGCACTGCCTTACATTTCAAGACAAAAGGTGTCTAACTCCAGCTCAGAGGACACTGGATAACAGTGTGATACTTGGGCAGTGGAACATAAAGGACAAACCAGTGTGATTATGTTTGATTTGTGTTGACTTAGAAACTGAGAAAGGACCTTCGGACCAGAGAGAGCTGGCAAATGAGGATTGGGCTCTTTGTGACTGCTATGCTATTTAAAAAACTAATTTCGGCACAGTCTTTCTCTCCAGTAAGACTCTCTTAAATTTTGTCAGTTGCAGGGCTCTCTTATTAACAATGACAACAAAATAGAATGTGAAGAAAGATATATTTGTTGAGTTATTAAATGAGCTATTTTTCGTTTTAATTTAAAATGTACATCCTAAGATACCTAAAATTCCTGGGACCATTGTTTATCATTGAGAATACAAAAATGAAAAATAACCTTGACTTTGGGCTGTGTGTGTGTGTGTTTGTGTGTTTGTGTAATGCACTGAGTATGAACATATCACAGCACATACATTTTGCCTTACATAACATAGCTATGTACACAGACAGGTTTTTCAAGGTTTCAGATTATTTAAATATTGTATTAACTTTTGTAAAACCGAATTTGAGACAGTGAAACTCCTTTGTGTGATAGTGTAACTCTGGATATTTAACATTATAAATGTATCAAAACCCACAGAATGAGCACTGGCAAGGGGGAGCCTCATAGGGACTCTGGACTTTGAGTGATCTTGATTTGTTTGTATAGGTCCATCAGCTGGTGGGCAGTGCTAACAGACTTCTCTGCACCTTTCTATCAGTTTTTCTCTAGAATAAAAAACACTCAGAATTTTTGTTATAAATTTTACATTGGCCAATCTTTATATCTGTTCCATATAGGTTCTGAGAATTAATCATTTTATTTATTTATTTTTTTTTTCTTTTTGAGACAGGGTCTCCCTGTAGCCCCAGCTGTCCTGGAACTTGCTCTGTAGACCAGGCTGGCCTTGAACTCACAAAGATCAGTGAAAATTAATCATTTTAAAACAAGTCCTTTTATTAACATGTAGTTTGTCATTAATTCCAACACTTGGCTGTTGGCCTCTTCAGGAATCTTTAGTTTTCTATTTAACTTTCCACATTGTTCAAGTTAATTGCTTGTGTTTCTTTGGGGGCATGTAACAGAGAGTATCTTTAGAAGTGAAATTGCTTGGAACTATCTACAAGTATATCTTTAACTTTACCAGAATGAGAAAGTGCTTTCAAAATTGTTATAAAATTTTACACTCCACCAACAGTACAAGAACTTTCATTGTTTCACTTCCTTGTCAAAATCTGCAAGTAGAAATAGTTCAAATATAAGACAGGAAAATCATGATTCTGATTTGTATTTATTTGAACATAAAAGGACATATTTCACCTTTATTGCTCACATTTCTTCAACGTATCAATACCTTTACCACATTCCATAGCAAGTTCACCATTTTATTTCTATGACTCTCTTGTAGGATATGTATTTGAAGTTTATAATTTTCTCTATTCTTATCATTTTAAAGATATGATAGGGCACACATTTTCTTTCTGCTTATAATTTCCTGACATTTGTATTTTATCATTATTTCTTTCTAAAGCATTGTTTTATATCTTAACCTTTCTCTTTATTGTTTATCTCAAGACTGTTCGTTTTGGATGTCATGGTGCTTCCCATATTTTTTTGAAGTTTTATGCAATACACAAAAGCTATGGGGCTGGAGAGGTGGCTCAATGGTTAAGAGCACCGATTGCTCTTGCAGAAGACCCGGGTTCGATTCCCAGCACCCACATAGCAGCTAAGAACCGTCTTTAACTCCAGTTCCAGGGGAATCCAACAACCTCTTCTGACCTCCGTGGCATTGCAGGACACGGGTGTACCAACCTACATGCAGACCGTACATTCATACACATAAAAACATAATAAATTAAAAAAGAAATACACAAAAGCTCAATAAAATTTTAAGGCTGTGAAGTGCTGTATTAGGTGTGTTCCTTAATGGGAAGCTTTTTACTTATCATTTGATAATTTCATAAATGTACATCATGTATTCTAATTACTATTGCCACCTCCCTCTACCAACTGTTATCCCCATTCCTTCCTACAAATCCCTTCTCACATTCATGTCTTTTGTTCTGTTTTGTGGTTTTGTTGTGTAGTGTGAAGCAGAGACCCAAGTTGGGTTTTCTTTTTCATGTAAGTGCCTGCACATGTATGGGTCTCATTTTGTGTGTGTGTGTGTGTGTGTGTGTGTGTGTGTGTGTATGCCTACTCATGAATGAAGTAAAACATTAGACATTTTCTCCTAACCCTGGAGAGTAAAAGCACAAAGTTAAATGTGAGCAGGGAGGTCTCTTCTGAGGTCTCTTCTGATGTCTCTTTCATAGGCAGATGCTCATTTTCTTCCTGTAGCATTTCATTGTCTTCCTTTATCTGAGCCGCTCTTCTAATCTCTTCGCATTATGAACCCATCATCATTGCATTAATTTTGCTATATCCAATCGGTGGCCCTGTGGACAGATTGTGCCACAGAGTACATATGAATGCAGTCAAATATAAAACTGTAAATATACTTAAAACGTTATCAGAGATTTTGTGTGATTTTTCTAGAGCATGAATTTTAGAGATGACAATATTTTGTTATGATATCAAATGATTGGATGAGTTTACTTTAGTCTAAATATGCATCCTCATATTTACCCATAAGTGTACCTTTGACCCAGATCAAAGAAGTTTCTTTTTGCAGCAGATGGAGACTATTATAGAATTCCAGAAACTGGCTAAACATAGAGAATAAGTGTGTATGGGATGCTGAACTCTAAGTGACAAATCTTCAATACAACCTCTACACATAGTATGAATTCATCTCTAATATTGCATTAGAGAAATGTCCTTCTGCAGCAGATGGTGATTAACACAGAGACCCATAGCTAGCCAGTGAAAAGAGAACACAAGGCCTGGAATATTTATCCCTAAATAGGAACCGCTATTTCAATCTTCTGCCTTCCAAGGCTTGGGGATCATTATGGAAGAAAGGTGGAAAGATTATAAGAGCCCGAGGGGGTGGATGACCACAAAGATACCAAGTTTTCCATTTAATCCATCTCTGTATGGTCATTTACTCATATGAACTCACAGCAATAGTGACAGCATGCACAAGTCCTGGCTAAGCTCAAACTGGTCAAAATTCCAGCATAGACATGGGAACTGGGTAAGAAATCTCAACCCATCCTAAGGAACCTTTGGCAATGGATAGCCGATGGGAAGGGGAAAATCATAGTGTCTTACAGGGATGGGACCCTTGGTACATCCAGCGGAAGGACCCACATGGAGGGATATTAGAAGCCACAAGTAAGACTCTATGAGATATATATATATATATATATATATATATATATATAGAGAGAGAGAGAGAGAGAGAGAGAGAGAGAGAGAGAGACAGAGACAGAGACAGAGACATTAAACTGGGCCAGGATCAGTGGGAGGAGGTACAGAAGAGAGTGGACCTAAATGTCATCAAACTGCATTGTATGAAATCTGCAAAAATTAAATTAAATAAAAAAAGACAAAAAAGATTGTACGAGCTTGCTGCAATATACCTTAATGGCTTGATTTAATATTTTACTACATATGTTAATTTATTATAAAGTTCTTTCAAATAGGAAGTTTTTCTGTAAATGGTAGGGAAACGTGTGGGTGTGGTAGTACATGCCTAGAATCCCAGTACTTGGAGTATGGAGGCAGGAGATTTTGGGCTTCAGGGCCAGCCTTGAAGGAGACCCTCTCTCAACCTTACCACTGCACCTCCCAAATAAAAGCAGATAAGGAACACATGTACCTGCAATAAGTTTAATTTTTTACTATTTTTGTGTCTATTCCTATTGTTACATAACAATATTCCTTATTATAATTTTTCATAGTACTTGCTATGAAGGACATGTTGACCCTTTCTAGTTCTTCTTCAAGACTTTTTGATTTCTTTGACACTGTGCACTTCTCCATAATTGTCTTATATACCTCTTAGTAAATATATCTGTAAGTCTTTATAGTTACAGTCCCACAAATAGGTGGCTTCTCTGAGTTACAATATTAATTTATTACTCAAATAAGTTAAGGTAGGGGTATTTATTAATCAATTTGATTTTCTTAAAACCAATAACTTACTTGTAGATCATGTAGAAAACCAAACCACTCAGTTTATGAAATTTTGTTTCCTTTCTAGGTCCTCTTCCTATTTTTCTCCATTTCCATTCTAGCTTCTGATTTCCTACTTTTTGTCATTATGCTCTCCTCATTTCAACTTATATACACACCCAACTCAATGCAAATAAAATATGGAAGAGAGAGAATACTTACTATATTTATAACATAGCAGAAATGCTATTAAATTCTTACTATTTAATGTCTGATTTTTCTAGAGAAACTATTTGACCTTGATCAGGAAACATGAATTTCTTTTCTTTTTAAAGTTTTTTTTTTTACTTTGTTAAAATGTTTTTGTTATTTGAATGAAAGTTTGATTTAATGCAGTGTTTTTTTTCACAGGATGGGAACATGCTTGTTTCATGCTCTGATTCTGTGTAATTTTAAAAATATTTTCCTGCTATTTGTGGTTGAACTCTTGGTATCAATTGTTACTAAGGAACTATGAGTTCTACAGAACACTTTTCTGCACTGTGCTTTCTTTTTTTTGGACTTTTCGAGACAAGGTCTCTCCATAGCCCCAGCTATCCTGGAACTCACTGTGTAGACCAGGCTGGCCTTGAACTCACAAAGTTCCGCCTGCCTCTGCCTCCTAAGTGCTGGAATTAAAGGTGTGTGCCACCAGGTGCAGCATGTGCTGTGCTTTCTTGTGAACTCCCATTAGGGTCTTATAAAGAGCTGGTATAGGTGGAAATGAAAGATGTTTGCAAATTCTGTAATCTAATTTCTTAGATTCAATAAATAATTTATGTGTAAAACCATTGACCTACAATGCTAAGAAAATGTTCTTAAATAAAGGAGGGTGAGATTTCCAAGAACTAATACGGCACGAGGTGAAAAGTGACTGGACACCTGTGTTCTAGTTTGTCTTCCATTGCTGTGACATAACACTGACCAACATCAATTTGGGGAGGAAAGGGTTTATTCAGCTTACATCTCCTGGGTCACAATTCATCACTCAGGGATCCCAAGGCAGGAACTCAGGGCAGGAACCTGGAAGCAGGAGCTGAAGCACAGGCCATGGAGGAATGCTGTTCACTGGCTTGCTCGTGCCCTCAGGGCCTGCCCGGGCCCTGTCACGTATGTACCACTTCCATTTGATAATGGACTGTTGCTGTGCACATCCTAATTTATGGTCTGGTGGGACAGATAACACCCAGCTCATGATGGGCAGCTCAGGTCGCATGGTGACTTGGTGGCCCATTGTCAAACGTTCAGTTTCGACTAAGGCCCAATAGCAGGCCCATTGTCAAACGTTCAGTTTCGACTAAGGCCCAATAGCAGGCTAAGAGCTGTCTTTCAAAAGGAGAATAGTTGTTTGCAGATGAAGGTAGAGCCTCACTCCAAAATCCCAAGGTCCTTCTCTGTGATTCCCCTATGGGAGCCTGCCACAGATTCCAGAGGACATCTCTATCTGCCACTGATACCTCAAGCACCATTGGGTCTGCTCGATCATATGGCCCTAGGGGCAGAGCAGCCTGCACTGCAGCCTGGACCTGTTGAAGAGCCTTTTCCTGTTCCAAGCCCCACTCAAAGTTTGCTGCCTTCCGAGTCACCTGATATATGGGTCGTAGTAACACACCCAGATGAGGAATGTGCTGCCTCCAGAATCCAAAAAGACCCACCAGACGTTGTGCTTCTTTCTTGGTGGAGGGAGGGGCCAGGTGCAACAACTTATTCTTTACCTTAGAAGGAATGTCTCTGCATGCTCCACACCACTGAACTCCTAGAAACTTCACCGAGGTAGATGGCCCTTGAATTTTAGTTGGATTTATTTCCCATCCTCTCATGCGCATATGCTTTACCAACAAGTCTAGGCTAGCTGCTACCTCCTGTTCACTGGGTCCAATCAACATAACATCATCAATATAGTGGACCAGTGTGATATTTTGTGGAAGAGTCAGGCGATCAAGATCCCTTCTAACTAAGTTATGGCACAACGCTGGAGAGTTAACATACCCCTGAGGTAAGACAGTAAAGGTATACTGTTGGCCTTGCCAGCTGAAAGCAAATTGCTTCTGGTGGTCCTTATGAACCGGTATTGAGAAAAAAGCATTGGCCAGATCAATAGCTGCATACCAGGTACCAGGAGACATATTAATCTGCTCGAGTAAGGACACCACATCTGGTACAGCGGCTGCAATTGGTGTCACTACTTGGTTGAGTTTTCGATAGTCAACTGTCATTCTCCATGATCCATCTGTCTTTTGCACAGGCCAAATTGGAGAGTTAAATGGAGATGTGGTAGGAATCACCACCCCTGCATCTTTCAAATCCTTGATAGTGGCATTAATCTCCGCAATCCCTCCAGGGATACGATACTGTTTTTGGTTCACTATTTTCCCTGGTAGAGGCAACACCAATGGTTTCCATTTGGCCTTTCCAACCATAATAGCCCTCACTCCACAGATCAGGGAACCAATGTGGGGATTCTGCCAATTTCTAATTATATCTATCCCAATTATACATTCTGGGACTGGGGAAATAACTACGGGATGCGTTCTGGGACCCACTGGGCCCACCGTGAGTCGGACTTCAGCCAAAACTCCATTTATCACCTGACCTCCATAGGCCCCTACTTTAACCGGAGGGCCACAATGCTTTTTAGGGTCTCCTGGGATCAGTGTCAACTCAGAACCAGTATCCAATAGGCCTCGAAAAGTCTGATTATTTCCTTTTCCCCAGTGTACAGTTACCCTAGTAAAAGGCCTCAGGTCCCTCTGGGGAAGGACAGGAGGAAGGCAAACAGCATAACTCTTTGGTATTGTGACAAGGTCCTTCCTCACTGGAACCCGGCCACCCCTTCATTCAAGGGGTTCTGGGTCTGTGAACTGTCTCAAGTCTGGAAACCGGTCAACTGGGCGGGATTCGCTACTCCTAAAATCAAATGTTGACTTCCTGTCATTCGTTCTAGAGCTTTTCTGCTTATACAGATCAAATAAAAACTTAGTAGGCTTCTTATGTATTTGGTTCCTGGGAACACCATGATTAATTAGCCAGTTCCAAAGATCATTTCGGGTCATGCCATTATAGGTATTGTTTTGCCTTTGCCACCCATTATGATAATTACTGTAACTACGCTCATCTGGCCTTCTGCGATTCAGTGCTGCCACCTGACGCCTACCCTGAGGTCCTGTTAGACCTACTACGTGTACATTTAATTTATGCAAACGAGCCACAACTTCTCTAACTGTAAGATCTGGCATAAGAAATAGAGCAAAAACAAAGCTCTTCAAATGTTCTGGTGTCTCTCTCAGTACTTTCCATCTTATAAATTCAGTGAGTGGCATGTCCTCTGGGTCCTCATATTGTGGAGAATGTGGTTTTACACTTCGAATCCACTCGAGCATGCCCATCTGCCTGACCCTCACAATCCCTTCATCAATACTAAGCCAAGGAATATCAGGCATCTCTAACTCGCTGTTAGTAGGCCATGTTTTAATAAATACATCAGCCAACCATTCAAATAAACTTTTAACACCTTTTTTAACTGCTCGAGCTTCCATGTTAAACCTAGAATCTCTACTCAGTGGGCTCATATCGATAAACTCAGTATGATCCAATTTTATATTCCTTCCACCATTATCCCACACCCTTAAAATCCATTCCCACACATATTCCTTAGGCTTCTGCCGGAATGAATCAGCAAACTCATTAATTTCTTTAGTAGTATATCGCACCTCCTCGTGGACCACACTTTCTATCTCACCTTGAGGGGCTTGCTTAGACTTCAATCTGGTTATAGGTCTAGAGGCAACAATTGTTGGGCCCTGAGGGACATCAGCTCCCACTGGGAGGGGGGGATTAATTTCCTCAGGCAAGGGTGGGGAGGAGGGATCTGCAGGGTGTGGATTCTCTGCTGAGGGTGGGGAGGTTAATTCCTCAGATAAAGAAAATCCCTCAGAATCCGAGGGTTCAAAATCCTCATCATCATAGTTCTCCCACACATCTCCATCCCAAGTTTCAGGGTTCCACCCTTTCCCCACCAGTGCTCTCACTTTAACTGCTGACACTTTTCGTGGCTGGGAATTAAATTTGCGTTGTAAATCAGCCAACCGTATAATAAGGGCTCCAGCTTGATTTTCTGCTGCTTTAGCTCTTTGGCTGCTGGAGAGAAGATTCTCTTCCAGAGCACACTTGGAAACCTTTAAACTGTTGTTTCGAATCCGGAGCTGGTCATTTTTATCACCGAGCTCCATATTTTCGTCTAACAGTTTATCCAGACATGCTAGGAGCAACAAGGCAACATCATTATTTTCCTGATTTTTCTGCAATTTCTCGAACGTTTTATATATAGAGTCACTAAATTCCTTGCTTCTCACAAGAGGCAAGTTAGGTGAGTCAAATGGATCTATGTTCATAATTACATCAAATAGTCTGCACCAAGGATTATCATTCCTCTTCATGCCACCAGGAGATCCTTTAGTAACTCTAGGCTTCATTGGGTTGGAGAGCTGGCTCCAGAGACTACCAAGCCCACTAAAGAAATTCATCCTTTCAATTCTGTTTCTCTAGAACCACTCCTGGTACCAAAATCTGTATTAGTCAGCGTTCTCTAAAGAAACAGAAGCAACAGGACGAATATATAGCTATATACAATTTATTGATTTGCTCATGTGACAGAGTTCAAGGAGTACAATAGTAGCTGTGCTGCACTGGAGAGGCTGAGAATCCAGGGAACTGCTCAGTCTGCAAGGCTGGATGTCTCAGTAGTCCCAATCTGGTGCTGAAGGCCCGATGGATTCCAGTAGATCTGCTGGTCTCAGTACATGCTTGGATCCATAGGGTTGATCACGGCAGCAAGACAAACTCACCAGTGAGAGAGAGGCAAGCCACAGGAAAAAAGGGACCAGATCCCTCTGGCATGGCCTTTAATACTGCCTGCCAGCAGAAGGTAACACCCACATCCGGGTTGAGGTAGTCCTATCTGAAGATCCTTTTTCTCTTATTTGTTCCTTAGTCCAGTCAAGTTGACACCCAGGATTAACCATCACAACCTGCATCTGTATTCTCAAGCTAAAGTGTACACTCATATCCCTTTCAGGGTATTTTCATAGTTACACTGAGAAATGATTATTTACACTTGATAGTTATCTAAATATATGACAATTTGTCTCAATTAAATAAGCATTTCTACTAATAGTTGGATCAATGATTTTCATATTTAAGAACCAGGAGACCAAGTAGTGGAATTCTTGGCAAGCAGACATTTATTTTACTCTTTTAAGAATTTATTTTCATGAAAAGTTCATGCATTTGTCAAATATTATGTAGGCCTCTTTTCTCACCCAAATTTATGCAGTGCAAATGCATGATTTCAGCTAGCTATAAACTTAATAAACATGCTGTAAAATTCTAAAATAGCAGTGAGTCCATTTTTGGAACAAGCCAATATTAAGACATACTGATCAAGTCACAAATGAATCTATTCTTGACTATATTTTTCTGGGGTTATTTTAAGGTAATTATGGTTTTAATTTCTTTCAACATAACCTGTTTTCAGTTGCTACTGACAATAATTATAAAAACACTATTTTAGGACAATGTCAAAAAGATTACCCATGTTTCTGGTCACATAGTCGGGGTGTTCAGAAATCATATGCCTAAAATTAATATATCTTCATTTTAGTGGTTAAATATCCCTATTAAAACTTATAGTCTAAATCTGGGCATGGTGGCACATGCCTTTAATCCTAGCACTTGGTAGGCAGAGGCAGGCAGTTCTTTGTATGTTCAAGGTCAGCCTGGTTTACAGAGTGAGTTCCAGGCCAGCTGGGGCTACAGGGAGACCCTGTCTCCAAAACACCAGAAAAGTAAATAAATAAATAAATACACCAAAAAAAAAAACCCCAAACCCAAAACTTATAGTCTAAAAAATAAGGTCAGATATCTTGGGAGTGAGGAAATAACTCATTTATTAAAATACTTGCTATGAAAGCACAAGGATCTAAGTTCAAATCTTCAGACGCAAGGTAAAGCAGGACCTGCTGGCACACATTTGTAATACCAATAGTCCCATGCTAAGATGGGACAGGAGAATTCTTGTCAGGTCATGGACCAGTTAGCCTGCATTATGAAGTGGCAAACAACAAGGAGTCCTGCTGCAAACAAGGTAGATAGGTACAAACTAACATCTGAAGTTGACCTCTGACCTCCACAAATATGCCATGACACCCATGTGCTCAAACTCACACCACAAACACATACCCTCCTCACAGGCATATAAAGCACATACACAGTAACAAGGAAATGGAATTACCCTACATGTTGATCAACACACAAATTAATAATAACAATGAGGTTCATATACACGGTGGATTTTCATTTAGCTATCAAAAAATGATGTTATAAAATCTGCAGAAAATGAATGAAATTGGAAAATATATATTAGGAGAGTTACCAAGCTCAGAAAGAGAAATACCACATTTTCTCTCATATGTGGCTCCTAGATTCTAAATGTTAAATATGTGTCTTTAAGTAGGAATATGTGTGGGTGGATAGAGGCCAGGAAACAAGAAAGGGGTCCATGAGATGAAAAAAGTGTGTGCTCCCCTGGCTGTCCTTCTATCCACCCACGCAGTTCCTCTCTATGTTTCTAGTGTTGGGCGGTGGCTGCTGGGGTGGGCCACCAAACGCCTGCCAGCCACAAACCCACCTGGGCAGCTGTGCACGTAGTGTGGAGTATGTGTGCCCCTGGGGGAGCTGAGCGGTGCTGAGGTAGCTGAGAAGAGGGCACAATATCTGAAATACGTAAATAATTGAAGTGTTGGAGGTTGGGGAGATGGCTCAATAGTTAAGAGCACAGGCTGCTCTTGTAGAGGGCCCGAGTTTGGTTCCCAGAACCCACATGGTGTCTAACAACAGTCCTTAACACTAGGTCCAAGGAATTTCATAGCCTCTTGTGACCTCCATGGACACTGTAAGACAGGGGTACACTTGAATACATGCAGGTAATATATTCTTGCATAAAAATAAGAATAATAAAATATTTTTAAATGAATTGTCAACTTTACACACATTCCAAATATGATAAGTAAATAAATAACATTTTCTAAAAATAACAAAGTTTTTGAGCTTCTAATGTACAATCTTATTAAGTTCTCTATTTCATACATAAATAAAATTATATCTTAAGGGCTGAGGAAATTTTGTCACTGACCTATGGAAATAATTTTGAATAGAACTGCATCTTATTTTGAGCTTATGTATGTATTCGATTTACTATGTAACTCGAGTATTTTGTCAACGAGATTCATTCAGTTTATAGCCTTTTCAATTAGAAAAGAAAGCTTTTCCCAGAATTGAAAGAAAATTGATGATTATCAACTGGGCATGGATAAAGAGTGTGCATGATTTTTTTACAGAGTATAATTGGTGAAAATGAAACAGAACAAAAGATTTCTGGACTTCAGTGACTCCCTGGACATTCTGAATATTAAATCTTTCTGTTTCCTCCACATACCAATGTCCCAAATTAAACTGAATGTTACACAATTCAAAAGAATATATTTTGAGATAATTTAAATAGAAAAGGTTTTAATGGAAGTTCTTAAAGTACAAGTTGAATTATTTTTACAACTTTAGATGGAAAAGCAGTGAGGCTTATAAACGCAAATGATTTCTAAATTGTAAAGTAGGTAAGAAGGGAGTTTCAAGGAGGGAACAAGGCAGCAAATGTGACTTATCCTCCCTGGTGAGCATTTCCCTCAGAGGTGCTATCCTCTGAATGATGAGCTCAAGATCAGTGGCTGGCTCACTGCACAGTTCACATTCCTGCCCTTTTGCAAACTCAGATAATAGTATCACTTAAAAATTATTATTTTTGTTTGCTTGTTTTTGTTTGTTTGTTTGGTCTTTTTGAGACAGGGTCTCTCTGTAGCCGGAGCTGACCTGGAACTTGCTATATGGACCAGGCTGGCCTTGAACTCACAGAGATCCTGCCAGCTTCTGCCTCCCAAATGCTGAGATTAAAGGTTTGTGCCACCACGCCCAGCCACCTACTTAACAAATTCTAAAAGACTATTTGCCTGGAAATAATTATGTGAATTATGTGGAAGCTTAGACATGCTGTCCTGTTTAGAAGAAGATTATTTGGTGAACAAAAGAGTTACAGAATCCAAAGCTGTACCTCTTATATCTGTAAGATAACATCTGTGTTATGTAGCATTAAGTATATAATTCTAGAACATGGCTATGGCAAAAGCCACCAGTATCCTAGTAATTCCTTCATCCTTTTATTGTGATCACCTGAAGGATTTATCTGGGGACACCCAGTAGTGCTGAGGACGTAATAACTTGCTTAAGTGTTTCAACCAAGGATGAGTGGCACATGCTTCCTGCTCCTATATTTGTTCAACACGCTAAAGACTCAGAAGGACTTGGGTGAGATCTCCAGGTTAAGACTCACATGCCCACAGCTAACATCACTTCTTCAAACACCTTGTTTTGATTTCCTGTCCTGCTCTCTCTCATCTTTCTGTTCTCATTATCAGCTTTCTATAATAATCTGATGCATGAACCAATAAGTCATGATTTTTTTCCTCACTGGGTTTGTTTCAGGTTGAAAACAACCTAAGACATTTCTTTTTCATTATTTAAAATTCTACTGCACGGAGATTTCCCAGTTTGATCTCAGACATGTAAAAATGTTTGGAATTCATCAGTCCTTACTTTACATTACAAGGAAACTCAACCAAAGTGAATTTTAACAGATTTTTCTCAGGCCTGTCAGAAAACAAAGGTCTTCGAACAAACTTATCTCCCCAAGGTCTTAAGAGAGAAGTCTATAAATGATTCTGATTTTCTGGACTAGAAGTATATGGATCCATGAAGAGGAAGAAGAGGGGAAAATAAAAGCTATTTTTGAGCAACTGGGGTTTCAGAATGCCCCCACATATTTGCGAGTTTTATCTCCAAGGATTTCAATGAGTTCTTATGCTAAAGAAAGAACGAGCCTTTCAGAGAGGAAGGTCAAAGAATGATCTTAGTGAAATCTGCCCCAGTGCTCTCCAAATCACAGCCTACTCTCCACAGCTTTAAAAATAAAAGTGACTTTACCAGAGCCTTATCATACATGCGTAGGGGAAGAACATTCCTGTCTTCATCTGCTCTAGTTGTCCTGTCCCAAGTGCAGAGCAAGGCACCCAAGTTATGTAGTTGGCCTATACATAAACCAACCAACAGGGATATATAATTTTAATTACTATCACATCAACAATATGACTTTAGCATAATAATGGATTTGACCTAAAGAAGCTGCAACACAGGCTCTTTTAGAAAGAATGCTTTGCCTGTGGTTTAGAAACTTAGAAAAATTCAACAGCCGAGCCAAAACAAATATATTAGAAAAACTAATCAGCCTTTGACAGATACAGCTAAGCTGTATCAACAATCACTTAAAGTGTGAGTATTGTAAATGTGTGTTTATTGTAAATGTCTTTTAAAAGACATTGCCAGTTTAAGTGAAAATATTAAGACCCAAAGATATGTTATCACTAAGGAGCCTACTTTGAATACCAAGATTTAGATAGACTAAAAGTAAAAGAAAGTAGAAAATGTCATTCTAAATTGAGTGAAAAGAAAGCTATAAGGAGCTGGATAAATTTCAGACAAATAAATTTGGGTACAGAGACTATTATCGGGGATAAAGCAGGACACACAATAATACAGGGATCAGGTTGCCAAGAAGAAATGATCCTAAATGTGTGTTAGCATTAGGGAGTAAAAGTCATAGAAAAATAGCTAGAAAATTCACAGATAAATTAAAATTAACCTTCAAACTTCTGTATAACAAACTGGTCAAAGAGGTATTTTAAGTGTCTTCAAAAATATTTTAAATTCAAGTCACAAAATATATTAATCCCAGGAATTGGAAAGCATAGAGAGAGGCCTGGTAAATTCAAAGGCAGCCTGAGCTACCTAACAAGACTCTGCTTCAAAAACACAGGAGCTTGAAATCTATGTCAGTTGTGAAATAGTTGGGTTTGTTTTCTAGCACAGAAGTAAGAGAGGAATTTGTTGAGGATTAAAACACTACTAACCAACTTTGTGTAAGGGTTTAAAACACTTTAGAAAGAAATTTATAGCATAGAAAGACATAGTTCAGGGAGATGCAAAACAAAAAGTAACGAAATAAACAATGTAAGGTGAAACTTTAGGAACCATATGAATTAAATCAGAAATTAAGGAAATGAGAAAAATCAAGTGACTATCTTTTATAAAATTAACAAATTGACAAGGGTTTACATATGTAGACACTATGATGAAAGGAAGAAAGAAAGAAAGAAAGAAAGAAAGAAAGAAAGAAAGAAAAAAGGGAGGGTCACTAATAAATAGCTATATTAGTTAATTAGTTTTACTGTGATACAACACCATGACCAAGGCCATTTATAAAAGGAAGAGTTTCTTCGGCTTATGATTCCAGGGGTAAGGGTCCATAATGGTGGGAGAGGCATGGCAGCACAGGTGTCCAGAGAAAAAAGCCAAGCAATCACTCTTCAACTAGGTACAAGAAGCAGACATTTTTCAGAAAGGCTGGACCCCCTTAAAGCTCCCAAAACAGTCACTAAGGCAGCTAAACCAAACAGGAGAAACTACTATCCTTCAAGACATGAACAAGATTGAAAAACTTGCTATAAACAGCATTTTGCTATCAAGTTAAAAAACTTCATGCAATAGACAAATCCTTACAAAATTCCAGGCAAAGTCATTCAGAAATAGACCATCTACCTCCCAGAATTCCAAACAACTTACATAGATAGTCCTTCCTCACATGTGTGGAGCCTAACTCCACGGTCAAATGTCTTCTTTTAAACAATGCAATCCCTAGCTGAGCATAATGGTGCTGTAAACCTATGATCAACATTCTGGATACCATATATAGCTGGGGCTACAGGGATAATTTGTGTCAAAATAAAACAAAACAATAAAACAAAATAAAAATACTACATAATATGGAAAACTAAATCTGATTCAGCTGATCCCGATTTCCTTAGTCTTATCCATCTCTGTTTAACTTCATTTTGTCTTTTTTAATTTTTTCCTTATAAACTTAATACAAAATATTTTTATCACATTTAGATATCCTCCTAGATTTGAAACCCTTTCTGTCCCCCTACATATATACAAAATATACAAAATATCTACCCCCCCCTACATTCATGTTTGTGTCCCCAAATGCCCTCCTGTGTGGCTTTATCCACTGAAGTCTGGTCAACCTACTAAAAGTTTCACCCCTAATGAGACTGAATCTCCTATTTTTACTATCCATCAATTGCTAATACATCCTTACATAGGGCTGGGTATTCTTACCTACCCACTTCCCTCTGTCTGTGTTGGGATTTTGTCTGTTTTGAGCTTATGTGGGACTTGTCCACACTGTCAGCACTGCTGTGAGTTCATATGAGTAACTGACCACTTGTCTGGAATACTGTTTCCTCTCTCTGCCTCTTACACCTCCCCCCCATTCTGCAATGATCTGGACCTTGGGAAGCAGAAGTAGGATGTACGTGAACTAGTCAGGGAAAATCAGCCTGCATCCTCTTATTCTGTACACATTGGCTAGTTGTGGTTCTCTTTGTTAATAACCATCTGGTGCACAAAGGCAACATCTCTGCTGAGATGAGAGATGCTTTCATAGAGACAGGTCTGGGAGTTTTCCAGTTTTGGAGGTTCACAATGGCCTTAAAAGTGCAAAAATAGCTAGTTCAGGGAGACATTTTTGTCCTTTTAAATGAGAATTATATATTTGTTTACTTTGTTTTTATTATTTTTATTTTACATATATGTATATAAGTATATTGCATGCATACATGTAAGCATACCCATGTTGTGCAATGTGGTCAGATGTTAGAAGAGGGCTTTGCATCCCAAGAACCGGAGTTATGAACTGTTATCAGCTTCCATATGGGTGCTGAGAACCAAATCTGGATCCTCTGTAAGAGCACCCAGTGCTCTTAACCACTGAGCCAACTCTCCAACCCCCTAGTTTTTTTTTTTTAGAAGTTTTCTGACACTAGCTCTTCCAATAAGATGCAAATATTTTGCATCTAAATGAAAAGACTAAGTCAAGAGTCATGCAAATGATTCACTTCTGATTATCCTGAGGTATCTGGTGGCAATATGGCTTATTATTCAATCCATAGTTACAGTGTTCCTGCTGCTATTCTGGGAGATGCAAACAAGAATAGATTCAAGGTAGACACAAGCTTAATCCCCAGTCTAGTGACTGGGATTAACATCCTGAAAACAGGCCATAACAGAAGCAATCTTCAATTCCTCACAACCATTTTCTTCTAAAATAATGTTCACTCTCCTCCAAGAAGTCTATAACTGAAATATTCTGTCCCTTTCTTAACTGGAAATATTTTTAAATTTCATATTATTATTATTGTGGGGGGTACATTCCATGGTGTTATGTGGAATTAGAGGATGACTTTTTGTGCCCAGTTCTCTCCCTCTCTCTTGATTTGGGTTCCAAGGGTCAAATTCAGGTCTTCTGGCTTGAACGGCAAGGACTTTTACCTGCCTAGCCATCATAATAAAAATTTTGAAGTAAATACTAAGTGGAGGAGCGGATGTGTTTTTTGGACTTAGATGCTGTAACTTACCCCGGTGACCATGGCATTCTCCTGGGTCCAGTAGTTCTGAATCCCGGAAAGCCCTGTAGGTCCGGGGAAGGAAGGGCTTAGAAGCCAGAATGGAAGAAAGAGTGGATGCAAGGAAAGGAAAACCAGAGCAACAGCTCAGTTGTCAACAGCCCTGTCTTCTGGGATTGGAGACATAAAGGAGTTGACAGAACGTCTGTCTAACCTGTTGGAAGGTTCTACCCTCAGGGCAGTGTCAGCAATCCAGGCATGTGGAAGGTCAAGCCAGGATGATCAGAAGTTTAAAGTCCTGCTTGGCTACCTAGCAAGTGTGAAGCCACCCCAAGCTACATTATCTTCTGTTCACATTCTCTGGTAGCAAACAGAAGCCGCTGTCAACGCAGCTTTTATTCACAATGTTTTGCACAATGTTTGTTCTAAAGTGAGCACTGTAACCTATGTATAGTAAATCTATAAATGCCACACAAAAGCCAGGGCTATTTTTGCAACCCTAGCATAAATAACTTAAAAAATAAAAGAGGACTATTAAATCACATAATATTTAAGGAAAAGTTGGAAGTCCCTGATAACCCTCATTGGTATATTGAAGCAAATTAATAGTTGCTTCTAATTGAACATAATGACCTCATATAAGCTATTTGTGAAAACATATTATAATTGTATCAAATTTTAGGGAACATATTTTTACATGGTTCTGCATTGTTTTTAGGGTTTTTTTTGGGGGGGGGGTCTTTTTGGGATAGGGTCTCCCTGTAGCCCAGTGGGCCTGGAACTCACTCCAAGCTGGACTCCATCTCACAGAGATCCTCCTACCTCTGCCTCCCAAGTGCTGAATTAAAGGCATACCACTATGCCCAGCTTTTTTTCCTTTTTGGGGGGAGTGGGGTATCTGTATTATTTTAACCATTTGAATCTGAATGTATTAGAATATAATTGAAGAGTACAAGCAAAAAAAAATATGCCAGACTCAACAAAATTGTTAAAACTATGCCATCCTTTGAAAAATTTCTTGTAAAAAAGGATCATGAGAACTTAACTTTTCAGTTTTTCTAATTAAACATTATGCACATGTAGTTGTTGTTTATGAAGCACATATACTATTATTGAAATTGCTGCTCGTATTTAGGAAACTGATGAAAATTAAGCTCATAAAAATTTAATGCCATGAAATCTAAGCGTGGAACATGTAGTTAGGTTGTAGCAGCTCAAAGGAACCACATTACGCCTTGCAAAAGAAACCCACATTTAGCTTTACTGACTAATTTTTAAAGGAGCAAACATGTAGCTCTTCAGTTTTCAGAGTGTAAGTGAAATGATTCAGGACAGGCTTATGGTCACTGGGAAGGATGAGGTGAAGGCTCTTGAGAGAACTGAGATACCTCAGCAGATTCCTCTAAGGCAATGCATTGTAGAGCTTCATTCTGGTTGTTCTCTGTGGACTCATGTTGAAAGAGCAGAAGCTGAGAGCATCTGAGGCATAGAGTCTTACGATAAAGCAGGCCTCGACAGTTTAGTTGTATAAAAGTGTTTGTTTTTTACTCAAACTTTAAAATGCATGAGAAATATTTTTTTTTTCTGGACTTAGTATCTTGCTTGACAAGATGTGTAGATGATTTGGTAACGGTATAGCCAATTGGGCCCAAAAGAGCTAGATGAAGGCTTATTTAAATAATTATTAAGTATAATATAGTACTTCTGCTATCTTTCTTATTAGATTAAAAGCTAAAATTTTCAGATAGATATGATAAGTTTTAATATTTAGATTGAAATTTTGAGGAAAGAGATAATCTACAAAGAAAACAAACAGGAAAAAGAAATATCCCATGAACCCAGGAGATCACTCAGCAGGTAAGAGGGCTTTTCACCCAGACTGATGACCTGAGTTCAATCCCTGGGACCAGCATGGTGGAAGGAGAGAATTGATTCCAGAACTTTGTCCCACTGACCTCCACACATGCACTGTGGCATGTACGCTCCCCTTACTCACACTACATACACACTCAATGTATTTTAAAATAAAGAAATGTCCCTCTTTTTCAGGTACAAGAAAACTTTAATCATTAGAGTGATCTTCTATGTCTGTTCTCTGTGGAAGTTCCATAACTCTTCTCAGCTTTTACTACAGACCAGACAACATGCTAAGTATGTTAATTATATGATCATTGCTACTATCATTTACTACAGACCAGACAACATGCTAAGTATGTTAATTATATGATCATCCTAAGTATGTTAATTATATAATCATTGCAATACCACTCAGGTAAAATATGAATATGGCAGGGCGTGGTGGTGTACACCTTTAATCCTAGCATTTGGGAGGCAGAGGCAGGCAGATCTTTGTGACTTCAAGGCCAGCCTGGTCTACAAAGTGAGTTCCAGGACAGCGGGGACTACAGGGAGACCCTGTCTCGAAAAGACCAAAAAAAAAATGAATATGAACTGACCTTTCTTGGGTAGGAAAAATATTTGGAAAAGTTTTAATTTCCCTCAAATTGTGCCTACAATAAATACAGAAAAGAAAGATTTAAAGTAAGGCTTATTTTTCCATTGTGGAGTCTTTTTTTAACAATTATACCTAATTCTTTGTTTCAGTCAAGGCAATGTGCAAGTAGAGAGAAGGATAAACTATTCTTCCTTAGAGTGTTCTGTTTGTTTAAGTTCCCTTCACACTGACAGACACTGAATACAGCACCAAATGGAGGAACTTTAATGAGCCTTACTAAAGTGATGCTCAGATAAATTTACTGATTAAAAGTATGCACAAATTCTGAATTTGGGGAGACCAAGCTAAGCTCCTTAGATTACATCACAAAGATCTAGCATATGTTAGTTGTCCAAGACACATCTTAGAAAATCTCAACCACAAATATGTAAAACAGTATTGGCTTAAGAAGATGCTTCAAGAACATCTTGTTACTGCTCACCAGCTTACATCGCTCTGGCTCCGACTCATTTTGTCATCTCAAGCAACTCTCATTTCCATTTCAGAACTCTTTCTGGTTATCCATTCTTTGGTGGAGATTTCCCTTAATAAGCTCAGCATTCTGTATAACTTGCATATAGTACAACTTCCCATATGTCGCACTATACTTTGAGATGTTATAATTCTGTGCTTTGCTGTCAGACATGTTTATAGGTGAATCTAGAACCAATTATCTCATAGTGTGGAGACTTGTAAAAATCAGTACCATGAACCTTGGTCTTCTTGTCCATTATTGTTTTCTTATGATTATTTGGTGACACAGTTATTGAGATCCTTCTGGAAGACAGCTAGATATATGAGATTCAAGGATAACAGAAAGTTTATCCTTAAGATAATTATGGAGGAGGAAGATATAATATAGGAAGCATACTAAAACACTGTATAATGGCTGACTCTATGCCTGCTTTGTTTAGCGTAGACAACACTAACCACTTTAGCTAGTAGTGAATCTTAGAACATGGTTAATGAGACAAAAGAGATTTTCTGTTGCAAATGTAACTTTAAATAGGTATACATGTCTACTGAGGACCCTTCTGATATAGCATATCTTTAGATGACAAAATTACAGATTGAGCATTTTATTCCAAGTGCCTATCTGGCATCATGTTACTCGCTAAGTCAATATAGACCAATTAGTGGACTGTGAAAAAATAAAACAATGAAATTCCATGTAAAATGACGAAGAAAACAGCATTGCCAACTTAAATGTTCATCTTTTTATAACAAGTACCCATAATGGCTTCAAACATTGGGCATTTGGGGCTACAATCAACCCTCACTCACATTTCCCTCAACTCTCTGTGTTCTATAAGTATCCCTTGTGGAATCTCTTTAGGTGTCACATGCAGACTTCTTAGGCTCCCCTGGCTAATTTTTACAATCTTAGTGGAAGACCCAATGTAGTTAACTTTCCAAGAGGAAGATATGGTCTAAATTCACCATTGAGCTGTAGACATGGATTAGAATACAAGTTGTACTTTTTAACAGAGTAGTCGTGAAGAAATTGCTTTCTCAATGTGTTAAAACTCTGGTTTCTTGGGGGCTGGAGAGATGGCCTAGTGGTAAGATTACCAACTGCTCTTGCAGAGGACTGGGATTCAATCCCCAGCACCCACAAGGCTGCCGAGAACCGTCTTTAACTCCAGTTCCAGGGGAATCCAACACCTTCTTCTGACCTCCGTGGCATTGCATGACAAGGATGCACAAACATGCATGCAGACAGTACATTCATACAAATGAAAAAAAAATTAATTAAAAAAAACCCTCTACAGGGATTCTTGGAGAGCACTAAATCGGCTAAGTCCTCTGCACTGAAGAAAACAGAACAAAAGAGAACTCCTAGAGGAAGTCTTTGCCCTCAGTCTTCTCATTCATTTCCATTTGACAGGCATAACCCAATAGACACTCAAAAAATATTCTTATTTAACATTGACTTCTATAATTAGTATCTCTCCATATTTTTCTATCAATATTCAGTTTTTCTGTCTTTGTTTCTCTCTCTCTCTCTCTCTCTCTCTCTCGCTCTCATGCATGCTTTTGATATCTTACTTATTACATCATCTAACAGAAACTTCATGTTCTTCATTGTACATTATCTTATATTCTCTTCTACCTCAAAGTAATTCTCAGGAATTTTTTTCTTCTTCTTTGTGCCCTTCTCTGGGTTCTCTTCCCTTTGCCAGCTTTGTTTTCTCTATTCTGTCTTTGTTTCTTGGTCTCTCATTCTCCTCCAAGTAACAGAGAAAGGCCTGTTGCAGGGAAGGGGGTGGTGGTGGTGATTAATACAATGATTCCACCTTGAGGTAAAATTGAACATTATAATCTTGTTAAATTCAAACTTCTGAAAAACTCAATTCCCATGCAGAGTGAAAGGATCTGGCTTAGAAAAATAGTCAAGTCAGTAAGAAATGGATCGGAAAGGAGAGAGGGAGTCTGTCTGTTAACAAATAGAAGTTGCTTGCTCCAGTAGACAATGCCTTTGCCTAAAATCTCCTTTTCTTGGAGCAAAGATCAAACTCCATTTCAAAGCCCTAGAACTTTTTTAAGGAAAGGGAAGGAAAGGAGCCAAACTACTCAGCATGGGGATCTGTAATAACCTGGCTTAGATTTAAATAATGATAACCCCTCAGGGGCAGGTTCCTAGCCTGGGGAGTAATTATGCAAATGAACTCTATGTGCATTTAGGAAAAGAACATTCTGAATGAACACTAACATTCCCTGACTTCAGTGGTAAGGACTAATTTAAGCAGGCTTCATACAAAATAAATAAATAAAAACACAATCTTCCAGTGCCTGACTGTTTTTCCCCTTTTCAAACCAAACAGGCATGGGGAAAGGGCCTGTGAGGCAGCTTTGATTGAATCCTCTAATGTATCACACATGGCCTTGGGCACTTTTACATGTGCTGTTTTACTGAAGCCTAGCAAACACCCCGAGGAGTAAATCTTGTGAGCCCCATATTTTTTGAGAGGAAAACAAAACCTAAACCAAAGAATACCATAAGAGTACCCAATATAGAGTAAGTCCCAAATGTTTATCTTAATAATAACTAAATTTTTTTAAAGATAAAAAGTGGTGGCCTGCATATCCCCTATTGGCTCAGGTATTAGTCCCCATTTATTGTTTGGAGAGAGCTGGGAGGGAAGGCCTCGCTGGAGGAGTATGTCACTGGGAACCAGCTTCAAGACTTCAGCTCACTTTCAATTGTTCTTTCAGGTTGAAGACAGGATCTCTGCTTCCTGCTCCAGGAGCCTGCTGTGATGACCCCCCGCCAGGATGTGCCTCACTCTTGAAACTGTAAGCCAAAAGAAGCATTTCCTTTAATAAGTCATTTTAGTTATAGTCTTTTATCACAGCAACAAAATTAACTAATACACATGAACATACAATTTATCACTATCTTAATATCAGAAACATGCTTAAAGACAGAACCAAGCAAACTTATATCATTAACTCACTTAGAAATGTAGACACGGGGCTCCTCAGATAGCTCAATCAGTAAAGTAATTATTTTTTTGTATGTGTATAAATGTACTGTCTGCATGCAAGTTTGTGCACCCCTGTCGTGCAATGCCACGGAGGTCAGAAGAGGGTCTCGGATTCCCCTGGAACTGGAGTTCTCCTGGAATTGGAGTTACAGACTGTTCTCAGCCACCATGTGGGTGCTGGGGATGGAACCTAGGTCCTCTGCAAGAGCAGTCAGCGCTCCCAACCACTAGTCTATCTCTCCAGCCCAGTAAAGTAATTTTTGTGAAACAGTAATGATCTGTTTGATCTCCAAACCCGTATTAAAAAGCTTGGCATATTGACATTTATAATTCTAGTGCAGAAGAATGCTGAGAAATAGGCAGAACCTATGGATTCTCTATCCAAGCAGCTCAAACTCTTCTGAAATTGGCTGATATCATGTTTGCGCATAAAACACATGTGTATCCCACACACACTTATGTCCATCCATACATACACACAGAGAGAAAATATCAATACAAAATTCTTCTTATCAAACCTAGTCTATTTTTATTTATTTATTTATTTATTTATTTATTTATTTATTTATTTACTTGAGAAAAGTCCTTACTATGTAGCTCCGATTAGCCTGGAAACGCTCTATGAAGACCAGCCTGGCCTCAGACACAAGGAGACCCACCTGCCTCTGCCTCCCAAGTGCTCAGATTAAATATGCATGATATATTGCTGTATTATTTTTTAAATTTTATTTACTTTTTATGTGTATGAATGCACTGTCTGCATGTAGGTCTGTGCACCCGTGTAGTGCAATGCCGTGGAGGTCAGAAGAAGGCATTGGATTCCCCTGGGACTGGAATCAGAGATGGTTCTCAGCCGCCTGTAGGTGCTGAGAATTGAACCCAGGTCCTCTGCAAGAGCAGTCAGTGCTCTTAACCGCTAGGCCATCTCTCCAGCCCCTGATGTATTATTTTTAATTGTGCTATTTAATTAAAAAAGAATGTACTGAAAAAAAGAGAATGTACTGGTGTGATTCATCACATTAACTATTAAAGTGATAATCAATAGGTTTAGAAACAATAGCAGAAAAATTTCCACAGGCAGTTGTAATAAATGAAAATAAATTCTTTCTGCCTGATAAAATTACAAAAGAATTTTTTGTTGGATAATTAGAAAGTTGTTTTTATCATCTGTGATAAGTAACAGGCTCCACTTCACAGCTTTAGTGCAACACAGACTATGAAAGTCATTACAAGTTCAAATTAGGCAAAGGAAAGTACAATTAAGGTTGAGAAGAAAGACATAAAGCTTAATTACATACTCAAATTTCTAGAGCTTATTTGAATTTTCCTACATTTTTTAAAGTCTGACCATTTGGCCAGTTCCTACAACTATGTCTCTACACACAGAGGAATCAGAGACATAGCAATCTGAATATAAATGATTGAAACTGAAGAGAGAATTTATAAAGACTTCTGGATCCATTAACATAAAAAAAAAATTTGGATCACTTTACAGCAACAAAACTTTAGCTCCTGACACTAGAAAGACATTTTACAGTCTCAATGTCATCCAATGAAATTGGTTTACTTTCATCCCACAAGCAAGACTCTTATCTGGTCTTCACCAAATTGGTCTCTGAAAGAGTGAACCTCCTTTCCCATATTAGAAGCTCTTGAAAATAATGAACTCTCCTACCCCATGAAATATTTGTCCCCAAACTTTAAATCCTTAACAAATGAAACAAGAGGTCATCTACCATTTTTTAAGGTTAAATATGCCATAAGGTCAGAATGAGAAATATGTAGCTATTATCTTTTCCCAGTTCTATTATAGTCCGGTTATAAAGATTTGGAAACAGTGAGGCAAAACAGTGAGAATTCCTGCTACCTGGGTACCTTTGTATTGGTTCAGGTACAGCAATGACACAGAGTACCAGAAAAAGCAGTCTTTATTTTCAATTCTTCAACATTTATGATAAATTAACAAGTATTCTACTTCTTTTATATTCACATTTCCAAAGAGAGAAACTTATCCCTTCCATTTTCTCCATTCTTGTTTTAATAATGTATATACTTACATATAACTCCATAAAGACAATTGAAAAATTCCCTATACATCCCTAATTTTAAGAAAATATCTATATCTCAAAGGACCCAGAATTCAATTTACATTTCTAATAGGAATAGAGAAAAGAGAATCTCCCTTTGGGAGAGCAATCAGTCTATTGTAAAGGTTTAAATTTACAATTTCTTTAACACCAGACATCTAGAACCTAAGTGAATATATATATATATATATATATATATATATATATATTACATTGTCTGACAGAAGCATATAGATATCATTTTCTTCTTCAGACAATGTACAGTATTTTTTTGTTAGTTATGGATCAAAGCATTCAAATTTGTAGAACTCATCACCATGTAATCTTTCAAAAAATATACATTAATTTTATTTATTTTTATTTTATGTATAGGAGTGTTATGCATGCATGTATATAAGTGCACCCATGTCATACCCATGTCATAGAGTGCCCATGGAGGACAGAATACTGTGTCACATCCCTAGAACTGGACTTTTAGATGGTTGTTAGCCTCCATGTGGGTGCTGGTATTTGAAGCCAGGTCTTCTACAAGAGCAGTCAGGGCAACACTTCTTAACTGCGGAGGCATTTCTCCAGAGCCACCTATCTTTTAAGTTCTCCCTTAAGCCATCCGTGAGGTATATTAATTTATTTTTTATTTTCATGAGCAAATATCTAACTTAAAAAGAAGCATAAGGGAATAAGGGTTTATTTTGACTCCCAGTTTAAGCAGCAATGCACTCTATCATGGCAGAGATGGCATGGTATCAGGAGCAGGAGGAACCGCTCATGTCTCATCTGCAACTGGGAAACATATAACCAACAAGAAGTGGGGCCGGGCTATAAAACCACAAAACCCATCCACACCGATTCTCTTCAGTTCCTCCAGTGAGGTCCAACTTCTGAATGTCCCACAGCCTCCAACGCACAGTAGCCATCTGGGAACCATGGGCTTAAACTCGTGTATCTACAGTGAACATTTCACATTTAACCAGAACATCCTTTTTCTGCCAATTTACTCTCAAATGAATAGAAATAGTAAAAGCACAGCATGCTTAACAGCAAACATATTGCCAGACAAATAATCTAATAAAACTTGGCTTGAAACACAGTTTGGGTTTTTGTTGTTGTTGTTGTTGTTGTTGTTGTTGTTGGAAATATTAAAGCTAAATCTGAGAAAAATGGAGCCTGTAGGAGGAGAAACAGGAAGAAGTAACATTACAGGACAATGCTGAAGTCAGAAGACAAACAGTTTCTTCATATGACCATGGAGTTGGAGTTACGGTTGGGTGATATTTAATAGAATTTCTACTGACAGACATTTCAGTATCCATGTGTCCCTTACTACATGGTCAACTGCTGGAGAAATTTAAAAAAACAGGAAAAAAATTATCATTTGTATGTTTTCTACAAAAGATAGTTGTAATTCTTTAAACATGTGGTTTTAATTATATAGATTGCTTAGAGTTTCTCTATCTGAAACAGAATAGCTGATTAAGTCATTCTATTTGCAGTCCTTTTTTTAAAAAGAATTCTCCTGAGACTGGAGAGATGATGGCTGAATAGTTAGGAGCACTGGCTGCTCTTGGAGAAGACTGGGGTTCAAATCCAACCAAGCACATGGAAGTTAACAACCATCCATCACTACATTTACTGGGAATTCAACAACCTTTTCTGACCCTGTGGGCATTGCATGACATGGGTGCACTTACATACATGCAGGCAATACATGCATACATATAAAATTAGAAAATATTTGTCCTTAATAGTGAATTTTCTTACTCTTATCTTATTTTTTCTTTTTTCTTGTTTTATTCTTTTTTGTTGCTGTTGTTGTTGGGGGGGTATTACTCTTCCTTAACTCATCTTCCATCTGCCTATCCTGTCCAACTATGTCAATTTGTTGCAGAAAATTTTCCTTCCTGTGAGAGCAGTGCCTGCTTGGTCAAAAGCAGTGAGACTCTGCAGCTAGGTGCTCCCACTCCAGCCTCTGCCTCCCCCCAATCTCTTGTGGTCTGCAAAGCACAACAAGGAAAAGGCTCTCCAAACTCCAGTTTAGCAGAGACTAGAAACTTTAATGGCTCTCCTACAGGGCAAGTAGATGAGGGAGTCACTGATAAGGTCCTTTTGCCCAACCCCTATGTTTATCCAGGGCAGGGATAACATGGCACTGGTGAAAGCCCTTTTTCCTTCTATATATGTGTCATATATGCATAACATATAAATGTTTCTAGTATAAGCATCCAACTATATGTATTTTACTCAACAAGTAGACATCTTACTGGCCACAATGATGAAACAGGCCTTAAATTTGGGGATCAAACTTTTTCAATAGCTGTTACAGGACAGTTCCTATATTCCCAACAGCAATAGAGCTGTTTCCAGCCACAATGATGAAATAAGTCTGGAATTGTGGTATCAAGTTATTTATAATGAATTAACAGTGCAGTTCTAATTACAGATGTAATGTAGCATCTTAAGAAAAACATGGTGGGTGTGGTGGCACACACCTTTAATCTCAGCATTTGGGAGGCAGAATTAGGTGGATCTCTGTGAGTTCAAGGCCAGCCTGGTCTACATAGCAAGTTCCAGGACAGCTGGGAATGCATGGGGACCCTGTCCCGAGAAAACAAAACAAACAAAAAACAACAAAAAGAAAAATACAACAATTTTTCAAAACGTGCCAGGATATACGAAAGAAATTTCAGCCTGTAAAACAGTAATTGTGGGAAAGCAGATGTGGGGAAAAACCCTGACAGGATGTTTAGAGTCCACACCTTATACCAGAATAGAAAGAAAACAGTTTTATTTGCTGAAAGAGAACAGTAAGTATATAGTAACAGAAGGGCCACCTGTGTTGTTGCTGGGCTACAGACAACTCCATTCGGCAGGAAGGCAGGAATCTTCATTCAGTTGTGGTGAGAAACTTATTGTGACTTCACATAATTGCCATCATACAGATGAGAGCAATCATGGGTGGTCAGTATTCAGTCCTAGGCAATTAGAGTGAGCCAGCATGTATGTTACTTTTGTTATATAACTCATGATGCAAATGAGGGCATGCTTGTGGTCCAGGGTTTCTGGTAATTGGAGTTGTCAATATTGTTACACTGTTTATTGTTTGGGCCCATCACTGGGGTCCAGTTTGGAAAATGCTTTTAAACATCATAAGTAATATACCTATATACTTAATGTTATGTGTGTGTGTATGTGTGTGTATGTGTGTGTATATGTGTGTGTGTGTT